>VXBI01008509.1:506393-861934 GCA_013397375.1 Toxostoma redivivum | reverse complement strand
CCCTTCCCTTCCCTTCCTTTCCCTTCCCTGTGCCATCTGCTGCCTGAAGCGTATGTATGGTCACTGCCTGAACTGGTGTAAGTCCAAGCAAGCCCATTTAGATTTAGTCTTCACTGTTCAGTTAAGTGATTGTTAACAAGGCTCTAACTTGGGTCATTTTTTACTAGGGTTTGCTGTTGGATTATTTAGCCTGACTTGTTTAGAATGGAACTTAGCTGTGGCATGACCTGCTCACTCTTACTGTCTTCTCTCAGAGGTAGAAGGGTGGGCAGTAACTGAGGTCGGCCTTCTGTGATCAGAAGAGGGTATATGAAAGCAGTAACAGTTATATCATTGCTCCTCTATGAAAATGTCAGCATTAAGGGTGTATGTTGATTTTACTTTTGTTAGTTTATGAAATAAAGGCCACATCTAAAGAGATTAAGACAAAGGGTGTCAACCAGATTTGGGAATAATACATTAAATCATGTTGTCTGACCTGTGGTAAATATGCATGTACAAGCACTTAGTCCCTGAGCTGTACCTGAAACATAGCTAATTTCTTTTGTTGATTGTGAATCTAATTCAGATGAGTTGAAGTCCTGCCTCCAACTCTGTATCTGTGCATGGGTAATTACCACAGCCAAGCTGGTGCTCAAGGTCTGGAAAGTGTGTCTGATGTCTGAGACTCACTTATCATAAAAATATTGGGAAAAATCTGTCAGGCAAGCTATTTTTTTGTTGTACTTAATAGAAAATATTAAGTCCTCAGTCCTAATGGATACTGATTGGTATCATTGGAGCATGGAGACAGCACTTTGGAATTCTGGTTACTGTTCTCCTGGAAGCATAGAGAACCATGGCTATCAAAACCATCTTGTCCCTGGTGCATTTTGCAGAAGGATATAATTCTGATCCTTGTGGGACGTTTCACCATGCAAGGAGACAAGTCCTGGTGACAACTCTCCCCCAGCCCATCCAATAATGCAGAAACCTGTTTCTAATCTGGAAGGACTGCTGGAAGAATTCCTCTCATGGGATTTCAAATTTCCTATTTGCCCAAGAGCAGAATCCCTTTAAATTCTTCACTGATGAAACCTCAGCCACAGTATGAGTAAGGAGCTTTATCACTTGGAAATATGATGCTGGAGAACTCCATCTTGACCAGGTAAGGAGTGCTCTGTGCTGTCATGTTCTGCACACAACTTTACAAAATAGCACTTAAAATTCTTCATAACCTCAAGAGCGCTTTGCAAGCATCAACTAAACCTGGAAGTGCTCTCTCCTGCTGTGAGATACTAAAGTAGATGGTATAATTCCACATGTAAAACTAGGAAGATGACCTTCATGTAGTTAAGTGGGTTAACTCCAGGCCACACGATGCCGATACAAACCTTGGTTCTTGCTTCTGTGTTTAACCACACCCTTAAAACTGGTATTTCAGGCTGCAACTTGAAGCATGTCAGGACTGCATGTGAGAGACCATGGGTACAGGGAAAGTCAAAGTTCTGTAGGGGCCAGTTTGTAATAAGAAAGTCCCAGTCCCATTAAATACCATCATGTCCTGGTTAGATCACAGGAAACTAAGATTTTCAGCCAAGCCTGTATCCATGACTGATTTGAAGAAGTAAAAGCATACTGTATCCTGCTATATAATGAGCCTCCAGCTGGACTCTAATTAGGCAAATGCTATTACATATCAGCCCAGAAATTTGGGCTCAGTGCGGATTCAGTTCTTTTCCCATGGAAGCCAGATGAAGTGACATCTCTGGTTTCAGGTTGGCTCAATGTCTATGCCTTTTGGGGCTGAATCACAATTTCAGTCATTAGAAAAACCCCTTTTGACTGAATTTTTTCAGTGACACCATTTCTTTCTGTAATCAGTGTAAAATACATGAGAAAACAAAACAACTTTGCCTTCTGATTAATTTTTTCCCCCCCAGAGAATGGAGGAATCTGGGCACATCAGCTGCCTGGCCTGGAAGCAGCTGGCAGGTTTTCAAATATACGGACATCTTTCCAGTTTTCGAAGAAGCTGTGTGTGGGTTGGAAGGAGAGCAGACTGCCTCTGTCTGATAGATGAGCTTCGGAAATTCTACCCTTGTTTTTAGATATTTTCAAATATTTGGAGAACAATATTAAAATAAATGACTGACAAAATGATGATTAGTCTTTTCAGTTTTTCCATGCTTGCACAATAAGGACAGCACATGAAGAAAGAGCTGAAAGTTACATTATCATTGTAGGAGCAGCAAAAGTGTCAACATTGATTTAAGAACAAAGTCACACAGACGATTTTATTTGTTCCTGATCTTCCTCTGTGATACTTCAGTCTGTTTACACAGTGTTACCCAGACTGACATTTCCTATGTGTGTCCAAATTAGCTTAATTTAAAATTGCAATGCATATTGAAGACAGAGAATTACAGCTCATGTGCAGTAATCTTCCAGAAATTCACCATTGCTACTGATTAGCTTTTATTAACACCACTAACTACTGAATTCAGACAGAATGTTATTTCAGATCACATTAAACTGGTGATGAGTGCAACATTTCTATTGTTTGGAACTGACACAGATCCAGGGGAAAAATTATTCCCTGAGAGGTACAAATGGATTTTTTCAGCAAATCAGAACACAAAATGCATTTGTTTTAGACTCAATATTCTAGACCAAGAAAATATTCTGAACTGTGTCACATTGTCTTTTAAAAAGGTATGTTTCCAAAATCAGGGGGGAAAAGTATTCTGGATGATAAATAAATCCTTTCAGCTTCAAAGAATCCACTGTGGTAAGGATGAATGAAAACACAGAGTTTAGGAATATGAGGAAAGTGGTTTAAGTAACAAGACTGAATAGCAAAGCCCATCAAAGCCATTAAGGCATAAACCAACAGATTTTAAAAAGTGAGAGTTGAAGATTATTTAGCATGGTGTGGAGGCTTTGCAGAACCCATTTCAAATGAGAATGGAACAAAAGAATGAGCAATTGCAGCTTTAGGAGAGATTTATTTCAGTGGAAGGGAAAACACTTGCTCTCTGATACCAATTAACCAACAAGAGGGCAGCGTCACAAGCCCCTGATATTAAAAATGTAAATCCCAAGCCCAAGGGTGCCTGAAATGCAGGTCATACAATTTGAGGAGAGAATGCATAAAGAGATAAAGAGACTCATATTCAGACCACATTGGCTGCCTGATTATCTCCTTGCCTTCTGCCTGTTCTGCTGGTTTCCAATAGGAGAGTGTCAGCAGAGCGGCATAGGAGGCTCCACGGATGAACAGGATCACCTTGAGAAGTGGGCTGAAGTTGATCAACTGTGTGTCACAAGAGCTAGGAAAACAGCAGATTAAAACCTGATATGGTACTGGGAGGCAAACAGATGAAGGAGAAGTAATATAAAGGAACTGTGGTACAGTTTTTGCACCCTGCGACCCTGGGGCTTTGTATGGAGCTTTAAATCAGTGGTTCTGAACAGAGGGCATGACAGGAGCCTTTTGGATGCATTTAGGTGCTCTCACAAGGAGTCACAAACTCAGCTTAGAGCATGATATCCAGAAGTAGGGCTTTAGGGTGTCATGAGCAGCATGGGAATCCTGCTGCAGATGTGCAGTTTGCAACTCAAAGGACAGCATGAGACAGATGGAGCACAAGGATTCTGGCTGGGAAACTTTGGACCAGCTGCTTGCCAAGTTCAAGGGGACTGTTGACTTGAGCGGGACAGCTAAAAGCTAAGTATCTTTATTAGTACTGATGCAGTAAAGGGCCTAAGTTGTCCCCTGGGAATCTGCCTGAACTGATCTGGAGACTCACAGGTCTTAGGCTTGACCCCAAGAGTCAGAACAGGCTGTTTTGGTAATACCAACTCATTTCCATGCTGTCAGGACAAGGGTGCTGATAGGTAGATCAGCTGAGGTTCTAGCACTAGGAGAATCATATCTTTATTGCTCCAGGTCACCTGGGTTTAATATTAAAGGTAAAAGGCTTTAAATGTAGTTTCTGTGCTTGACAGTAAGAATCTGATGGTAGAGAAGAAGAGACAATATTGCAAACTCTGAAATATGACCTCAAACACAAGACTCTACTGCTGTAAAAACCCTTGCATCATGGAAATGCTATTTTTTATGACTGTAGGTGTTTCTTCATTATATTAAGTAGACATGTTGCCACAAGACTGGGTTGCCTTTGATTTACAGTAAAGAGATTGTGATAGGAATTAAGTGAAAACTCATAGGAAAATGAATCTAAATAAGAATAATTGAAGAGATTCATGGTTCATTTGCACTTATATTCATCATACCTATTGTCTGAAGAAATATACTTATTTAAAGCCAAGTGACAGATTATAATTTACTAACTTTGTATTCATGACATCACTGTATTGTCTATTCCATAGTCAGAAATGTTAAGCCTGAGCAGTTATTTTTGCAAAATACTATTATAGAGTTATAAATGTCATTAAACAATAGGCTGAGGTAGTGCCATGTAACTTCAATCTCCGGATTAAGAAAATTACATGGAATGTGAAAGTATTCTATTTAAAACCAAAGCCTTGGCACTATCTTTTCCATAACTTATGCAGTAAGACATTTAATTTGCATCTATTTTCCACTTGTTTTAAATTCTAATCTATAAATTCAATTTTTTCTTTACATTTAAAAAGTTGAATTCTTCAGTTTTGGAGGAATACAATCCAAAGGCCAACACAGCCCTTCCTTGGGAAATGTTAAAAGTGGATTTACAGTGCTGCTGAGCAATCTGAAATTTGTAAGAGCAGAAGCCGTAGTGAAAGGACGATATTTTGTATCAGAAAGCCTGGCTGAAAAGACTGTATTGGGTAATAATAATTGCCTTCACCTTTCATAAAAAAAGACAAACAAAAAAAGGGTAATTTTTACATTTTTGCAGAGCCTATAGCAATTTAATTTATAGGAGCAACATTTTTGCTGCTCTTGGACTTTGACCATTTCCATTCCATATTCTAAGAAACCGTGTAAAAGCTCACCAGAACTGGGATCTCCCCTATGTGAATCACACCTCTCTTCCATTGAAAGTCGTTCTTTGTATGTGCATTAGCAGTGTGTCTCAAGGACACCTTGACCATGTCAGAAACTGAAGCAGGTAGTTCAGTGAGCAGTTCAGGGAGGTTTGTTAGAAGAAAATCAGTCCTGTTTCCTACATTCTCCCCAGCGTGATGGTGAGATGACAAAGGATTGAGTGGCAGATCAAGTGCTTAACGCTCTCCGTTTAAAGCCGGTAGTTTGCCTTTCTTTTCTGGAAGTGCTTCTCCTTCAGAAACATTTGAAGTGCCGTACATGCTGCTGGCAGCTCGGGTTATTCTCCACAGTGGCCACTAGAGAGAGCGAGTGGCCAAGCTAATGCTTTGCTTAAGTACTGCAAAATGTTTCTGAGTTGAAAAGAACACAGCCGCCCCCCGGAGCAGCCTATCAAGCACCGTTAGATGGCCTGTCCATTTTTACATCTTTTCTCTTTCTTAATATAGAGGTGTGGAACCTTCACCCTAAATAACTAAATCTTCCTATTTCAATGACGAAGTTAAGTTATTGATATTGATACATACTTTTCCCACTGCTGGAGCCATAAATTTCAGTTGTTGCAATGCTCTTAGTACAGCCCATTGTTCCTGTGGGCAGAACTCACAATAGCTCTTAGCACTCGTGCTGGAGAGATGTGAGGATTTTTCTAGTCTGCAATGTTTCCCAAAATGTGGTGTAAGAATGTCTATATTTCTGCCAGTGCTGGGGTAGAGCACATACGTAAGTTTTTAAGATTTCTGTAGTAGTTGCATTTGCTCGTGTTAGTACATGTGTGATAAGCTACTTTTGTTTGCACTCAGCACTGGACAAGGGTTAAAGGAAACTTCTTTCAGGAGGGCTGATATGCTTCAGAGGTGGATGCTCTTGTTCTTAACTGACAGGCCCCTGTCTGAGAAGCTGAAGAAATGGGGTGAGAAGTTTAAGGGAAACCATCACTCACTGAGATCTTAGCCCCCTCTTTAATACCCAGCTGGGATCTCTTCTTATCACAGAAACCACATTTTACAAATTATTTACCCTAGCAAATAGCTAGGCAGGCATGTTAAGAATGACTAGCATCACACAGGAGTGGGCTGTGAAACAAAGGAACTTGCCAGTGCCCGAGATCCTGTCTCAAAATTGTAATTGCTTAGGGAAAGTGATTCTCTACTTCATAAAATGTTATGTACTGCAAAGTGAGTGACTCATCAATATGGGGATATTACCATTAACTCTTAATGCAATTCTCCCCTCTGAAGGGCAGAAAAGCTGGGGCCTGATTCTGGTTCCATTAGAAATTATGAGAGTTTTGTAGATGATTTCAGTGAAGACTGAATCAGACCTTCGTTGTTTTTATGGGCTAAATGTCCTATGCATTCAGTGCTTATGCCATTACAAAGACTTATGTTTCTAATAAGAGACATATTGCTTTGGATAAAAATACAGCCATGAGTATCAAATACAAAAAAATATTTAAGTACACTGAGCCAAATTTGTCCCTGTTGCCACTCTAAAAACTTAATAGAATTACACCAGGGATGGCACAGAAGAGCAATAGCAGTAGAAGTAATCGATAACAAAATAAGCTTTTAATTGCCCTAATCTAACCCCTTGTCCCTCACTCCCAAATTTGCTGATAGCAAACAGGAGTGTTCAGAAAACCAGCCAACCTTGTTGCTGTGAAGGGAATATACTGCTATGTCTAATATGATATGACAGAAGATTCCTTATGGATCTTGATGCACAGGGAACCCAAAAATTAGTTGTATGTGTGCATATGTTTTAGAAGATTTTCCTGTCATATGTTTTGCGGTGTCCCACTTCCATTCCTACAGACTCTGTACAGCCTGTTTTCCCTCACAAATAACCCCTTAAAGTCCTGTGGCTCTTATCGTGCAAATGAGAAATTTAAGCATAATGAAACATGAAGATGAGGTTGACAGACACTAAATCAAGGGGGATGTACTGGTTTGAAAAAGCAAAACCAGTGAGACTTCAAGTCAGTAATACAATTTTAATAGGAAAAAAAATAGAATATATGCAATAATACAAAATAAGACCACTGACAGAGTCAGAATACAACCTGACACCCTGTCAATCAGGGTGTTGGTGCAGTCCAATTAAATGGTGGCTGCAGTCCTCCTGGATGACAGATGTGGTTCTGTTGAAGCAGTGCTCCTGTAGAAGGTGCAGTTTTCCTCCGAAGGTCCAGCGATGATGTGGAAAAGCCTGGTTTTCTCCTCTGGAATCCAGGGGAAAAGGCTGCTTTGGTGTTCTAAATCTCAGTTTTTATTTAGGTGGGAAAGGCATGGCTCCTCCCGTGGCTGGATCATCTCCCAGTGGGATGATGTAATCTTATCAGTCAAGCGGTGGGGCTTAATGGCCCATTAACAGAAGGTATCTCCCATAGAGATAAGGATCAGCCCTTCTCTTGTTTCAACAGATGGTGATAGAATACATTTTGAATTGTAAACCAAGACAGGGGGGAAAATCCCAAAGCTTACATGAACTGCTGAACAGAAAGTCTGTTAGAGCCCATGTGCTGGAAAAGCAAGGCACTGAGATGTGGTAGAATCCATGTGGATGGATTCCACCACATCTGAATGTGGTTTGTGTGAGTCCTGACAGAGAGTTGAGGGAACAGGGGGACTGAGCTTGCCTCGTGCTTGTCGGACTCTAGAGCACATCTCTCTCCAGTCCAACAGTGAAATGTTCTCAGATCTGTTATCCTTAAACTTGAGCAGTCTATGGATTTGAGAATCAGGTGTGTCTGTTTATCTACTTTAATTTTGTATAGACCTTGCCATTGTCTGTGGGGAGGAATTGTTTTTAAAGCAAATTGCCTATGTTTTTTGCCGATCTCTAAAGAAAGTGTGTGACAGGAATTTAAAGCTATACATGCAGAAAAGGTAAATCCTCATATGGGTCATGAAAGGTAGGGTGCAGAGGGCAGTTCTGAAATTTAAAAAAACCCAGTCTATCTTATTTTGAGGGCTCAGTGGAGTTTGGATATGGCATCAATTGAGTTAAACTGCTGTCTGCACTCCTTGGAGGAGAATATTATGTCTCCATCCAGGTACTGGCATATCTCTATTTTTATGCCAGCTATGCCAGAGTTGCAAAGTTTTAGTCAAGCATGATGAGACATGACAGGGCACACTTTATTGAATAATAATGCTTGCCTAAGTGCATTTTCCAAGTTCATTTAAATGCAATGCATTTGAAGTAAAGCAGAAATTCCAAAACATGGGTTTGTGTGTCTACAGCAATGGATACCTCCTTACTGTTTACATTATGTAAATGAAGGAACAAGAAGCAAAAGTATTAATATTACAAAAATACCTATCTACTGTGGAAATTAGTCCCAGCAGAAATCATGATAACTTTTTATTTGGATGGGTTTTTTTCTTAGTGTTTTCCCTCTCTACTGTATTTTTAAAGCATTTTTATTACTTAAAATGGATCGTTATACACTAGAGGTTTTTAGGAACCTGCAGGAGACGAAAGCCTATAGCAGCCCTTCCGATGCTGACAGTTTAAACCTAAGAAGCTCTGACATTACTGGGAATCCTTTTGAAGTGCCTGCAGCTTGAGGAAAATCCATCTGTTCCAGAAAAGGAGACTTTTCAATTAAACAACATCTTCTTTTCTATCAAAGATAGATTTTTAAAGACTTTTAAATTGGCTTTACACTGTTGGTATTAAGCAAGGACTGGATTTCACCTCTTGCCTTTCAGGGCCAGAGAGCCGAGCATCACTGGGGCTTTATGCCAGCTGGTTAGCAGACTGGAACCAGAGGGATGGGTTATTTCTTTTAATGGAGGAAAAGGAATTGGCAGCAGGAGTGAGCTTATTAAATTGTCTCGGTCTGCTTTTATTTATGCGTTTGTGGAGTCAGCAGGTAGACTCACAACTGAGAGAATTTCACCGGCAAAGCAGCCTCTTTCTAGCGTAGGATATCATGGTGACTCCAGGCTTTTGGCCGAGTTCAGTGTGCCCTTCCTCCCAGGTACAGAGGCACTTTGGCTTTCTGATCCCAAATTTCATTTCCGTCTTCCAATTCACTTTCATCTCCGTTTGTGTTTTACTATGTTCCAAAACCATTAATGTCTCTAGTGTAGGCAGCAGAGCCAACTCCCATCTTACACATCCACTCTCTATTAAGGTACCATTTGAAAAGACGCACCACACCTCTGAGCTATCTTTTTGATATTTCCGTATCTACCTTGAAGGTATCTATGTAAATATTACTGTAGAAGAACATTGAAATTGAGCTTCTTACTTGTATCTGAAGGACAGAAAGATTCTTCTGTGCATTTTCTCCCCAGTCCTTACCTCCTATTTTGCTTATGCCTGTTTGTCTCTCCTCTTCTCTGCTGTTATACTTGGTGTTTTATTTCCCACCAAGCCTCTTACAGAGATGGTACCATAAGACCCTGTTTTCAGTCTCTATTCTGAAATACTGAGTTCATGCATCATATGCAGCCATAAACAGAGGGAATAGGAGAAAGATGGGTTCCCCATGAGCTTAGGACACTAGAATTAATGAACATCTTTTTTCTTTGCTGTTGTCCCTCCCTGCAGTAGTTTGAGGGTAATTGACTGAGGATGTGCTGTGCACTGTTTTGGTGGTTAGATGTTGAACTTGGTGTAGTGAGATTAGTAGCGAGTGAGTGAGTGAGTGAGTGGTAGTGACTGAATGATCCACTGAGCACTGCCGTGGGTTATCCAGGTCAGCTTCTTGTCTTCAGCCTCCGCTAACATTGCATAACCGGATTTTCTGGGAAGATCAGATTCTCTTTCCCTGTTCTTTGTGCTTCTCAGGGAGGGCTCATCTCACAAAAGCTTTACATCTAAAGAATTGCTCCTGAACCGAACACGGAAGGCTGTCTCCTGCCATGGTTCCTGCTGTGATGCAGGATGGTATAGATGGCTCCTTCAGCATTTGGGATAGTTTTGTAATCTTATGGATAGTTTTGTGAGCCTTGTATCAGACATTAATAAATCATCTTGGGGATCTTTCATTATGATATACCTACCAGATTTCCTCAATTATCCTTTATATTTTGCTTTCCTTTCTACTGAATGGCTGTATTCCTAGCCCTTGGCTATGAGTACCTCACCCTCCCAAGCTTTGGTTCACAAACAGGAGCAGGCAGAGAAGAAAAAGGTCTTGGAGAAATTCTAGGAAGTCATCTGTTCAGAACTGAGTCAGGATATTCTTTATTTCAGAAAGACTTTTTCCCTCCTATTAGAGGGAGATCAGGAATTGCTTTTACACCAGATCTCAGTTTGCACAGATGGAAGGATCTGGTAGCACTGATGTACGCCCAGAGTACATCAGCAGGACAGGACAGGAACAGGATAGTCCACAGTGCTCTTTCAGGAATTAAGAATATGCTGAATTATAACACTATTCCTGGTTTCATCTTAGCTGCAGGCTGTGGTAGGATAGTTTGTCAATGCACAGTTGCTGATATTTATTGCATCTGACTGCACTTCAATGAGCAGAGGACTTCTTGCTGTCCCCCTACCCCCACACGCTCCTCCTCATTCCCTGCCTTGATGATCCCATGGGTTTGAAGCTCATCTGTGGAAGTAATTTTTTCTAGTGGGATGCTTGTCAGATCCTGGCAGGTACAAATTGCTCTACTGAAGGTGCAGAAATAGAAATCCTTACCTGTTACTTATGGTGGTGATTTCTTTCCCTTTCTGAATCTCAGGACAATAATCTGCAGCAATTCTCCCAACACCTCCAAGTGCAATTTAACATACTGGGTGTTTTTAGGTCTTTTATCTGCACCATCAGCTGGCATCAGCTGATTTGGAAGGTGTGTTACTGCCTACTGCATTGATAGCAGTGGAGTGTGCTATTTAAAGTGGAAGACATCAGAGTCAAGTGAGGAGAAATGTAGAGAAGCTTCATTATCATTCTAAGGGGGTTAATATTTTAAACAGGTTTTCATTCAATTTATTTTTCTTTGTATGCATGTTTTGTGTCCCAAATGAATCTGGTCTAAGGATAAAAGAACAGAAAGAACTGTGATATCTACTTGCTTATTTTTCCCTGGCATGACTTTCAGCAGAGATATAACCTGATGCAGCATATGCATAGAGCCAGTTTGGTCATCCTGCATGGGAATATGAGCGAAACAAAGCCCCTGTGAGCAGAGAAGTCCACCAGAAATGTGTTTGCTTATGCAAATATACACAAATTCAAAGCCTACACTGAGGGTTTACAGCACTCCATGCAGTGTCTGACACACCAAATACATGTGCTAGAAATCCCTAGCCTTTTGTTCTTGCACACTATCCTGGCATAGCTGTCAATGCTGCTGGTATTTGTCTTAACTTGTAGGTCCATAGCTTTGGGAAAAAAAGTTACAATTATGCTTGAGATAGATATTACAAAAGGCAAAAATGTCTTGAGTTAGACTCACTCACAAGAACATATTCCTTTTTGTAGGCTTTTATGATAAGTAAAAAATATAAAGAAAATTATTTTAAAACCACTCTAAATACTTTCATTACTTTCAGGTATTTCTGTTGATCTTCCTCCAAACAGGTTTACTCTGGGTTTGGCTTTGCTTCTTTCCAGTTCTCAAGTAACAGAGTCACGTCTGATTCAGATTTTAAGGCCTGGAAACCCATTCATAGGTAAAAATGCATCCTTATTGACAAGGGACCAACTCCAGCCCTTGTAGTGACTGTTGCTCACTTAATACTGCTGCTGTTGTATCCAAAGCTTTGCAAGCAGCTGGGAGAGCTGCAAATAATCCAGATGTTTTTGACTTGCGTTAGAACTCTGCCTGCAAAAGGAATCATACACATTGTCCCTATACCGCTAAAGGTAAAGCCAGATGAGTTTGTCGACCAATGACCAGTTTATTGGGTTAGCAAATGGTAGTTGAAAATCAACCAGACTGAAAGGCTCCTAGAGGAGCAAATAATAAAGTTTCAATTTACTTTGGCAGCAATAGCTTTGTTGTTTTGGTGTAGAGGTTTTGAAGGTACTACTAGAAGTTATAAAGCACAAGCTAGCAGAGCCAGTTGTTCTTGTGCAACAGTTACTGTGGGGAACCTGGGTACAAGGAAGTCTTCTGGTCTGCTAAGGAAAGGACAGAGCTGTTTCTCCCTCATCTCGAGAAATATGAAATGAGCCATATAAATAAAAGATGAAAAATCAGCCCTTTGATGGACTCATTTGCAGAAGTAAGGAGCGCAGATCAGTGCATTTGTTAATCAAAGGACTGGACACCTCTCCATTGAGGACAGAATGAGAGATTTGGGGCTGTTCACTCAGGGAAGAGAAGGCTCTGGAGTCAACTTATTGTGGCCTTTTGATACTTAGAGGGGGGCTTATGAGAAAGATGGAGACAAACTTCTAAGTAGGGCCTGTTATGATAGGACAAGTGGTAATGGTTTTAAAGAGGGTAGATTTAGACTAGATATAAGGAAGGAATTTTTTTATGATGAGGGTAGTGAAATGCTGAAACAGGTTGTCAAGGGAGGTCATAGATGCCCCAGCCCTGTAAACATTCAAACAAGTACCAGAATGTTTCAAGCAGAGTCAATAGAAATCTGAAGAATTAGGCTCTTTAACAATCATTGCACTCTAACACACATTTCAGATCACCTACAAACCTGTCAAATCCAAAAATCCCTCCTCAAGAGTATGAAGGGGAAAGTTTGCGCTCTCAAATCCTTTAGTTACTTGGTACAGGTGACCACATCACCTGGTACACTGTATTTCTGCTGTTCTTTCAGGAAGTGTTGCAGGTGCCACTTACTGAAGCCAGGGACCAGCTCTACATCTTCTTGATAGGCTGAGTCTGAAGGTTTCTTTCTAATAGATCTTTCTGGTCTCCCCTCAGTCAAGCCAGCTGAGGTAAAATGTGCCAGACCTCCAGCACCTCTGCCCTTCACTTTTTGCATCCATGAAACCATACTAGAAGACACTTTGGAGCATTGTCCCAAAATTGTTAAATCAGCTAGAGAGAAGTTAATGGTGGGGGTGGAGCCTGGGAATTTCTGTGCACACAACTTTGTCCCTGTTTTCAGATGCATGTTCACAGAGGACAACCCTACTGTAGGGAGCCCAAACTCTGGAAACAGGAATAGATCCTCATTCCAGGCATCAGACTTCAGTTCCTTGGAGGAATCAGTCTCCCTGTACTGGCTGTAGGAGCTGGCCAGAGAACTCTGTCTTCCTGAATGTGAAGCTGGTCTTTGCAGAGGCTCCAGCCCACCCCCTCCATCCTCTTTTTCTGGAAACAGTGTAGGTAGATAGACTGCCATGTAGACAGACTTCAAGCTAAGCAGAGATTTATAGGGCAAAACCAGCTCCACTATACCTCCCCCTCGTGGAAACCTACTGGCAGTCAGTGCAAATTGTAGGAGAGGAAGAATTTTCTTATGAATTTGCACATAGCAATGGCATGTTGCATCCCAATTTCCAAGTGAGTTGAAGCATAGCCTGGTGTTAGTGGGTGCTCCATACTCATAAAGCAGGCTTATAGTGACAGTGGCAGGAATAATGGCAGCAAGGCTTGTGGCTGGTGAAACTCCTACACATTTTCAGCCATACATAATGAGGGAGAAAAGAGAATCCTTTCTAGCAGTCTTGGAATAGCTGAGGAGCCATTAGAGCCCCGATCTACAGAGTATGAAGTACAGGAAAGATGAAGATACAGCTCTTGCTGTATTTTCTTAGTTGCTTTGCTTCAGCTGTGTGCTGGGACAGTTATTTCTCTTGGATGAAATTCACCTTAATAAGTGCAAGGTAGGAGAGGTTTTTTTTGAGAAATGAGAGCTAAGGATGAGGAGGAAGGATTTGCTCTCCACACCCCAGTCAGACTGAGGGTGTGACCTAGGGCTCAGTCCTAGAATAGGGATTGTCTGCACAAGTGGAAGCACCCACAGAGGGTTGGACCACAGATTTCTGGTCCTTTCCCTTTGATTTCTTATATGCTTGTGCTTATGGAGAAACTGAAAATGTTTCCCTGCCCATGAACTTGGTCTACAAACTGTATATCCTTACCAATGCACATCAGATGGGTCAGGCGTCCAAGGCCCACCTATGAACTGAATTGCTTTAGACTTTATCTGCTCTACTCAGGTCAATATGGAAAGGCTAAGAACAGTGAAACACAATACTCTTAAATGCACTAGTAATGGATGAAATAATGTGTGTGTATAAAATATTTTTAGAAGGCACATTGTTGTGGCTTTTATCTTTTCCCTTGTTGTATAATGGTGTTTGTGGTTACTTATTCAGCCACTACTGCAGTTTTTGCTTTGGGAATATAATCACCTACTAATGCAATTTATTGCCTTGTATATTTCTCTGCCAAGAACATTATCCCTTAAATAGAGGCTTTGTAATAATAATCTCTAATTTCCACAACTTCATTGTTAATTTCCACAATTTCTACTTCGCAAGTATTAAAACTCCAAGTTCTCCACAAGTCCCTAGATTGCTGCAGCTTAATGACAGTAAATTGAGTATTTTCTTCCTGGTGATGTTAGTCCATTAAAATGCCTAAGTCCTTGTGTCCCTGCTCAGTGCCATTTGAGGTGCACTGCTGGGAACACTGGAGCCTGCTGCGGAGTCTTGATGATTATACTGCACACATGTTAGCACCCTGGGATCAAATCCTTCCCACAATACCCAGTCACTGGGATCTCTCTGTAAGGTCCTTAAGTGTTTCATGGCAGAATAGGAGCAAGACACCTCAGCAAGTGTTTATGTAGAAACCAGAGGGCTGAAGCAACCTCAGCAGTACTGGTCCACTGGATAATGTCACTTCTCCCATACTGCTTGGGTAAATGGTCAGAAACAGCTTCCCAATTGCACTCTGACACCGGCAGAAGTGGACTAGCAAGCTTTCTTTTTTCTGCTTAATTATCTTTTTTACTTTTACAGATGTCATTTGGCAGCCTCATTCTCTCCTGAGCTGGCCTTATTTCAGTGGAAGGGCTTCTGACATCTCTATAAGCTGCAGAGCTTATAAACCATTTGGAGATCCTTCTCTATGAAAGACACTTTATGATACAAATCAGGGTTTTCTAAGATGTGGTGTGCATGAAGTCATTTGTACAGAGTAGAAGCTGCCATTACTGAATTTGTTACTTGCCACCACTGACAGTCATGGGGTGCAGCAACCCGTGAAAAGAGTTCCCTAAAAAGAACAAAAAATCCCGCACCAGAGTATTTTTGTAAGCCATTAATGTTTTCTTTGGAGTATAGTTTAGGTAAATACTGTAAAAAAATGAAAATAACAGTGAAGTAATTTGCTTTTTAGTGCATCTCTTCAAGATTTGTGTTCCTTGCAACTGCTCAAAAAACTTGATCTTGTCCCAGTTTTCTAGTTTTCTGGTTATAACTGTCAAAGTTCTGTCTTTCTTTTAAAGCAGCACAATCTACTTGTTCAGGGCAACTGCATGGATAGAGATGAGGTTAGTTCAGCTCATTTTCCCCCAGTAAGATTATAATTTGTTTCTTCACGCCATGACTTATTAATCTTTCTAAAAAATATTCCTTCTTCTGTTCAAAAGCAAACATGAAATGGAGCCAAAATATGCTAGATCAGAGCAAAATTAATTGGAAATAATTTTCTTTCAAATAAGTTGCATATGTGTTCCCCTGTTTAGTATTCACAATGTACAGCAGAGATGCTTTCAGAAATGAACTCATTTTAAAAGAGATAGATTTACACACACCACAATGAAAGCAGTCATTGGCAGCATTGTATACCGTATCAAATCAGTGACTGTTGGTACATATTTGAAGTTAATTTGACGCTGAAGTAAACAAATCAAAGTGTGTTTATAGAATAATTAGACCATATTCTCAGTATTGTGGCTACAAAATTTTGTCACTGCTATTGAAGTACTCTGGTTTTTTTTGGTATGTTTACAGAATTCCTTAGCAACACAAAGAAAACTGTCAGAATTACCTAAGTATAATTGTCATGGTAAGACCTGTCTTTGCATAGTAGCCATAGACCAGCTATATAAATCATAACCAGTGGTGTTGCTTGGTTTCATATTTATGATTCTGGAAGCATAGGAAGATCTATTTGTTAGTTAAAAAGACTTTGAAGAAAAGCTGCAAATATTTATTTTACCCAACTGAAAATAATAAAAAAATTCCAAAATCAGAAATGGGGTAAAACTTTTTGCCAACACTCGATGTATTTTTCTACAACATAGAAACATAGTACTTTTATATAAATAGCATATTACCACATACATTTTTTGATCTGGTGTTTTCAAGTTGTACTATTGTGTGGTTTTGCATCCTTTAGGATCACGTGTCTGGAAAGACAGACTAAACTGATAGAAATATAAAGTTTTGTTTACATCCAACCTCTTCCTGCAAATGTGTGTCTAACTGTGCTTGAAGAAATGGTAGAGAGTCTAGACTACCCCAGAGCTGAGAATACATGTTTTTTTAGGTTTCTAAGTCAGGCAAAGAGACCATCTGTTATTTTCATTCTTCACTTTTATGGTTCATGTTATCATTTGTCACTTTTGCCACATCTCTTTGAGTGCAAGGCAGCTGCTATTGGTTAATTTGGGCCTATTCCTGCCAAATGTATTGGTTAGTTTGGTTCAGCTTGGGGGTGCTTGGCTCTTCTCAGAAACAGTTCTCAGAACGATAGCATTACTTCTTGTCATGCATGCCCAATAAAATAACAGTGCATGTAAATCTGGATCTGAAAGTAGGTGTTCCTCACTTGTATGGAAGGAGAGGCTGCTATGAGAAATAGAAGTAACAAAAAAGAGGCAGAAGAGCAAAGAATTAGAGGTGATGTCTGATCCTTTTTGAAACTGATGGGAAGTTTGTCACTCACTTCAGTGGATTCATGCCCTACCACAGAGTTTGCTCTGGAAATAGCTGCCTACCTTTACTGTATTCCTTTGATCAGAGTGTGTTTCTGTCCTTTACTTTAGTGAAAGTATTCTCACAGTAAATATGTACTGATGATAACTGCCCTAAAATGACATAATTCTCTGGTAAATTACTTCAGAATCACATTCTTGAGTGCCTCAAGTGGAAAAAATGTTCAGATATTGTTTCCTGCATAAGCAGGGTAGCTTTATTTGGAACACAAATTTACTAGCCTTGAATTTTCCCTCTGCCTTCTGCAGATCAGGAGTCCCTGTGTCCTGAGAGTCTATTTTGTTCAATACTGGCCTTTCCACTCCAGAAAATTATGTACCCAGCTGTTTGCTGGTACTTCATATGTTCAGGACATCATATGTTGATAGTTCATGGCTCAATCTGGTGTCACAGTGGGACCAGACTTTCTGCAAGTAGGCAAAATCATTCCCATTCCTTCACATATTATCCTTTGGGGCTGAACCCCAGGAAGCATCCCAGAGCACAGCAGTGGATGCAATTCCACTGTTTCTACAATAGAGGTCATATTCTTATTTATCCCAAAGCTCTTTCCCATTTGCAGTCAGATGAGGATCCAGGTGTCCAGGTGGCTGGTTTTGTGTTAAGAGTTTCTCTTCTGGATCCCTAGTAATGTAGCATCTAGAGCATAGCTTTTCTTCACTTCCTCTTGCTAGGAGTTTTGGAAAACACATGCCAGGTTGTCTTCCTCTAGAGATCTAGGTTTACAGAGTGATATATAAAGACAGTAATTAACAGATGACTTCAGTGTATTCTAACCCTTCCTCTTTTTGGAGAAGACATGCTATAAAACCAGAACTGGAATCTCCTGTGTTGTTTACTTTGTTTATCAAGATTATATTAAAAAATCAATATCTAATTTTTCTATTATACTTTAGTACTGCATCTTCCTAGCCCTTCAGAATCATATCCTATTGATTCTACCTTTAATGACTTTGAAATTTTCAGTGATTTGTTTGTGGAGAATACTGTGCTTGGTATAGATTTCCCTGTGTTAGTTTAAATGCTGGTAGTATACTTGGTGAATTAATGAAATAAAAATAGCTTTGTCAATAAGCAAAAGTGAAGCCACTTCCAACGTTTGTTCTGTAACCATTGCTTTCTGCAACTGCTGCCTACACAAAATTAGTTGGTGGGATTAAAGAATATATTCCTCTTTTATCCCATGTTTGAGTACTTGATCACAGAGGCATAGTTTAATCCAAACATCAATAGCATCTCATCAATTCAGTCAGATGCAGCTGTCAAAGTGGACTTTTGGTTTGTTTAGAGCTTTGAGATTTATCCTTTTTTAAGGTCATAGAATATTTTCTTTGATTTTTGATGCTGAAATCTTTCTTAATCTTCTGAACTTGAGAAACATCTGTTAAGATTTAATGGGGTGACTTTTGTGTTAAAATTGGAGTTTGTGTTGCAAATCTTTGGTTTTGAAAAACAGGAGAAAAGTACAAGCATATATTCCTTAGCAGTTATAAGCCCTGCTTGGTCAGCAAGCGATTAAACTAGTTAAAATGGAGCAGCAGGCAGTGCAGTTACATTTAAGCAGTTTTTCATTGGAGTGTGATTTAGAATTTGTTTTGTTTCACATTGGCATTAGTTATTTCCCTTTACCATGGCACTTAGCTGAGGATCTGAGTAGCAGATTTGTGAGAGTTTTTAAATAATGAGACAGTGATGTAACCAAGTGATACAGAAGCAGAAAGAAATTTAACCTGCATTCTTAAGCTTTGGAGATTTGGAGCACTTGGGAAGAATGTAGTAGTTAATATGTTTGGAGATAAATGGCATCTAAAAATACATGCCCCTAAAAACATACAGACAGCTGTCACATCTAGTGCCTGAATATATTAGTCATTATCCTCATTAACAGATGCAAAATCATCCCTGTTTTCATAATGCAAGCATTTCATATCAGGTAATTTGTAGTAATTTTTTATGGGGCTGAATTCTTGAGCTCCCATGTGAGTTGGTGTTCTG
Organism: Toxostoma redivivum; assembly: GCA_013397375.1. NCBI lineage: Eukaryota > Metazoa > Chordata > Aves > Passeriformes > Mimidae > Toxostoma > Toxostoma redivivum. The sequence goes on along the minus strand of VXBI01008509.1, from coordinate 843,017 downwards.
AAGCAAGATTCAACTGAGAATTGGAAGATCAGGTCCAGATATCTTTCCTGTGCCTTTTTGCACTTTCTTACCTACTCCATAATAAGATCATCTTTGCCAGGAATCTAGCACATGCATTTTTTTATTCAAAGCATAATATTGCTTCATCAGTTTTTTCTGTAGCTGGTAGCCATGCATGTTTAATAAGTTTGATGTGAAATCTTGTCTGCTGTCTTCTTCACTTCCATTCCAATAGCAGTATGACCTGGATGAAAAACACAGGATGTGGCTTTCTGAATATAAATGCTCTTTTCTCTTTTTCAGCTCATAGAGAGGAACATGTTGTTCTATAATTGCAGAGACAGCACTGGCACAACTTGTAAACCTCTGCAAAGTACTGCAGAGCTGCCATTCATAAGTACCAAGAGCTAAGTACAGCATGAAAAGCAGGAGGGCCTGCCAAGTTTCTTGCCACTTCCTCCTACTTCTGACAAGGTTTTCAATTAGCAGCTTGTAGGGGCCCAGCCTGTGGTCCTATTTTCATGCAGTATGCATAACTTTATTCCCCAGAAGAGGCCGGAACTGCAGGGGAAAGGAAAATACACATAGATTTGTAATGTTATATATTGGAAGAAAACCGTTTACTAACAGTGTGATTCTGGGAAGAGGAAAGGGGGCTCCGGGAAAAGGAAGAAATGACTACAGTGGGTCTTGAAAGCAATGACATCTCCCTCAATCTATTTTGTTAAAAAGCATGGGAGCCCAACTCATTTCCTCCCTGCGGCACTTGTGTAGTCCTCATGAAAGGTTAACCTTAAAAAACAGCATGTTGGAGAGGATAGTTGCACATTTCAAATGAAGCTCTGTGTCTGCCTAAGTGCTCCACAGAGCAGATATGTTAAATTAACACTGCTTTGTTACATTTGGCAATGTTTCCTACTATCTCCATTTAATGCCATCGCTACAAATGGAGGAATCCTTGCCTATTGGGCCAAATAATGAATTGCTGTGAGCCTTTGTACAGTCCTGTCTCCAGCTAGTAACCTGGGTCTCGTAACAGGGGAGGTCAGGTGAAAGCAATTATGTGACTGCAAATACACTCCTTGAAAATTGGTGCAAAAAGGTGGAGCTGCTGCACTCCTGTCCCTCCCAACTCAGCTTATTCTGTGATTCAGTGATTCAGATTTTGCTTCTAGCAATCCATGATATGTCTGTGTATGGAGTACACTGTGGCAAAACACCAGCAACCTGGTGAAAGCACAGGTAAGGTTAGGGAGGACTCCTAAGGACAGCAGAAGCCTTATGGCCAGGCAGGGAGGAAAAAGGCCCTCCTGAGTCCCTGTGGTCACAAGTATGTCTTAGAACAGATTTCCATCTGTGAGCTCTCATAAAAACAGAATGAGGAAGTGCGGCCATGGCAGGCTGTCCTTTGGGAGCTGCTACTCAGCATGACTAGAGTGGATTTTTTCTTCAAAACCCAGGGTGGAACCACAAGTGGGTTCCTCTGTGTTATGCCATGATGATCCTGGTCCTTTACTAGCCAGTGTACATAGAAGTATAAATGTGTCTTATAGAAGACTCATTTACCTTCTTGTCTCTTTTCCTCTGCTAAGAGCTTCAGTGGGAACAGATAAGCTGATTTATGGCAAGTGTATACACAGCTGCAGTGGAAGCCTTGAAGCAAAAGTGGAATAACAGAGCTACAGTGCTGAAAGTGCCAAGAAAGGTATGAACTGTGTGGACAAGGAACTTACATCTGTGACACGTAGGTGTGGTTGTCGTTGTGAAAATTGGCTTAATCCTCGGTGGTGCTGCAACCATGGCTAAGCTTTCACCCATTGCACTGGCATGAGACCCACTAGAAAACTTCATTTGATCTGAACCATCTGCAATCTGATTCAGTGAAAGAAGGCAGGGAGTTCGGACTAGGTGACCTCTAAAGATCCCGTCCAGCTCAAGACATTCCATTCCATGTATTCAATTAGAAAAATAAAATTTAAAAAAATCTGCCCTGAAGGCTATGAGTAGGATCTCTATTTAGTGATTTTAAGGAGCCAACCCTATCTGTTTTTCATGTATCCTGTATAAAGGAGAGGGAGAATGGATCCTCCACAGGGCAATTCAGAGCATCTCTCCTTGTCTCCTGCCTGGAGCTGGACTCTGGAGGAGAATGCTTCACACAGATAACTCAGTGAGGGGTTCAGCAGGTCTCCTTGGGTATGGAAATAGGGCTTGGAACACTGGGCTCTCTGTGTCCTAGGGACACATGGCCACCCTGCTTACAGAGGGAAGGTTTTGGAGAGGTGCTGCTACAGGGAACAGTATGGCTCAGCAATGAGTTTGTGAGTGCTTTCCCTGTAGTCCTCTAGTAAAAGGAAGAGATGTGAATTTCATACATAAAAGGAAAAGTATCACATTTTCCCCAAATTCTTCAGGAAATTAGTCTCATATACAACCCCAGAATTTGGCTGCCTTACAGAGACAGAGTGTCATTTGCATGCCATTATCAGGCTGTAAAAGTCTCTTGGTGACTGCCTACTATATATTTGCAATCTTTAGGGATCCTATGAAGGTCACCCCTGAGGTCAGGTTTGTTTAGTCTGTTCCAGAATGGTGTAAAGTGGACTTGAATGTGTACTCTGCTCAAATAATACACAATCTGATTGATACTTAAACATCAGTAAGTGTTGTATATGTGTTGCAGTTTCTAATGTTCCAGGCATAGGCAAACCATGCATTTGCTAACAAATTGTTTCTACAAACAACCTGATGTGGCTTTGAAAAGTAAGTCAAAATAGGGAATGAAATGTGCCCTCAAAATTACAATAAGAAAATCTTCATTTTTTTTTCTTTCCTTGAGCAAAGTTGTGTTTTCCTTTTTTTAAAACTTCTCCGAACCTTCCCTCTATTAGGAATTCTTCCTGTTTACTTTTAATTCATTCACCACCCATTCACTGATTGTCTTGCAATTCAAAAGCCAGGTTCTATATGTTGCATTGTTCAAAGATGGCTTAATTAAAAATAGATCATATCTTCTCTTTTGTGCTAATAAGCATTGTGCTGATTGCCTTCATAGAGGCCTGGATGATATTTCAGCCCTTTACAGATCTTTCAAAAGGAATAATAAAAAAAGGGGAGGGGAGAAAACCAATGTGAAATCTTTTTCATCCTTAATATATCATGATTTAGTAGGCAAGAATTATTACTCAACATAGGCTTCAGAGAATAAAGAAGGAGTAGAGAAAAGCTGATATATGAGTGACTTTGCTCTATTCTTAGTTTTTAGAATATTGTAAAAGTATTATCTGTTGTGAAGACTAGGCTCACCCAGTTTTTCTAGTGCTTCTCTTTCAACAAGGTTTTCATGATGAAAATACAAATAAAAAGTGACATAAAACTATACAGCTCAGCACAAGACTGGTTGAGGCAAAATGTTCTTATTGCCATTTTCAGGACTACACCATAAAGTTATAACCAATTAGTTATTAAGTTTTCCCCTTTTTAATCCTTTGTCATGCATAGGGGCTCAGAAAGGTATTCCCTCTCATACTTTGTTAATTTATGGCACAATAATATGTCTGTGATACTATATTTTATTTGATTATACTTTCTTGCATTAAGAAGTTTAATTTTTGTGCTTTATTTAGTGAAGAAGTTGTAATAAAGAATAAATATAAGAGCATGACCCTTCACAAGTAAATTGTAGTTCTGGGTTAAACCTAGTCAACATTCACCAACACTTCTGGCTTTTATGTTTTTTTAAGCAGCAGTAATATAAAATTATCTGTGCTGCAGTTCAGCAAAGCTGCCTGCTGTGCTTTTGGAAGCGCTGTTAGCAGTTGTACCAAAAGTGATGCTTCCTCTGCTGGGGGCAGGATGACCAGCTGAGGATATCCCTTTCTCATGCAAACAGGAGCCCAATGCTTTGCTTTTCATCGGCTGTACCTGGCCAGTCCCAGCTGGCCAGAGTCCGCCTTGCAGGGCATAACAACCCTCAGGAGGAGCAGCCTTATTTCTGGAAGAAGGTTTCAGGTCCTGCCCTTGTTGTGGAGGTTTGTGCCTCTGACTCCGGCTCACTGTGGTGCTGATGGACTGGGTGAGCCATTCCTGGGATTGCTGTGCTTTTGTGGAACTGTACTCCCACAATAGCAACTGCTTTCTGTAAAAGTGGCTCAGCTGCCTCTGAGCTCTGGGCTGTCTTGCAGTGCAGGCACATTCCCTGGGAGAGGCTCTAATGGATCAGAAGGTGAGCAGAATTATGGTCAATGGCCTACTTTGAGACAGTAACATCGAAATTTTGTCCTCTGGCATCCCCTTGTTGATCTCTTTACCACCTAAAAACTTTGTTCTGTGAAGAGGCAGAACCCTTTTTTACCTGCCCTAGCTAGGTTTATCTCTGGTTTGCTCCTCCCCTGATTTTTGCCTTTCTGTCTCTTTCTGGACACAGCCCTTTACAGACTTTATTCTTCTTAGGATCTGGTTCAGCAGAAGGTTTGATTTGATTCTGAGCTGGCAAATTCTGACTTTTCAGTAATTTTCTAAGCATTCCTGCAGAGAGTGATGACATGGGGTGTCCCCTTGCCAAAATGTAATCATGCAGAAAATGCAAAATTGAGATCACCATATAGATTATTTTATAATGTGGTCACATGAGAGCACAAGGCATAGAAGCCAGAAACTGAACTGTCAGAGCAACAAACTCTAGATTGTTGTAATTTGATTCACGTAAGGGAATTGTGTTAGTTTTTTGGCTGTGGTCTTCATGTTCTGTTTGGAAATGTATGATGTCATTGTACCAAGCAAATCACAGCAAAAGGCTGCTTGTATTTATGTTGGCTGAAGGTTTAACCAAGTGTACATGGTGAGCTTAATTTATTGCTACTTTAACTTTGTTTAGTCACTGAAAGGCTTTATTTATGCTGGTAAATTCAAATAGTGGCTAACAGTGACCACACAGCTAAAGAAATGGCAAGAGTCATTATCACTAAATCACTTTGTTGCTGAGTTCCCTTAATTAGGCAGTGGGGGAAAAAATTGAATCCCTGGACATTCAATAGTGAATATGGTGGTAAAAGAGAGTGATTAATTGAGATATCAGTTGCTTTCCTTAGGAAACTAAATTTCTGTAGCCTACTATGGCAAAGCAAGAATGAAAATAAAACTTAAGCATCATCTAAACTGCTGAATCAATTGAAGGCATATTAAAAAGTTTTATAGGTTCTCTATAAAGTAAAATAAATAGCAAGAAAGCTAAATTCTTTATGCAAACATTTTTCATTACAGTACGTGTCGGTCCCTTGGTGAGAGCTCATTAACTTTTTAAAAATTACCTTTAATGGGCTACTCATTATCATCACCATCAAATGCTTCACTTGTCCGACATGCTAGCGTTTAGAGCAGATTAAAGCCAAAATTACCTTCTAGATACAGGGCACATTCAACTACACAGGAAAAAAATAAAATCATTCTGTAAAGTCATGGCTTATAAGCAGTGAAAATTAGGAATGTTGAAAGCAGCCTTTTTTTAAAGCTCAGAAATGTGTCTCAGTGTGGTAGCTGTGGTTTTCAGCAATATAAAAAAAATGAAAAGGTTCCTCATTTTCAAGTCTCTCATTGAAAAGCTATTTGGTTAAACATAATTGTGAAACAGGCACCTAGAAGCCTGGTCTCCAGGGCTTGGCCATATCCTTGTTTGGCTGTTGTTTTGCTAAGAGACTTGAACAAGTCACTTCTTCCTTTGCCTGAATTAAAACCTGTGGGTATTGAGATCTCCTTTGCCAAGGACTGCAAACCCATGCATGAAAGCTGCTTTAGGAGATCACTGCTTCATTGTTACTCATCCTGTAAGAACTCTGCTTGATCTCAAAACCACTCTAAGTCGGAGCAGAAACAGCACAAGATCTGAATTTTTAGCTTGTTTAAATTGGCTCAAGCTTCTCAATTTCAGTGGAAATTCACTCATTTGCACCAGTAGGGAAATTGGCATCCACTCTGTTTTTTTTTCTAAGGGTGTTTGAGGAGAGTGTAAATTCAAGAGTGCTGATTAAGAATTACAGACATCGTGGCATGTTTTGATGTATTGGGGACTGCAGTGCTCAAATGTTCTTGTGATGAATAGCAAAGTTCATCAAGGTTGCTTTAGCAAGGCAACCTCAAGAGCATTTCTGTGGTGGCAACTTCACTTACTCCTCTGAAGAGGAAAACAATATATAAACAGTCTTAAGATGGATGAACTCTTCTAACTCTGAGGGAGCTGGGTGATTCATGTCAGCCATGGGTTTGGACCTCCCTTTGCCTTGCCTTTCCCTGGGTTTATCTGAACATGGCAGCAATTTACCTGTGTCACTGATATTCAGAGCTGCTCTTGGGCTACGGTACCAAGCAGGGTGAGGAAATGGCACCACCCTTATGCAGATAAGGTGGGGTTCTTTGGCTTAAGCATGCTGTGGTGCCTTGCTGTAGTCTTCCTGGTTTTGGGGAGATGTCCCAAGAATCCTTCCTCTGTCACTAAAAAGATCCTGTTACCGTTAAAATCAGCCACTGCTGCAACTTTTCATCTATTTTCTCCAAGAATCTTAGTTTATTTTTCAGAGCTATGGAACTGAAAATTGTGCTGCTGCAATATACAGCCAGGCTTTTTAGTTTAACTTTCTTCCTCCATTGAGTTTTGGTTAGAGTCCTGTAACAACAATCCTTTGTTTAAAATAAAGGCATTCTGAAATTGTCTGGTCTACTCACAATGCCCTTTTCAGCCCTTCAGCTGATAAGATTCTCCAGATATCTGTCTTCTGGCACATTATGTCTGATGAAGGAAGTATCTGAAGGATAGTGAAAAGCTGCAGACACCCTGGTGCAAAATAGAAGAAGCTTTGGAACATTTCAATTGATGGAGGAGGAGTGTTACCCAGATATTCTGGACATGTTGCTGGTAAGGTTCATAAACTGAGGTTATCCAAAGCTTGCCCCAAAGAATATTACATATGTGCATGCCCCTGTTATTTCTCATCTTTTTAGGCCTGTAAGTTGTAGCATTGTGCATACATTGTTAGGTTCTCCTAGCAGATTCAGATGTTCTTCAGAGCTTTGAAGCATTCTCCAGCCAGCACTTCTTTTAAACCTGATATTTATTTGGCAATATACAGGACAGCTGGATAATTTTTGAAAAGCAGACAAACATGTAATCTTTATCATGCTAGTACATTCTCTTGCTGCTGTATCCTTGCTGCACTTGGAAATGAAGACAGTGTAATTACCTAACAATTATCTTGTCAGCTTGTAGCAGAATGCAAAATTTGGATTGAGGTAGGGGATGAGAGTGCATCTAAACACCGAGCTCTTGTGAATGGTGTTCATTTACTTTCCATGCTGATTTTGGAGCTGGGTAATGAGGTAGATGTGTGTGCTTAAGCTAAGAGGCCCAGAGTGGTTGTCCAGAGCACAGGAGACTCATTGGCATGTAAAGCTTCCATGTACCTACACACTGCGGCAGTGTGGGGACAGACCTCCTGCACTGCATGGAATGGAGTGGCCCTTACCAGCACTTTCAGGTAGTTTGACAGCCATGGGTGGTGGGGTGGCATCATGTTTTTTCCTGATGGAAGAAGGCGCAATCTCTTCTCCATGGAGCCACTGAGGCAGCATGCCTCTAAGTGTATGCCCAGACTGTCCATCCCTCTTCTCTGTCAGTCCTGGTTATGTTGCAAGGTGAAGAGGATACATTAGTACATGAAGAATAGTTCCCATTTTTCAGCCCTTCATTTTTGGTTCTTGCCTGTAGATAACTTCTGGAGGCTTCTCTAAACACAGGGATGCCAGCTGAGATAAAGTATGATTATTTGTCATTGAAGACAGCCATGTTAACTGATTTGTACATATTTGGACAGGAAATGGTGCTTACAGGGTTTAAATCTCAACAAAGTGAAGTGTCATTCCTTTCTGACTCAGAGGATGCTTTTTGCCAAACCTTTGACTGAAAGATATTCTCCTGTCTGTCAGGAAATACTCATCACTTTCCTGAAGAGGGCTCTGGGAGTGTGACAGTCCTATGCTCACACAGTAGTACTTTTACGACCACATGGCCACAAATTCCAGGTGTTCTATGCTGGTAAAACATAGCCACGAAGCAGACTCACCTGCTTTTCCCCTCCTGACTTTGCATAGCTCAAGAGACAGCAAGTATTCCAGTCAACAAAAAGTGGAAGGTGAGAAGTGACTTTCAGCTGACAGACTCTGATGGACCCTGATCTAATATCAATACTCTTGAAGACTTTTCAGAACAAATGCTGTTTCTGTCAATGCAACTCTTTAACACTTTGGCATTTCAAGGCCTAAGCCTCCTGCCTTTAGTCGGTAGTGTGGGATTTTAGAGATTAGAAATCATATTATGAGTTGCTAAGTGGTTTGCATTTCGAAGTCAGCTGCAAGTTAGGATAAATCTTGGCAGAAGCATGCAGAAAATGGGCCAGTCTTTCAAATAAAATCCATGCTGCCTGTTGCAAAGGACTTCTCATTCTAGTATAGGCAGGCTGCATTGCTGAATGCTTTGTATGGCAGGAGTGGTATAAGAGTAGTCTTGGAGGTACTGAGAGGTGCTCGACAATCTCAGTATTTCTTTTTGATTTTATTTGTTTCATGCAATGTGGTGAATATTGCACCAAACCAGTTTTGCTTTTGCACTGTTTCTTAAGAATAGAACATTATTTTTTACCATTATACATGTTCTTGAGGCCTTGACCTTTTATATTGCTGTGAATACTGTGAACATTTGCAAAGCTTTCTGTATAATTGCTATGAAAAGAGAGTTAAGGATATTAAATGCAGTTTTCACTGGTTGAAAAAAAATCACTTAGTTTTGTCCTTAGAACATAAATGGTATGTTGCCCTTCATCAAGTCCATGCTAGGGCTGGAAGTCTGGGGCTCACAAGGTGTAGAAGAAACCCAGTGAAAGACAGAGAGCAATGGCAAAATACTGTGCACATAACACAACCCTCCTGCACTGCCCATCACCAGAGAGCTTGGGATGGACTGTGTATAAACTGTGGTGAAAGCTAAGGAAGCTTAAACTGGGAAGTGAGGAGGAAAGGTTAAGATTGTTAAGAATTTATTAGTTTTGTTTCTTCTTTCTCATTACTTAAGTCAGTGATTAGAAATTTGAATTTATTTGCGGTAACTTATGTAAAAATCCCCTTAGTGAAGGCTAGCTAGAAGCAGAAAGTGTTCTATTGTTATATTTGGGCTATAAGCTATTGTATCTTGGAGGGGTAGTAGGTATGAACAATGGGTAAGTGCATCAGAAGTAGGATTTGAAGGTACCTGAACAAGATCCTTAGGGTTGGGAAGATGAATAGGAAAGAATGTGTGTCAATTTTATCATGGTCTGAATATATGTACTCTTCACAAATTTCAATCCTCATCCTAGTGGGCTAGGGGGCTAGATTGTATGGATTTATACATATATATATATATATAAAGCTGGATTCATGCTTTAAAAACTTTCATTACCTGCTCCTGTGCTCCTGCAACAAATGTAACCAAGCCATAACATTTTGAGTATATATGTATTACATATGCCACCCCTTGTCCCTGTAAACTGCAGGGTTATTTGAGTTAACATATGCTGAGCACTTGCTGCAAATTTTATACCTTTTTCTTGCAAAACACAAAGCAAAGAATACAATAGATTTTTTATTTATTTACTATACTCTGACATACAAAGCAGATGATAACAGTAGAAGTAAAGATCACCACCACTGTTGGAGATATCAATAGCTTCATGACCCAAATAGCTGCGGGGCTTTTTCCAGATGTAAAATGTGTGGTGAAGAGTGTTTTCTTGATGCAACACAGGTATTTCTCATCCTGGGCAATAAAATGGTGTACCAAATGGCTCAACTGCTCTGGATATTGCTCCACATCCTGAACAACATTAACTGAGCCTTCTGTTTTCCCTGTCTCTGCAATTCCTTAACTCTCAGTTTTGATGGGCTTTCTGCTCCACTTCATCCTTGCCTGTTGTATTTCCCTCTATGTGACTCTGGCACCTCTCGGTCCGTGTGTCTCTTTCTCTTATGTCTGCTGCTTGCTTGTAAATAACTGTGTGATGGGGCACTTTAGGGATGCCATGGACAATTACATCAGCTTTAGAGGCAGCTGCCACCTGCATAAGGCAGTTCACAGCCCTGCTGAAGTCTGCCACACGTGTCCAGTGTGATGATCTCACTCATGAGATCATCAGGCCTTCATGTAAGTGCCAGCTGAGTGCTCATGCAGGAGTAAATTGGGTGCTTGTGAGCTGTGCCATCATACATGCAACGGTCAGGTTCTCATGCATGAATCCAGTGGCCATGTGTGACCTGAATGTGCAGTTTTGTGTGAGCGAATGGGGCATCTTGAACCAATTGGATGCCCATGTGTGAGCTAATTGGGTGCTCAAGCACGAATTAATTGTGCCTCCATGCAGAGATTAATTGGATAATCAAGCATCAATTTGCAGGACACTCATGCATGAACTAACTCGCCACTCATGCACAAACTACTTGGGTGGTCTGGCATAAATTAATTTGGCACTTGGGCGTGAATTAATTGTGCATCCGTGTTTGAGTTCATTGGGTACTTGAGGATGAACTGATTGGGCCCTCATGCATGAACCAACAGATCACTCAGGTGTGAATTATTTGAGTGCCCATGCATAAACTGGATGAGCATTCATGCATGTATTGATTGGGTGCTCATGCACGAGCTTATTGAACACTAAAGCAGGAACTAGCAGGAACTAGTGTGACTTCATGGGATACTCATGCATGAATGCACTTCCCCCTGCAATGTATGCCATGAGGGGACATGCTCAGGCTCAGTATAATCCCTACATCCCATAGGGTTGGGGCTTGAATTTTGTGAAGAGTAGGTGTAGTCAGACTATAAGGTTGACCCCAATAATCTAGTCCACCAGCTCAAGGGGTAGAGCTTGAAATAGCTTCTGACTCCCTGGGATCGGGCTAGAACTTTACTAAGTGCATATGCACTTTGTTATGATATTAATTTCTTACAGTCTGTTCCACCAGCATAAAGGGTAGAGTTTGTGATGGATAAGATGTTCTGACTGTGTAGGAATGGCACTTAAGGACATGGTTTAGTGGAGGACTTGGTAGTATTAGGTAAGTGGTTGGACTTAATGGTTTTAATCATCTTTTTCAACCTAAATGTTTCTATGATATTATTTGTGGGGCAAGGAACAAGATTTTAAAGAGTACTGCTGCAGTGCTAATCCCTACTGTCTGTTCTGCAGAGAGGAAGGATGAAGTTTACAATTGCTGTATATTGAGACTGTAAAAATGTTGAAAGTAGAGATAGTAATGTTTGTGTATTGAAACATCTTGTAAATATGTGTGTTGAAGAGGCAAGGGGTGGAAGGTGTTGAGATTAAACTGTAGGGTTTACTTTGTGCATGGGCACCTAACGAGCTCCTGCATGAGTGCCAGTTTAGTCCATGCATGGTATGGGTGCCTAATTAACTCATGCATGATCACCCTATTAGTTCACGCCTGATCACACAATTACTTCATGCATGGGTGCCCAATTAGCGCACACTTTATTGCTCGAATAGTTCACGCATGAGCGCCCAATTAGTTTATGCTTGAGAGCCCAATCAAGTCACGCTTGAGAGTCCAATTAGATCTGGATGAGCACCCAATTTCCTCATGCATGAATGCTCAATTAGTACATGCATGAGCACCCGATGAGTTCACCCCCCAAGTGCACCATGAGTTCTCCCCAGTCCTGCACTGGACACACCTGGAGGGGTTTGGCATCTAGGGATTGCAGCACAGTCAGCATGGGAGGTGGCCATGAACTGCTCTGTGCAGGTTGGCAGCTGGGTCTGAAGCTGAAATTCTTGGTTCCAAAATACCAGGCCCTCAGAGGACCCCACAGTGCAGACAGTGTGTGGAGATGTTGGAGGAGACATATGATCAGGAAGATGGCAGAGAAGACATGTACCCAAGGGATGCATGCCTGGATCACTGCAGCCCAAAGACTACATACAGCTGGGCAAGGACACTTTGAATGTGGTCATGGGTGACCTACACCAGCAGAGTGACACTGGGAAGCCAGAGGAGTGGAAGACACCTAGCAAGACACATGAAGAGGTGGGAGACAGAAGAAATTTTGTGTACACAACCCCAATTTTCTGCATTCCCCACTGGATCAATGAGATGATTGATACAAACCAAGTGTGACTTGTGGTGCAAGTAAGAGGACCTGAGTTTAGGAAGGTGTGTCTAGCTTAAGTGGAGTCTAGGAAAGGGGGAGAAAAGGTGCTTTCTTAAGTGCTTAATTTCTTGTATTTTATTCTCTCTCAATGCTTGAACCTGATTAGAAAGTAATTTGTGTTAACTTCCTAGAAAAATACTCCCCCAGGAGAGGTAGTTTTGTGCACTACAGTGATTAGTACAGAATGCAAGCAGCACCCAAGTCTGATGTGGCCTGGGACTGCAATAATTTAAGTGACTTTGAGACCTAGAAAGGAGTATTGATTGTGATATTGGAAATTTGGGGTACTGTGGTATATGTCCATCTTGTCTGGAGGGGTACGTGCTAACAGTGTGTAAGCAGGTAGGAAATGGAGAATTCAAGGCTAATGGAACAAGGTCCTAAGGGATGGGAAGGTGACTGGGACAGGATAGGATGGAGTCAGCTTTGAGCCCCTGCCTCAGTGGCTTACAGCCAGGGATTCACGAATGCCATCCATGGAGAGTCTGTGTGCCTGGGAAACTCCAGGAAAGTTGCTGTGCTGTGGGGTGGGACTGACTGCATCCTCTAAACAGATCTCCAGAGACCCCAGAAGCACATGGCAGACACGGGGAGTTGAGCCGAAGGCCTCTTATTTTAAAATAAAAGCAGCTAAAGGAAGTGTTAACAAGCGCTCAGCGCAGAAGAGAGGCTCTTGTTCATTATGAGCAGTGCTGGGCACAGTGTGCACCACACGGGGCTTACTCCTACTGCCTGGCCCACGGGGCTCAGAGTAGAGTTGTAATTAGTGTGTATGAAGATTGGGACGATGGTGAAAGTAGAGTTTATGATGCACAGATGTTGAAACAGCTCCTGTGTGTTTTTCACAGAGGTGAAGGGGCAGAATGTACAGGGCAGAAATCGCCGGCTTTTCTGCATTCACACGTGCACGCCCGGCTTGTCCACGCATGAGTGCCCGATGAGATCACGCCCGAGTGCCCCATCAGCTCTTGCCTGAGCACACAATTAGCTCCTGCTTGCATGCCCAGTTAATTCATGCATCGGTGCCCAATCGATTCATGCATGAGAACCCAATTTCTTCACGCTTGCATGCCCAATTAATTTTTGCATGAGTGCCCAATTATGTTATGCATGAGTGCCCAATTAATTTGATAAGAATTCAGAGAAATGCCACTGCTGGGAACCCTGAAACTGAAACTAGATGCAAATTAAACCACACCCCTTAAAGGACCCCTGGACAAATCAATCTAGGCTGGAAACCAGTCCCGTGGTTTGAATTGAAAAGAAATGAAAACCAGCTCTCGTTCTACACCTGGGTGTAATTAGTTCAACATTAACTTGGATCCTTTTTTAGGACCCAGAAAGCAGCTGTGTGGGATGCTGGCTTTCTCCACTTGAAGTTCTGGCCTTTCTGTTGCCATGTGAGGTTTTTGTTTTGTTTTGTGTACTCATCATTAAAATGTAATTTCCCATCATATAGCTTCCTTAGCCAGCATGAAATATCCATGAAAATAAAGATATTTTAAAGGAAAGAGAAAAATTAAACCAGCAGAAAAATTCAAGAACACAGGGCAGTTCCCAGCCTATTTCAGTAGGAAAGAGAAGTGATACATTCTTACTTCCAATGGACCTAGAGGAAGAGAGTACAAAGGTCTTTTTGTATTATTACTTAGGCTGTGTTATCTTTTTGCTTTTAGTTTTTCATTACTTTTGTGATGATGACAGTTCCATCGCCTAATTTCCATTTCTTGGTGAGCTCTATTCTCCCATCATCCTTTCCCTCTGCTGAGTGGTGTAGCTCCTCAGCTAATGTCAGAGCAGTGAAATTGTCTGTGGAGGCCAGAGTAGCAGCTGATAACAGCAGCAGATGTTTGCTTTGGGAGGTGGGAGCACTAAAGAGGGTGTTTCTTCAGTTTTTAGACTCAACCTGTAGATGCTTCTAAACCGATGTTTCTTGTCTTAGCAGTGTCCTTATAGAAGTTCTAACTAATATTTGCAGGTTGCTTGTAGCAGTAACATGAAAGTGTTTTACCGGATCACACCTTTTGAGTCTGTTATTCCTTAGAAATGGGCCAAACCTTGTTGTGTCATATATGGCCAGACTGCAACTTGGGACTCCAAAAACTGCAAGCCTGGGACAGAAACCAAGCAGCTTTCATCCTAATTTGACTGGAAAATAAACAGGAGACCATAAGGTTGCCTGCCTGCCACTTTTTTACATGCTCTTTATGATATAATACCTGATACATGCAAAAAATTATAGATTTGGGCTTCATAACTCAGTGGCTTTGCTACTGATTTTGAATCATTCTTTTTAAAAGTGGAAGCCACTCTCTGTTCCATCTGTGGTACTTGTTTAAGTAAAACAAACTCCCTGACATGGCTCACTTGTCACTGGTTTCAACATTTGGATCATGTAAGATTTTTTTTTCCAATCACAGAGAAACTGTTATTGATTTTTTTTTATTTTTTATTTTTATGGTAGGCCAAGGGGAAAAAGAGGGCAAAAAATTTCAGACATGCTTGGGCATCTCCTGATGTGATTTAGTATTCTGGTTTCTCCACCTCAAATTGAAAGAATGACAAGATAGAGCTGTTTGGGCTTGATGATGCAGAGGGTAAATCTACCTTGGGGACTAGTTCTCCTGTTCCTATTTAACTTGAACTGTCTGGGTGGTGTCTCTGATTTAGAACATACTTAGCAGGTGCAACACGACTGGAATGAGGCAACATAACAACAGTAGGAGTAGAGAAGAACCAGTGTTTTAGAAAGGAGGTGCAAAATGCGTTACTGCACACAGAACAAAGTAGAGGCGTTTGCAAACTCCACAAGTCTTTTGGAAAGTGTTTCTGGTATCACTTCTATTTAATTTTAATTTGGAAGCAAAGGGATATATCTGTGCATTTGTGTTCCTTCCCAACTGGAAGGTGCCTACTTAAATTGTCATAGGTCTCTTTTGAAGCATTTACTCCCAGCATGACCCAATTGTAGTTCTGGTGATGCAGGCTTAGGGACAGTGTTGAATTTAAAGCTCAGCAGCATCAGCTCAGAGAACAAGGAGGAAAAACTCTTCTGCAGGGCCATGAGGGCTCTGTGCACTGTTTGTACTGTGTCTGGCAGATAACCAAGAAGCTTCCCATCAGATTGCTAGAGCTGCACTGCCCTCTTGGGCATGGAGTTAGTGCCAGCATAACTGAATGGAAGGAAAATATATTGACTAAATATGAAGGATTCCAAGGCATCTTTTAATCTTGTGCTGATATGCCTTTGCTGCCTAATATTAATTTGCAATGTGGTGCCTGGGTGGCAAAATACTCTGCTGCCCGCACATTGAACTGTGAGGTCGAAAAAAACAAGAGGAAGAAGTCTATTATATTTTCAGATAATAAAAAAAATTATTGTACCTTTTACACATTCCATGGGATACAAGTAACTTTAAATTGGACTGTGGAAACTGCTGCCTCCTGAAGACAAGTGTGGTGTTGATGTGATGTTTGGATATACCTTCTGCAAGAAGGATGAAAGAACAAACTGATGTTCAGTTTGGATCCATAGTTAGTTCTCTCCCTGCCCCCTAAAGTTAAACTAGAATGGAGGACATTTAGGTCTTAGAAGCCTTCCCTCTGCCTTTTGCTCTAGCTCCTCTTCCTGCAGCGACGTAGGATGTAGATGAGCTGGCTTCTGAACACTAAAGAGAATTAAAAAATATTTGCAACCTCGCAGAGGTTGCAGAGAAGAAACCACATTTCAGAGGTTTGAGAACTTATTTTCCTCAGCTGATATGTGACCTTTAAACTTAGCTGTAACAGACATTGGTTTTGCCTTCAGCAATTTTGCAATTTTTCTTTTCTTTTGCCTCAGTCTTGCTGGAGTTTACACTGAACAGTAGTGTCGCAGACAGGCTGGTCCATAACACCCTCCTTTCTGTCTCGTGTTCTTTCCTGTGAGTAGCAATGAGAGATAGCTGATGCAGGGCCTGAGCCATCAAAACTGTCAGACCTGGGCACAAGCCTCTTGTAGGAGTTCATCTGGCTGGGTCAGAGTTTAGCTGGCACAGTCCAAGGTCAGCTCCTTCACTGATAAGAGCTCTTGTGAAGAAGGCTGGAAGTGATGGCCTGCCTCTCCTTGCCTTTGGGAGCTGCTGTAAAGATGAGGTTTTACTGCTGGCCCTGCCCATGCTCCATCACAGCCTTGCAGCAGCTGTGTCTGCCATGGTCTCGTCCTGGCACAGCTCTGACCCAGACTGGCATTCCTGCCTTGACATCAGACGTGCCCCAGCACTGCAGATTTGCTCTGTGATCCCTGGACTGTGTCTGACTGATCACTGCCTCTTGCCCTCATCTTGGCCTGGACCTGCCAATTTCTGCCCCAACTCTGTGTTGGCGAGGTCAGTGCTGGAACCTTCTTTATTAGCCCTCTTTGTTCCCAGCTTCCTGTGCCTTGCAGAGCCCCCTGTCCTCACTGCTCCCTGACAGCAAAGGTGGGGACCTGTGGTAAAGCTTCAGCTTAAAAATGGTTCCCAAGGGAAATGAGGGACAGGTCCTTGCTTCTGGCTTTCTTCACAGCAGCTCTTATCAGTGATGGAGCTGATCTTGAACTCAGCCAGCCAGCTTGCTTAGCCAGCTAAATCCTAGGAGGGGGATGTATTCTGGGCCATGGGAAGATTCTCATACCTGGCTGAGCACCAGTGCTCCCCTCTGTCTTTTGTAGTGCATTGTGACTGGATAGCTCAGATACATTTGCAAGACTGCATGTTCAATAATCCTGCTCCCCTGGTCTTTCACAGCTGCATGTTCCTTGCTCCCTGTCCAGCATTGTATCCAGTTCTTCCTGTTACTAGGATTTTTGTGGTCCCAGAGCCCCTCTTGCTCTTGTTTCAGTCCTTATTGAAAAGTTTAACAAGCAATATAACACACTATTAACTTTATTAACCCGGAGTCGTCATATGCTACCAGAGAGATCCTAGTGAATTCCAAACCCTCAGGCCTGTGAAATGCCTCCCAGCCTGTGCCCCACTCGTGTGTAATTTGGTGAGCGTGACCCTGCTGAAGTGGGAGGTGCTGTGCCCTGTATCTCCCTGGGGCACGAAGCACCATCTCTTGCAGGAGGCTCACGGCTGAAATGTTTGTCTTCTGCTTCAGTGCTGAAGCTGTGCTGAAGATAGTTTGGTTTGTTCACTGTTTTTTGGGAAGGGAGGGAAGGGACAAAAGCTGGATAGCCACCAGTTTTTTCATGTAATCTGTGACTGGATTAGGTGCAACAGTATCTGAGGATGGGGAGTTCCTCTAACAAGTAAGACCACCTTAGCCTGTTATTTACTTGATGTTGCAAACCTGACACTATTCTCTTGAGACCTCCCATCAGCCCAGAAAAACAGCAACTGTCCTTATTTTTTAGTGGATACGCCATCAAATGTGGATTATGCAGGTTGATATAATTGCTTGGTTCCAGTATCAATGATATCTTTATTTCCCTTTCTTTGCTTTGTTGATGTATTTGCCTGACAGTTGAGTCAAACTTTTTATCTTTTGTAGGGAAAAGCAGAAGTCCAAATAGGGAAGGGGAGTAAGTCTAAACAGTATATATGTGAGGAAAATAGATTTATTCTCACTTATGTGGATTGGAAATCGACGGAACACGAATAGGATGCTTTCATCTCTCTCCTTTCTTCTCTTTCCAAGACACCTCCTTAATGCTGCTCCTACTCTAGGTTACATTCCTTAATGACTTATTTTTCTTAATCATAACAGTTGTTTTATCATATCCTAATGTATTTTCTGATGCTCTGCAAGACAAGGAGATGACATTTGTCTTCTAAGACTTTCTTTTATGCGCATTTTTAGGCATTCAGGACTGGCTGAAAAGGAAATTTGTCAGCCCTATTAAGGCAAAGTTTGAGATAAATCTCAAATTGCAAATGGATTGTTGAATTTGAACCAACAATTCCTTTGGGTTTTGAATCTTAATTTAGAAGTAGACAAGTCCAGTGAAAAGACTGGTGTTGAAATATTGAGTATTTGGAAGTGAAGAGATTAAGACAAGGGCATGATGGTGGGGAATGAGTCTCTCAGGTAGGCTTGCTTAAATTAACTTTAAATGAATTAGGGGCAGTGGGGCTAAATTAGTCCGCTCTGAGCTCCACACAACCACATCTACAGCAGCACCTGAGCTGGGGAGTTCTATAGCTATCTCAGGTACCTCTGCACTACAGACATACCCTGAGGTAAAGAGAATATAAATAGGGTTGGAAGGCGAGGGACAGAGCGAGAAGCCAATCTGCAGAGGGTGGAGGAGCTGGGATCAAAACTGCTGCCAGTGCTTTGAAAGTCATGAAAAGCCAGAGCCTTAGTTTGCTCACACAGGCACAGCTCCTCTGGGCTTTGGGGAGAAAGTGTCTGAGAGGCTCTCAAAGTACATGTGCAGAGCCAGCCTTGTTGTGCTAAAAAACAAGCTCTGATTAACTGTGCACGTGGCAGGAATTTTGCATTGCCACTAAAGCAATGAAAAGTCCTGAAAGATTTCCATGACATTAATTTTAGTTCATTTGAGATAATCCATGTAGAGCTTAAATAATACATGAGATTTATGCCATCGAAGATATGCAGTGTATCTCAGCCTTAGTGAAAAGAAATTTGCCTTGTTGACACCAACCAGGCAAACCAGCAGACAGGAGAGAACTAGTTTTTCATCGGAGTATCACTGCCTGTTTCTCCTCCTGGCTTTCATCTCTCACTCCCTTTCTTTCCCGCCTCCCATTTTTTTTGTTGATTGGTGTCACCTCACATGCTTAGGATGTCTGCCTGTCTGCTCAGAGTGTGAACACATTCCTCAGAATGCTGATTTGTTCGTTTCACGCCAGTGTCAAAATGACTTATTAAATTCGGCACCTCCTGATAGTTGGTGCCTGATGTGTTGCTATCCAAACATTAAATGACAATAAGCATATGCAGCCGCTGGGCCTAGAAAACTCATTTACTTTGATAAAAATGTCATGGCAATATGCTTTAAATCACTGTCCTTTTCATCATTGTTAATTGCTAGCTGTAGACCTCTTTCCCATGCTTAGTGCAAGTGTTAGGATGCTGCTTCTCCTAGCCTGATTAAACATTTTTTTTTTCAAACTGTAGAAATCTCTTTCGGTGGCAGTGTTATTTCATCAAGAGATGGATTTTGCTCTTAATTAGCCAACATGCCACTAGGGATACTTCAGTCATGGGTGTGAAAAAGCCTCCAGCAAAAGATTGTTCCTTGGGATTAAAAAAAATAATGTATCAGTGACTTGGGGATAATTGGCAGCTTCGGTGACGGTACATTGGCTCTAGCAGTGACAATATGTTCTGGTGTAATATCAGTACCTGCTTCTGTCTGCTTTCCAATTGGCTCACTGCAGACTCAACAAGAGCAGTTCTGTGTATAACAATGTATGCCACTCAATGCTGGGGGTGGGGAACCACTCCCCACCTTTTCTGCTGTCACTGGTGAGCTGCACAGCTTTCACAATTGTGTTCTCAGCAAAAATGCACCTTCTTCTCTCTCCATCCATGATGGCTTGAACTTGATACTCTGTTTGGACTTGAATACATCTGTTGATTTCTTGCTATGAGTCATATGCTTTATTTGGACTCTTTCTTTCCTTTTGTCTTTAGGAGCTAGATGGTTCTGTGGTCAGAAAGGTTTGACCAACTGAATTCTTGGCCATATTTTTACCAAAATAGTAGGAAAAAGATCTTTAAAAACAACAATTAAAAATATCATTGAATCCTTCTCTTTCTAGGATATATATGGTTATTTGTTGTGATAAGGTTATTTGCAATGAGAGAATAGAATTTCAGAAATCTTTGTAAAGATACCCATTTCACACTCCAGGGATGACTTTCAAATAAGCTGTCTCTGAGCTTGATCAGAAATGGTATCTGAAAGATTGATTCAGCCCAGTGGTATTAAAAAAAAATCTATCCTGAATAGAAATGAGAATTTTATTAACAAAATACTATTATATTTTGTTAATAAAATTCTGAAAATGTGGACAGTTGTCTGTGTGTGGGGAAGGAAATCCATGCTGCTTAAGGTGTGGAAGTATGTGAGAGCATGTCAGTCACATTGCACTGCTTCCTGAACCTATTTTAACATTTGCAGACTCAACCTGAATTCCTTCAAGAAATCAAACCCAAACAGTCTCATTTGTTATATATGTGCTTGATCCAAAACTTGCTGAAATCCATGACAAGTTTTGGGATGTGATTCTAATTGTCACGAAGAGCTTCCAATCATTTTCTAAAGAGACTGAGAGAGAGAGAGATACAATTTCATCAGTTAGAGATGTTCTTTTCCAAATGGAATGAGCTCTAACACATCCTTCACACTGTAAGCCTGTCAAGCTGTAGGAGAAAGATATGTGATCAGGCATTTGAGGTGCCTGCCTTGTAGCAGCGAAGCAGAGGTTGTTGCTTTGGTGTCAAATGAAATGAAGAGATGGTTGGACTTTGCAGGGTCTATCTTCTCTAGATAAAAGGCCAGTGACCTTTTCACATCAAGCCTGGAGAGAAGGGTCTGGCTAAGGGTGATATGCAAAAGTGTTGGCAAGTGGGCTGGTTCATTAGGGCTGAACCTCCTTTCTCTCACCTTAGGGAAGTTATTTAAGATGTGTCTATCACGTTGCTGTAGCCTCACAGGGTGGTGGATGATTCTTTAAAAGCAGAAACACAAAGAGAAGCACTCTGAAATGTTGAAGCAATGCATTTCATTTAGAGAAATGTAGAGTATTTTTCTTTTGAGCTTTTGGATATTTTGAAGTGTTTTAATTTCAAAATTATCTGCCCATAAGAAGGAGTTAATAAAAAAATGAAACTGAATTGTTTCAGAGTACTACAAAATGTTGTACAGAGCAGAAATACTGGAAGTCTTATTTTGATCTTTGTTTTCCTTTGGTTAGATGCCAAAGAATTAAAAGGGTATTGTCATTTCCCTTCTCATCATCAATCCAGTCACAAAATAAAAGATCTTGTTTACGTTATTGCTAGTAGGAAGCCAGTTTTCTCTAAACATTTTTGAATGATGCCCCACCAGCTATAGGCCAATCTTGTAGACCCTTCTGAATGCCTTAGAACAGCTTGAATTACTTCCTTACAAAAATAAGAGGTTGCATTTGTGTACTTGATACAGTAATTACTCCTGAAGTGGCAGAAAAGAACCACACATGCTCATCAACTATTTTAAACACCTTTAACCATTCAAACACCTATTTTTCCACAGGTAGTTTGTCCATGCCAACAGGTATTTATCAGTAAGTCTTTCCACCTGTGTGTGTAAAATTTAGTTTGTAATATGAATAAAGCATTGGGTGCTATAATACAAAGTGATTTTGTTCAAATTTTTACCAGTCAGTGTCAGCCTTGATTACTTCACTAGACTTGCATGGTGTGTGGGCAGAAGATTAGAATTTGCTGAGAGATTGCCTCTGTGTACCTGATATAGTAGTATTACTTACACCTGAAGTGGCAGAAAGGAGCCACTCAGCATCAGCTTCGCTCATGCTCTAGTAATCCATTGTGGATTATTATTGAGATCAGCTTGGGAAGGTAATGCGATTTTAACACTCCAGCAAAGGGTAGGAAAGGAAGGGAAAGGAGAAAGAAAGAAACTTCAGGCAGCAGTTGACATCTATCCTGTGGTGTGAACAAGGGGTATTTTTCAGGCTCGTGAAAGATCTTGTAAAAGGGTAGAACAAGCATAACAAAGGTCTGAAAGACAATAACAAAATAGGATTTTGTGGAAGACAAATTCATGTTTCTGGAAATAGAAAAGATTTGTGGTGGTTTTCTTTTTTTCTTTTCTTTTTTTGTTTATATGTCATCCAGGTAGCATATTAATATAAACAGTGCTTTGTTTTCAGTATTTTACAGGCCAGTCAGGGAGGTAACTGAATATGCTTGCTTGTAGAAAGAACAGAAGGCTCAGAGAAGATGTCCAAGTCTGGTAGGATGTGGGTGCTTTTGGAAAGGCTACAGTTATCAGAGTGCTTGGCTTAAACCAGTGCTGACTATTGATTAAAGATCCTGTCTTGTTTGTGGAGAAAATTTAAAATAATCTTGGTTTTGTTTCTTCTCTGGTGTGCAATGGCAAGGCAGTGTTGAAAGTATTTTGTGATGATACAGAAATACGCAAAGGGCTAATGATCACTTTTAACTTCCCCTACTGCTTCCATAGATTCTGATTTAATTCTTCTCATTTATCAGACTGTTTGGATGTGGTACTTGAGTTGATGGAGGCAAATAGTATAGTGAAATGAAAATACTTACATCAAAGAAGACACTGAAAAGACGTGGAAATTGGGCCGAGACAGGTTTCCATAGTTAGAATAAGAATCCCTCAAATAAACAAGCAGAAAATGGTTCTCATCTCCAATGTCTTTGAGTCTGTTAAAGTCAAGTAGAACCTACAGAGCTACTCAGTGTCCCTATGTCTGAGTTAACAGTGGTGCCAGTCAGACAACAGACAGAAACCCTCCAAACACTTCTGCCTACTCACATACATGTGTTTGGAAAGAATTCCTCATTATTAGAGCCATTATTACAAAAATACCCCTAACAATTTGTTAATGGTGCTGAAAATAACATGAGGACACTCCTTTGCACTGTGTATTACTTTAGCTGAGAATACTTTTGAATAGAAAGGAATCTCAGGAAAGCTTTCCTGAGAAAAAAAGAAAGCAGAGACAGAGTTGGTGGGCACCAATAAGAACTATTTGCTAGTTTGTTTCTGATGAGTGGTAAAGAGTTAAATGAAAATGGCAAACTAAGTTTGTGGCTGTACGCTGTATTCTGGTTAAAATCTGTTGTCACAGCTTTGTCATCCATGTAATCAGGTGTGATATTGGCTCTGTGTAGCCCCTCCTGCCTGCTTTCTCCCAGTTTACTCTGGGAAGAAGCAGAGTAGTAGGAGAAAGAGAGGGAACAGAAGCATTTACTTGGTCTGAAGTGCTGTTAAAAGGACATCTATGGGCCACTTATTTTATACGGTTTCATTCTGTAAATGCCACTTGAACTAAAATATTCCCTTTCATCTTTTTGACAGAAATATGACACAGTAATTCTTTGTGAAAATGTAGATGATATGCTGCAGTAGTTACAGTGAGTTAGGATTAAGTGGCAAATGCCTGCTCTTAAAGGCTTAATTAAAGACACAATAGCTCTGGGAGGTCATTATTGTAATTACAGTGCTGCCTATATTGTTGTAACCGAGTACATGGTTGTAGTGTCATGTTATCTCTACACAGCATCCTGGTTTGATGAGGCAGCCTATTGCATACATTCCATGGACTGTGATTTGCAAGAGCTTTTTGCTAGTCTGTTTAAGCTTGAAAATCTGATTCAGGGCTCAGTTTATTTTTAACAGTTTTATATGGGTACAATTTCATTAACTTAAGTGTGACCACCTTAGAATTTTTTTTAAACCCCCAGTGCTGGAGGAAAAGTAGACTCTCTGGCTTGGTTACAATCTGTGGAAATTAAGAAAAGGGCTGAAATATGACATTTGTCTTATTGTTCTCCTTGCATATGGAGATTAAGAAGAAATAATGGTTTTCATCCTAACTTAATCAACAGATAGTTTGAAGAGTAGATCCTCAACAGAGGAAACCAGCAGCCCTGTGTGAAATTAAATCTTAATGTTATAGAATGCAACAATCATTTTCATCAGTGTATGTGAGGGCTGTCTGACATACTTACCTTTCCTAGAGGTGAGATTTTTCCCCGCAGTTTCTTTCCAGTCTTATATTAAAGCTTTGAAGCGGTATGACTGTTGCTTACCATGAGAGTGAACTCCACAACTGACTAATCCATGCCTGGAAGTATTTTAATCTGACTATTTGGGAAGGGGATTGCAGTGATAGAAAACAAAACAAGGTTAAAGACAGTGTGGGTACTAGTCTGAGTAGAGTTAGGGCAAGACAGATCTCAGGGAGCTCTATCTTGCAAAATCAGGCTTGTGTGGACTGCCTAAATGATAGCTTAATTCCCCATGTTTGTGGGATGAAATCCAAGTGAGTTTAGATCACAGTAGAAAGAAGTTGGAATTATTTTATTGAGATGTCCTCTCTGAGAGGAGTGAAAAAAAGATGAAACCAGGTACCCAACCATTCCATTGCCTTCTCTAAATGCTAAAATTTAATTTTTATTTTTTATTATTTTTTTTAATCACTGAGTATTCAAGAAGGGCTTGCAAAATGGAGCATAGTCAATAAGAGAGATGGAATTACCCCAGAGGACAGATGTCTTTGCTTTGGAAGGTGGGAGGCTGAACTTCAGATCATCTAATGTAAAAGTAGCTATTTGAATTCTTCCAGCATGTGGCAGTATCCTGTCTTTGAGGTTATTGTCTAAGAGCTGGTCACAACTCTTACTTTCCTTGGCTTATATTGCAAGCACTCAGCAACAAAAACAAAGGCTCTTTTTACATTTTATATTAGGGTAGGATTTGCCTCATTTTGGCTATCTTTAAAACGTAGTTTGTTGTTGAGAATAAATCAGGCATAGATTAATTTTTATCCATTTGTAGGTTGTGTAGGTTCTAGTCTCATTATTTTAACTTCTGTGTTCCCTGACCACTTCTCTGTTCTTCTTAATTATTAACTATCCTCATAATATCACACCCACAAATGAATGCAATGATCCTGGATCTGAGCTGTATAGCATGAGGATTATGAGTTTTGTGCTCTCTGCTGTGATATTGTCTGCTACAAAATACTGGCTTGACTTGTGTGCATGCACTAACATTTCCTTTCCAACTCTCTACTTTCTATTGCTTTAGCTGAGATGGTCTTATTAGTCTTTCTTGGATTTCTTCTCCAGGATACAGGTCATTTTTTAGATTATGTTCCCTCCAAAGTCTTCAGCCTTACCTTGTCAAGGGGTAACAAGGTTTCTGACAAAGATCCACAGTAAGGTAGACATAAAATAAACATTTGCTTTTCAAGAGATTTTTTAATTCATTGAACTGTGTTCCTCTACTGGAAATAACTCTTTTGATAATGTATTTTTTTTCATGTGCTGCTTTATTTCAGGGATAAATCCATTCCTCTTTAAGAGTGGGAAGATACTAAATTCTTGTGGAAGACAGGTTTGTTAAGCTTGAAATAATAGTATCTATCAAAACAGGGGTGCTGAAAGAATTATAAATTCCTCTGATCATCCCACCTGAATCTAGTGCTGAGCTCTGTATACCTGAATTCATGAGCAAAATTCTAGCTGTGGTGTCCATTCAGGACATATCCATTTTAATGAGACTGCTGTGCAAGGAATTAAAGTTATGTGCCCCTGCTGGTAGGCAAGGTGCCTGTATGTGCTGTGGTAGGGTGTTGGCAGAGAAAATTTGGATATTTTTTCCCAGTTGTTTTTTTCTGCCGCTCTCCTTATATTTTCTAATGTCTTCTGTGTGAGAAGTAGTTGAACAGACAGGAACTCTGAGCTTAAACAGAAACTGATGAGATCATTCTCATAACATTAGTTTATTATTACTCCTGACAATTACACTATTGATATTATTGGGCTATACTAAAATTAAGGGATGTGCTTAAGAGTACAGTTTGTTCAATCAGAGAACAGCCAGTTCAGAGAACAGAGGGATGTAGTTGCTTCCCTCTGCAAAGTCTCTACTTTTATGTGATCGTCTTTAAAAAAAATGTTCAAGCTCCTTGGGCTTTCAGCTCACAGCATCTCCAGCCAGTGTTGTCAGGATCTCTAAGGCTGAGCTGGCTGCACCCTGGCAAGCAGAGCAGTGGGAGAGGAGGTCACCACTGGCAGTGGTGTTTAATTTGAGCCTGGGAAGTACTGCTCGCTCTGGCAGTGCTTGGAGCTCGGAAACTTGGGAAAAAGATCTGTTCCACAAGTTATTTTGATTTTAATTCTCTACCCCTTTACTTCACCCCTAATCTTTTCTTTTCTTTTCTTTTCTTTTCTTTTCTTTTCTTTTCTTTTCTTTTCTTTTCTTTTCTTTTCTTTTCTTTTCTTTTCTTTTCTTTTCTTTTCTTTTCTTTTCTTTTCTTTTCTTTTCTTTTCTTTTCTTTTCTTTTCTTTTCTTTTCTTGCTTTTCAGTTGCTGAAAATTGGGGAGGTTAGGACTAGTTTACTTTTATTAGCTGTTGTAGGCAAGAGATAAAGGAGGAGGAAAAAAAAGGAACACAAGCTAGAAGATGAAAATAATATCTTTTTTTAAATAAAGGAAGTGCTGTCCCAATTAAAGATGTGTTTTCCATGGGTAGGTATTTTTTCAAGAAAATAAAAAAATATTCGTTGAAAAGTTAGGAGAGCACTGAAGAGCTCTAATTGAGTGCTCCACTTGATTGCTGACATATGTTTGGGAGAATGAGGTACATGCTCCTTGCTGGCCAGGACAGTTTCTCTGATGTTAGCCAAAACCTAATGGGGCTACTGTTGTCCCTTGCTATATTCATAATCAGAGAATAGGAATAGGCCAAAGGAGCACCCTTGAGTTCCAAGTATGATATCTGTATTGGCTGAGCATATGCAAACATATGAATTCTCATGACATAGATATGGCTCTCAGGATTGGCTCTTGGCAGTTTTTCATAATGTGGGGGGAGCACTGGTAGATGATCTAAAAGCTGTAGCAAAGGATACTTCATTTCTATTCTTTAGAGTGTTTAATAGTTTTAAGTATCTGGTGGGTATTTCTGATGTGTGCCGGGAGTCATTCTGTTGGATATAGCACTTTTATACTTTTACAAAACTTAAAAAACCCTCTCTGTTCTTATGCT
Organism: Toxostoma redivivum; assembly: GCA_013397375.1. NCBI lineage: Eukaryota > Metazoa > Chordata > Aves > Passeriformes > Mimidae > Toxostoma > Toxostoma redivivum. The sequence goes on along the minus strand of VXBI01008509.1, from coordinate 816,018 downwards.
GGCACAGTATAAAAGCCAGGGCAGACCTTCACTTTCTGTTCTCTGTGATGCTTTGTAGGTCACATTGCATTACTCTACTTGGCAGAAAAGACAAGTTCAATGGGAAGCAAGAATGAATATTTAGCTGGTAGTATACCCAATTTTTAACATTTTTTCAGATATTGCCTTGAAATATAGTTTTTGCAGACTGCCTAAGTCTAAATTCTTCTTGTGACTTTTCCACCTGTTTGAATTCAGACTTTACCATTTTATAGATTGGTTTATGGGTTGCATGATGCATAAATCACAGGTTGCATTGAGGAAACATTTCAGTCTTTGATATTTGTAAGGCAAAAAATATGTCTGAGTGTTAGCCTTGGAAATATTTTTTTTCTTCTTTTAGAGATATGCTCCTCTTTTCAGAATTCCGAGTAAACAGACTGGGAATTCACAGTAGCTCGAATGCATCCAAGATGCAGCTTTGTTTGAAGCCATAATGAGGCTGATTAAAAGACTTTTTTGGTGCTAAAAATGTTGCTTGGATTCACTGAACAAAGCCAATTGAGAAGTCAGCTGTTGCTTCAACCTCATATGTGTGTCAGATGCTAGAGGAGAGCATAGTTGACATTCCCACAGAATAGAGCTCCAGGGAGATCTCAGGGAAGTGTTGCCAAATACCAGGCCTCTTCACTGAATTCTTCTACTCTGCCTCATGAATCCAGAGCAAAACATTTGGATACAGAAACACTTGTCTCATGACAAAAATCTCAAGTTTCTTCTAGAGTATTTACTCAAGTTGATGGCCTTTGAATTCCAAGTGCCATTGTGTGTTTATATTCATACTGTGTCCTGCAGATCTCCATCTGCTTGTAAAGTCTTCCAGAGAAAGTGAGAATCTGAACTTCTTGGACAAATTACTTTCAGGATGTAAATCCTGTCCTCCAAATACTTCACCAGTGTCTCAGTTAGTGTATCTCAGTTGCTGCAATTGCTCAAATCTAAGTAAAAATTAAAAATAAAAAGAATAGGTGAAAACAATTATTAATATTATTAATTAATATATTGTCTAATGTTAATACTATAAATCACTATTGCTAATGACAATAGTGTGCATTAGAGAATTATGAAATTCCAAAGATGCAAAATCAGGAGCTTCCTGATCAAATGAAAGGCAATTGGAGCTGGGCCATATGTTATCAAAGCCAGAGATGCAAAATAGATCACATTAGGTATATCTGCACTTGCTTCCTCTATTGGGTTACTTTTTTATTGTCTTCCTTGTCAGAGAACTTTCCTAATCATGTTTACCTGGCCAAACCATTCCACTACCCTGATGGGGCTGTGTCAGCTGCTTTACTCCCTCATTCAAACTCCTCCTTCTACACTGCTACTGCTACTCACCTTTCTGTGGCTCACTGTTACAGGTCCTCAGTGCTCTGGCTACAACACGAATTGTTCTCAGTGTCTGTAGAAGCACTAGCAGGGCCAGTTTATCCCTTCTTGCCTCTGGCTCCACGGTGTTTTGGGACTTGGTACCAATAATTTTCCGTTTAAGTAGTTTCACTGTTTGTCCTCATATCATCTCCTTGTCTAATTATTTCTCCAGTGCCTGTCATGCTGTTTTCATCAGAAGGATGTTTCTTCTAGCAAGACTCTTAATTTTTTAAGTCTGATATCTATCAGCACTCCATCCATTCAAATTCATTGCAATTTCTCTGCAAGATTTTTTTTTTCCTTTTCCTTATTTTCTTTTTCCTCTCAGTTACTCCCATGCAAACACATGCTTAGGTTTGTTACACATTCCATGTGATGGCATCTTAAGCTCCCTAAATTAAGCTGCTATTTCCAAGTAGTAAACTCCACAGTCCTTATCCAGACACTCAGGCTGACAGTGATCTCTCCTGCACTCTTCCTCATCGTAGATCTAGGCTTTTCTGGTAAAGTGTGAAAAGGGACTGGTTTTGGCGAAGTGGTTTGTTGGGGTGTGCATCTTACATGGCTATGCAAGGCTCTGACCTAGTTATATGATTTTTAGTGCTATCTTATGGAAACACAGAATTTTAACTGTACTTTGGAGAAAAGCTACTTTGTACTTGATATGTCTTCTTACCCTCTTGTTACTTGCTGTCAAAATAGGTACAAGGACTATTGGGAAGTCAGTTTTCAGAGGATGCTACATAAAGTTTTTCTATACAGCAAAATAAAAGCTAACCCCCAGATTTTGCTTATCCCACAATTCTGCCCAAATGCTCATTATCAGACTTTTTCAACTATGCCAAAAACCATCCTGTGTGTGGAGACTCATTTCTGAAAAATCAGGATATCACAATTTACCGGTCTGGGCTAAATGAGAGGGTTTAATGAATTCCAACACAAAAATTCCTAGGGTGGTTGTACTAACAGCAAGTTGCTTTAAAAGAACTATTTTCCTCTACAGGGATTTCAGTAAAGAGACAATGTTTATTTTTTCAGTGGAAAATTGATTGTAACTAAGAGGATACTTGGCTTGAAAGTGGGGAATTATCATATCATATGATTAAATGAAAGCTTACCTTGTTATAAGGTAACTAGACATATCCCAATAGAATTGAGACAATGTTTGATTAAGCCAGATTTTCCTACTTTAAATTCAAGGAACAAATTAAAGAATAATTGAGATCCTTTTCAGATCTTTTATAAGCTGAATATATAAAGCTGCAGCTCCAGGTGGCAAAGCAATTAGCTGATGAATAAAATCAACCACACTGTCATTCGTCAGATGTTTAAATTCTATAAGCCAGATAAATTAATGTGTTCCTTTAGCCAAATAAATGGTCACGCTCTTCATGTTACCACTGAGTTCCCCTGGGAATGGGCTTGGGAACATGTTGATAGAAAATCTAGGAACTGTCTCATCAGAAAGGTCATAATTAAGTTGCCTGGTTTTGCATGTCTGAAATAAATGTTTCCTTTCATTGAAAAGACAACTGTAATGATGTTCTGTGCTTTGTCAAATGGGAGGATAAGAGTAGAAGGATAAGAATTTGAATCTGAAGATTTGTGCCTCTCTTGATGAGATGAGATTTTAGCCTCTGAGTTTCTGGTTAAGGACTGGGAATGACACAGTCTGTAGCATAGTTTCATTTGTTCCTGCTAGTGCTCAGTTTGGCTTTAGAAGTAACATTGGGGCAATCGAGTGAGACTGATTAATCTAAGAGGACCTATTTGTCTATCAGCAGCTGAACTGGAACTGTTTTTTTTAACTTTAGTCATTTTATGGTGGAGTTTAGAATGTGGATTGTACTGTAAAAGTCTTTCCCCTTGTGCTGAGAGTCTATCTGAAATGTTATGTGGCTGCTCAGACTGTTTGAGCCCAGTTTAAAGTCTGCAATACTTTTAATTAAAAAGCTGGCAGGCAGAAATCTTTCTGTATAGACCTGCTGTTGTAGATGATTTTGCAAGCACTTAACACTATAGTTTTAATAATAAGAAGGGGGTAGACTATACGATGTATTATGAGCCCACAGACAGAGAAAATACAAACTCTTGACTATTTTGATGCCTGTCTCCTTCATTACAAACCTTGGGTGTATTCTTCAGGTAATTAGTAACACACATACCATTGAATTAATGATAGCTGAGTAAAGCCAGTCTTGCACTGCAGAGTTACCCACCTTTAGTGAAATACTGCTCCTCAGAGTAACAGCTCAGTGTCAGTGTGCCTGTCTGTAACTGAGTCAGGACGCTTGATACCTGCTTAGATACATGAACTGATGTTTGAGGTGTATGTGTGCTTTCCCTGCCTATTTTATAACCTGCCAACTGGTTTATAACAAGCAGCAGATGCTGCTGTTCCTTAAAACTCTTCCTTATTCTCTTCTTAAGAAAAAATAATTAAAAACAGTAAAGAAACCTGCTTTGAAATGAAATATATGTTCTATTCTGCTTGAATTTTGCTCAAGCAGGCTTTTATGTAACCTAAGTTAGTTTTTGAAAACTTCTGATATTTAGGCATTTAGAAACAAGAAATAATGGAAGAATTATTCACTCCCTAGGATTTAAGAAAACCTGGAAATGCACTGCTGAGTGCATAACTGCATGATAAAGCAGCTGTCATAAATAACTTGAGGCAGAATGGGTGGCTGTTTGAAGGCCATTGAGGCCCAGCAGTGGAAACAGATAGAAACTGACTGATTTGATCTTTCATACCTGTTTGATGGATTTTGGTTCTTTAAGAGTGAGTAAAGATCATCAATCTACATTTGAAATTGTATTTTTTAACTTTTATTTAAACATCTCGTACTCCAGGCAACTAAAAGTATTTGTAGGAGGTATTTATTTTGAGACTAGTGAGATGTTGGCAATCAGTGTAGAACAGCAAGTGTTGACAGACTTTATTTATGGGTGCATTTCACAGAAATTTGGTAGAAATTTCAGTGAACTTGTCAGTTCAGCATCAGCTTTGTGCAGCTCAAAGTGACACTCAAGTCTCAGAACTTGCAGTGGAAACATTTATGTCCTGTGACAGGGAGAAAAGGGAGATTAAAACCACTTGGGTTGGTCGGCAAAAGGAGTCATAAGCAGAAGATCCTGCAGAAAATCTCTTGATGCAGAGAGTACTTGAGTAATCTACTTCCTTTGGGGGAATTTTATAAAGATACATTTATTCTGAGACCTTATGCCCTTATGCACACATGCACACAATGTTTTGTCTCCAGTGGGGTTCACTGTGCAGACTTTGGCATGTACCAGAAGTCTTTCTATTGAAATGACTTTCTGGAGAGAGGGTTCCATTTCTGTTTTCTTGTCTTTTTTTTTTCAATTGGAGCAACATGCATTGTTTTGAATTTCTGGTCAACTGAGATAGCATGAAAAGCTCTCAAATCAAGCTCTTTATGTTGCTCAGCCCAGAGAAGTGAGTGAGTGTCCTGGGGAAACAGCTTTACCAGCCTGCCCATAACATCTGACAAAACGAAGGAAGAGACTTCTTGCAACATAGAAGCTCTGAAGAATGGGGTCTTCCAACTGTTCTGTCATTGTGGCAGCAGTTTAATGTGTTCTGTGCTCACCAAGGGGGAGCTGAGGGTGTATAAAGCTAATGACATGGTTAGATGCTAATGTCTGAAAATAGAACTTACTGACCAGCATTTTTTCATAAATAAACACCCAATAGGTGATTTCATGACCAACAGCACTAAAGTAGCTATATCGTGATAAAGGTTCATGAACAGGAAATAGTTCTGCGGATAAGAGCAGCAAGAAACTCCTTCTATTAATGAAAACTGACTGAGTGATGTCTGAGGGAGCTGTTACACTACTAAATTTTTACACATCTGTGTCATAGTTTTATCTGTATGCTGAAGACAGCTATGGCCATTATAGCCCTGCTCCTTCAGGCCACTTCCATTTGAAGTCAAGGGGGCTGCTCACAGGCTTTGATTTCTGCTCATGTTGAAGTGTCTGCTGCCCTGGCACGTTTATAGGTGGTGGGATACTTCAGCTCCTGTAGCTGGTACTGTGGTGCTAAAATTAAACCTGGGCATCAGTGTGAATCAGTCAGTGCCCCAGAGCCTGAAATAGTTAGAAAATGAAGGGAAGGGAAAAATGGTGTGATGACTCAGTTTCCCAAGAGGATATAGGGAATGGGAGGCATTGAGCAGCCCTTTCTGAGTGTCCTGCCCCTACTGTAATTTCACCAACTAAGAATGCATCCGAAGTGTCGATCTTTATTAAGCATTCCCAACAGCATGTTGGAACCTGGGACTGATGTTCATGTTACTTTATGAATAGTGACATGAGCTTGACTAGCTTTTGAATGTAAAGCTGCAATCTGGTTTCTAGTTTTGCCATCTAGGGTAAACTAAAAACATTTATCGTGAATAATGGTAGCAACAGAGGAAGGCCTTTATGAAGTACCTCTGTTTATAGTTTGGATTGTACATAAAAGATGTTGTCTAACTTGCAGGTTTTAAAGGAAATTTTTTTGGTAGAGTCCTTAGCTATACTTGTAAGTAGATGAGAATACCAAAACACGGTCATCATCTCAGCATAGATAATCACTGCAAAGAACAAATCCATGGTTTTAAAATTAGCACAGATATGAAAACATTTGGCCAAATGCAAATAATCTCCTCTCACAGGACTTACTGAATTCAAGATAAAAGCATAAAAGAATTTTCCTCCCATCACAGGAAAGCAGTCACACAAAAAAGATGGCTTTGAATTTCTTTCTCCTAACAAGTGAGTAGAAAATCTTTGTTTGTCCAGTGTGACTGGGTACAGTTATGGATTTGTGGGTTTGAGGGGAAAACAGATTATATTAGTATCCTCATATTAGTATTTATTCATTTTTCACATCTGTTCTCAGTCAATTGAGTGATATTTATTAAAAAAATATTTTCAAGCATGCCTAACTCAAATCTTCTGACTTCTTGTATACATATTAGTTGAGATAATGCTCTTGCTTAATACTTAAGTAGTTTAAGTAGCTTTCCAAATCTGAGTTTCACTGTCTTTACAAAGAGAGCTGGAAATGAAGAATTCAGTTTCTCCACTTACACTATTAAGGAGCTGTGAAATGTTTTGATGCCACTATAAAATTTGACTTTACAGGTCGATGGCCTACTTAAAGGTTTGCAGTACTCTCTTGTCTTTCCCTTAAAGATATGCAAAACTAAGTAAATGTAAAATTTTGTATGGTGTACACTAAAAATATTGTTTTCCTGTATTTTTTTCTTCATTTGCCTCCCATTTCCCTCACAGTCTCTTTAATAATCAGTTATCTGTGAAGGAAATTATAAATGTTTGGCTTGCATGCAATTTGAGGTTGCACATAGCCAAAATCTGTTTTCCTTCCCCCAAATGAATAACCCAAAGACTGAAGAGTTTTCCCACACTTTGCAAAAATGCATATTTTAAGCAATATTTTGATGGCATTTTTGAGGCCAATTTAAGCTTCAAATGAAGACATTATTTTTTTCTTTATCCTGCCCGTGGAAGTATTCTGCTACTGGAAAACATTTTAAAAGAAGCTGCAGTGCAACTGTTACCAACTGAATATTAATAATTTGCAAGAAAATGAGGCCCTGTGTTATCATATTAATAATATATTAGCATATATGTGTATATCCTACAGGACAGAGTAATGTACTACATGAGTAGAGGTATCAAATGGCATTGCTGTGGAATGAGGATTTGCATTTTACAAGTAGCAAGGCAGGAACCTCAGTGTAGTCCTCTGTACTTCTTTACTGTGTCTTCTGAGAGATGATGCAGTAAATGGTTTATATTCATCTTCGTGTTGTGTGGTATTTTTATTTGTATCCTCTTTGCTTATTCCATGATTAAAGGCTATCTGTATGCCACGGGAATGATGCAGAAGGCTGCAGCTGTGATAGATTGGGTTACCTGGTGTTATGAGCACATTGTTGTAGTGTTAAGGGGACCCTTTCCTTTATTGCCTCCAATATTTTGCATACTGCATCCAAGGGCAGAGTTCCACAGCTGGTGCATTGTGGGGTTAGGCACAGTTCCCATTTACCTCCACTGAGGTACCTCCACTGCTGCATAGCCCTCTTTGTGTCCTTGCTTTCACGAAGAATACCATGGCAAGTTCAATAGAAAATCATCAGTCAAATGAAGCCTAAATTTGTTTAGAATAGCTTTTCAGGAGATTATTATTCATGGGTAAATTTGAGAGACTTAAACAATAGTTTTAAACTATTTTTAGGCATTTCAAGAAATTTCTACCTTGGCTATCCTTGCTCTTGGTTTGTTTTTTGGTTTGGTTTTTTTTGTTTTGTTTTGTTTGTTTGGTTTGGTTTTTTTGTTTTGTTTTGTTTTTTTAAAAGGCAAAGAGCTCCAATATGGAGATTTAATAAGTCTGAAATTGCTAGTTAGGACAATTTTGGCACCAGGAAGAAAGAAGTCACTTTGGAAATGATGATTTATGTGATCTGTGTCACAGCTACTACACATCAGCATTTTTCTGTCAGAGGCCGATGAAGGCTTGATTTCTTTACTGTGGGTTTTGCTACTGGAGTTGGAATGACCTGCTTCCTTAAGGTGCTGCCCACAAAGAGGGTACAAATGTGTCTCTCGATGAAAAATGTGCACAAAAAACCTTTTCAAATAGACAGCAGCGAGATTTGTGTGCTCATCCAAGAGGTCTGAAAGAGACACATGGAAATGTCCTGCAGTTAAATGCTAGCTGTTGTGGATTTGGCTATTTGGCAGCGCTGTACCAAGGGTTGCTGAGTATTCCAGGCGACTCCTTCCCTCAGCTGGTACAGCTCTAGGTTTGTCTCTGCTTAAGCCTTTGCTTGCCACTGGCTTTTGCAGACGTAAAGCGATACAAAAACACTTCCTTGCAATCCGGTGGAAAGTTTAGCCACAGTGATTCCCCTGCACCAGAGGGAATGAAGGGATACAGCTGTTTCTATGTGCTTTGTGGGCATATTGCACTTGAAAGGAAAATGTTTCTTCTCCAGCTCTGTGCCAGTCAGCACACAGCTGAACGTCGGGAGAAGAGCAGCTGGGCTGTCCCAAGAGGACACGTTGCCTTCTGGTGGCTTTGTACCTCTCCCTGCTGACTTCCTGTCCCACTCCTTGTTGTGTGTTGTCAGTAATGTAAGACCCTGGGTGTCAAGACTGACTAGAGGTAGTCTCCAAATGATGAGTGTGTGAAGTTCCCATATAACATCCTCCTTATCCTACTCACTAAAATGTGTAACAAATAATCTGTGCTGGCAGTGGGATTAACACATTTGACCCTTAATGGCTCTGAAGGAATAATTGTGATGTCTCGGGTCAATAACTGTGTGAACTAAGGAGGATTTGCTTGATGCACCATAACATCTTCAGAGCTGTTCATCCCTTTTGAGGGTCTATGAACCATTGGAACTTTTAAGTCTGTATTCATTATGCTCTGTTCTCTGTGTGCATGTGGTTAAGGCCTGGTACGCATTAAAAGTAAACTCTCCAGAATGCTGACAGATCCTCTGATTCCGTTCTAAGATACCACATTTCTGTCTGATTCACAAATGTCTTTTTTAATTTAAATGGGGCCTGCAAACAATCTGAGATGACACAGTAACTGTTTCTGGGATAGCAGTTGCTTCCACAGTCCAATGGGAATTTCTATTCCTTCTTGCCTTCATGCTGAACTCGTCTGCTCTATTTACATGAGTTGTCAGTCTGCTGGTTTTCCATAGAAAGGGAAAAGGGGGAGTTGGGTAGAATTAGCTTTTGGGGTTTCTTTGAGGTTTCTTTTGTAAGGCTTGTTTCTATATGGAATGATTTCTTTTAGGTCTCTTTCACTCCCCACCTCCCACCTCTTCTGTCCACATGTCCTCCAGAGAAGGGTAAATAGCTTTTGAGTTAGGCTTTGAGGAAGGCAAGCCTTTCTGATGAAACAGGTAAAAAAATACTTTTACTCTGAAAAGTAACAGCTGTTTTCACCATCTATTTGCAGTTTGGGTATGAAAGACAATTGATATCAATGGGAAAAGAATCCAGTGAATTAATGTAAAATTAGCTGTGTAATAATCAAAGGAAAATGTCACCTCTTTCCAGGAAATGTTACTGGTCTTGACACATATTCAAAGAACAAGTCTATTCAGCATACAATTATTTTTCAGATCATTTTTCTATTGTGGTTGGTGTTAATGGTTCAGATTCCAGAATACCTGTATCTGTCGCCTGATTTGATGTAACTGTGTATTATGGATTAAATACTTTGCAAATGAAGGACCTGATCATGGCAATGCTTTCTGCTGGGATGATATTTGGTCATCAATAGCATTTGACTTCTTAGACATCTCAGGAGAGGAATATTTGTGCTCTTACTAAAAATATTTGCTGTATTTGGGATTGAATCCTTGCAAGAATCATTCCCACTGTCTGATGTGCAAGAATAGCAGCCAAATGGCAAACAGTGCCTGATAGAGACCAGTGTCACCACAATTCCTGGGGTGGTCCTGTGCGGGGCCGGGAGCTGGACTTTGATGGTCCTTGTGGGTCCCTTCCAGCTCAGGATATTTTATGGTTCTATGTCTATGGGTGCCAATGTGTAGCATTTTTCTCAGAAACTGGTGCTTCCTCACTGCAGCCCCTGTGACGTGGGTCTCTATCGTGAGGGTGAAGCAGCCCAGACTACTGATTTTAGTATCTGAGGAGATTTTCTCAGCAGGTGCAGAGTTCTTCCTTTTTTGTGTGTGTGAAATAATTAGCCATGTGCTAATTACCAAGAGTTGAACTACTCAAAGGAACTAGGTACTAGAGCTAATATTACAATGGACTTAAAAAACCCCGGAAACTGTCTGCTTGAAATTTGCCACTGTCATTTTTATTTTGTCGGGTGCCAAGAGAATGCACAGTGCCATCTAAGAAACATATGAAGGACCTGATTTATAGGAGCACGGGACGAGAAGTTTCTCTGTCGCACAATAATTTCAGCTCGTTCTATTTTCCTCAGAAACCACACGGGAGCAGTGTGGTCCAGCCTTTGAGAAAGGAACTGCTAGTCTTTCCTCTGGCAACTGAACCTATCTCTCAGAGGATGTCTCAGTCTGAGATATAAGAACACAAAACTGATGACAAGTAAAATATTTCACAGAATATACATCTTTCATTTTGCAAATAGTCCTTTGTGAGAAATCAGATTGTCAGTAAAGACTACTCAGAATACTTACTATATTGAATGAAATAAAGAATAAAGTATTTTGTGCTGTTGCAGTCTGTGATTGGATAATACGAAGTAAAAAAGGAGAAGAAAAATCCTACAATTATTATGAGTCCATTAGCCATAATGAACTCATAAACAGAAGTTACCTATATTCCATTTCATATTTCTGACAAGATGTAGTTACCAAGAAAAGAAAAGTAAATACCTTGGGAAAAATAGTTCAGGAGCCTTTTGGATGAAGGCATAGGTGCAAATGTTTGAATGTTACAGGTTTTGTCTATAATTTTGAAATTATTTGAGAATCCCTGCGCAGATTTTGCATTAAGATTAATAACTTTGCTTGTCAAAGATGTGCACTGGATCCTTTCTGAAAGATCAGGTAGGTGTAAGTACAGCACAGAGGAAAAGGTCTTTGTAGTACCTGGTACTCCTAGGAAAAGAGAAGCAAAAGGTTGCTGTTGCTTTTAGCCCCATCATATGGGGTCACAGGATGGGAAGACCATAATGTGCTTTAGGGAAATACTCCATTGCTCGATCCAGAAGCAGTGATTGTTTGCCTGAGGCTTGTTACAGAGAAAGAAAGATCTCTCCTGTCCAGCCAGCCCTGGGGCTAATCCTTTTCTGTCTCTGTAGGTGTTGGTCTAGAGAGAGTCAACGCTCAAACTCCTGGCAACACCCTACAAAAGACCTTTCAGAGGAAACCAGCCTATAAACCAGAAATAATGTGTAGAAAACAGACTGATGGTTGCTGCTGTTCTCTCCCCATAGTAGGGGGAGACAGGTGAGAGCAATGGTCAAAATGGCTTTCAATGGAAGAGTTTGGTCCCAAATGTCAGATCTGAGATGATGTGCAGGCATTTGCCAATTTAGAGCCTTAGGGAACGTTATTGAGAGAATTGTGTAGGCATCAAATTTGGCTTCCAATAGGTGACATTTCAGAGGCTTAGAATACGTTTCTGTTTTTACACTCAGACCCTTTTATCTTGTTGCTTGTTCCTCAAAGCCTGAAACAACAGCATTGAGTGCCTGTGTGGCATCAGGCACAGCACTATTGGCTGCTCAGGAGGGGATTGTCTGCTCTGCTCTGCATGGGGGTGGCCTCACCTCGAGTGCTGAGGGCAGTTTTGGGCACCACAGTATAAGAAAGATAGGAAGCTGCTACTGACAACCCAAAGGAGAGATATGAAGATTGTGAAGGGCCTTGAGGGGAAGCTGTGTGAGGGGTGGCTGAGGTCACTTGGTCTGTTCAGCCTGGAGAAGACTGAGGCATCTCATTGCAGTTACAACTTCCTTGTGAGGGGAAGAGGAGCGACAGGCACTGATCTCTTTTCTGTGGTGACCATTAATAGGAACCCGGGGAACAGCATGAAAGTTAGAGGAGGGTTAGGTTGAATATTACAAAAAGTTTCTTCATCCAGAGGGTGGTTGGGCACTGAACAGGTTCTCCAAGGAAGCGGTCACAGCACTGAGCCTGCCTGAGTTGAAGAAGCATTTGGACAATCCTCTCAAGCAGAGAGTGTGACTTTTGGGACTTTCCTGTGTAGGGCCAGGAGCTGGATGGGTGATCCTGATGGGTCCTTTCTAACTGGGGATATTCTATGATTATATGAGTGAAATTCATGTTTAACTACTGTAATCTGTGTCTCATCTGATTCACCTGATCCCAAGTGCTTGGCAAATACCAGAACTGACATAACTGAGCACTATATTCTTGCTGTATTTGCCTCCTTCCAGAAGCTGTGGACAAGGTCAGTGATTCTTTACTGACATGAGTGATTTTATTTCAACGGTTCTTAGTCCCTCTTTGTTTTTATGTAGAAAACAAGACCTCCTATTGTTTAGATATGACTGCTAAGGTTACTTTTTGGGTTGGTTATATTTAGCTAAGGATAAAAAGGGCTGAAAAAATCTGATGTTTGGTGTTTTCCATAAAGCCCCAGCTCCTGGAGTCAGGTACTGAAATGTTTTGTTTTGGATACCACCTTTATTCCAAAAAAGGGTGAAGATTTTGACTTCCATTGAATTAGGGGTGAGATGCAGAAAACTTGAAGAAAAATAATGGTTTACTAGTGAGCATTAAAAAATTGAAAACAAATCAAGACCTGTCAGTCCTCTTAGAACCTGACTCTCTCCAGGATAACATTGCAAACATCATGTCCTCTGACCACAGCATTACATAACACTTGTCCAAGGACAATTCAGCAGTTTCACTGGGGGCTGGTTAAATTCTGATATGCAAAGTACATTAGGGAATTTACAGTATCTCTTCCCATTTCCAAAACTTGGAATAAATACTGATATATTTCTGAAACAAGCAGCCAGATATAATCATTGTATTTGCAAAAGCAGAAATGGTGGCATACCGAAGAGTTACAATGTCAACAATTTTAAATCAGGAGAATTTGAACAGATTTCTAAATTAGAATATGAAGAATTCAGCATTCTCCTGGTGTAAGAGAATCTTTAAAGAAAGTGGGTCTGGGATATCTTGGTGCTGCCCTGTTCAGCAAAGGTCTTGGGCAAATGCCTGTGTTGAATGGGGATCTTGTGATCATTATTTGGAATACATGCTTGCAATAACTATAATTGTGTAACTCAGGAGTGCTACCTGGAAGAGGGGTTCGGCTTGCCTGCAATTTTGGCCATTTTTTGTCAGGTTCTCACAAAGTTTTGTCAGCACCTCCCCTCCCCGCCCTCCCCCCTTTTTTTTTTCTTTTTTGGTTGACTAGATTTTACTGCTGGAAAGGTATTCTGTGGTTCAAAAATGCCCTGATGGTTTGACTCTAAATGCAAATGGAGCAGACTCTCAAAGTATATGACAAGATCACTGGCAGGCAGCAAGAGTTTCTTCAAGGAAAGAAGCCTCTGTCATTTCAAAAGCCTGATATTCTCTTAAGAATGATAAAAAATGATAAATGAGAAAACACAGAAGATATGATGTTTCATTAAATGTAGATTACAGTGATCTTTGTCACCTTACTTTTGAAAAGCAAGGCAGAGAATCAGCACACAGTAATTTAATAGAGTGAAATTCTTAGTGTGTGACCTTGACTGCTCATTTTTGGAGTAAAGCTCAAGTTAGTGGGGCAGTTACTTGAGCGGGACCATACTATTCTTCCACTCTAATTTCCAAGTATTGATTAGTGTCAAATGCAAAGCAACTTGTCCAGGATTAGTAAGATCTCCATTAATATCCTTCTATACAAAAATATATCTGTCAAGTTTTAATTAAATAAAAAACTGTTATATAATTTATTAAGAATATGGAAGATGTGCAAAACATGTGACTTGTTATTTTAAGGGTTGAATCTTCACTTTGAAACTGGCATAAATCCACCAAAAGTCAGCGGAAGTATCTAGATTTACACCAGCTGAAAGGATCTGTTCTCAATTTTACTCACAGTTTTTACGGCTTTTTTTCCAGAATGGAAGCAAATGTTGAAAAATAATATACTGCAGTGTTTTTAGGCTGCTTATATCTCCGTCAGCATCAAGAAAATAGCTGCATAACCACACGTTATGCAGGTGGATAATCAAAGGTGTGGAGGGAGAAGGTGTCCCTATGTACTTTATTAATTCTGACTGTGACTTTGGAGCCTTGGTGTGTGGCTGAATATCACACTTTGAGAATGATGCACAGGCTGAACAGCATATGGCCCATGCAGCTCCCTGAGCAGGAGGTCTGGCATGTGTTCAAGTGGGATCTCTTGTGGACAGTGGGAGAGCTGAAGGCAAGGGAAATCAATGCAGTTGAATCTGCTGGTGGAAAAGGTGTTTGGAGCTGTGAAACTTCCCCAGAATCAGAGGCAAAGACATTGAGTGCTAATGGTGCATTTTGAGCTTCAGAGATTGTGGGAGAAGGGGAAGGGATCTTGGGGGCACATGCAGAGACGAAGAGGTTGTGGGCAGGAAGGAGGAATGGAGGGGTAGGCTTTAGTGGCATCTTTGGTGTCACTCTAAGACTGCCTAAGCAAAAAGGGAGCTGTCTGAAAAGGGAGTCTGACTGTGGGAGTCAGAGAAGACAATGCGTATAAAGGAAGAGGTTCTTGAAGTGAGATGACTTTGAGCTATGTCTGAACAGTTAGAGGCACAGGAATATGTATAGGTGTGAATTGTTTTGCCAGAGTCTCCAGATAGTGTGGAGAGGCACGTGGCTCTTGCAGCCATTACAAATGAGCATGTCTAACTTGCTTGGGCTGCACGTTCCTTGGGAGGACAGCTGTTCAACTGGAGCATCCGTGAGGCTGGGAAAGTGTTCCTCTACTAATGGGGCACCAGGGGTCTCAGCACTGGTGTGAGGAGCAGAAAGTAGCTGTACTTCTCAGGGCCCTGTGTCTTTGACTGGATAACAGATGCCTGTCCACAAAGTGCTTCAGAGGCCACAGAAGGAACATTTGTTGCAGCCAGCTCAGATGAAGGGAAGCGAAAAGCATGCTGGGCTGTGTGGGATGGGGCCAAAGTGCAGCAGCCTCAAAGGAACTTGGACGTGAAAGTCTTCCAAGGCTGTGTGGGAAATGATCAGTTATGGTTTGGGGAATGGACAAAGATGTGAGAAATCTGTATTTAGTTTAAACCAGTTCCTGGTTTAATTCCTTTTCAACAAATCACTCCATTCTGGCTGTGGCATGCTTCTCAGTCTGCAGCCTGAAGGTAAATCCTTTTTTCTTACTCTGTTACTTAGGTTGCAAGCTTTTTTTTCCCATCACAATGGGTGTTAGGTCCCATGCGTCCTCAGCTGATCCCTCAGTTTTACTGTCATACAAATCATTAGTACTGATTATTGAGGGTCAGCTGTAATGTCAACTGCAGGGAATAAGCCTTTGGAACAGGCACTTATGTGTTGTATCTGCATTGCAATCTTTCTAATCCTAAACTGATTTATTGCACCCTCCATCCTGGTCCAACATACTGGAAAAGGAGAAGCATCCATTGTGTTTGTGGGTCACTTGCTTTTCTTGTGTAGGGGTAGACTCTTTACAGGAAAAGATTTGAAAATGAATTGATAGTGATAAAAACCTTTGAAATGCTTGACTTCTAGTGTTTGTTTCACCTCAGTGGCAGGTGTCTTCCAGCTGAAATTTGGTTTCCTTTTCTCTTTTTAAATCTGTCTGTTTAGATCACATTGTTTCAAGAAACAGCAAATGAGATTTTGCTGTGAGCACAATGGCAAGACATATGTCTTGTAATGAGAGAATTCTTTATATAATTTCATTTTAGATGTAAAATGTGACTCATGAGGATCCTGAGGATCCACAAGAAATAGCACTGACTTCCTCATTTTAATTAAGGCTTATTTCCAGAAGTAGGAAACCCTGTTGGAAATGACCAACTGCATGCAGTTGTGTTGCTGCCCTTAGTGAAGTCTGCTGAGACAAACACCATTTCATGTAGTGTGTCATTTATTCAGTCTTTTTAGTCTTCTTACACTGCTCTCTAGCATATCACAGTCTATTTCAGCAGGTATTTTCTTCTGCTAGATACCTATATTAAGCTGCTTCTAAAATAATCCTCTTGGTGTAGAAATTAGCAGAATTCCTTGGTATGAGTAAGTGAAATCTGGTAGTACAAGGTTCAATGACTAAATGGATCTCTTTACATAGATTTGCTTGTGTGTGTGCAAGTGCATACATGTAAATAGCACTTTTACATGGCTGAAATCTTCAATATATTTAATAAATGGGGAAAAATATTTAATCCTTTATTTTCATCAGTGGCTTAATCTAAAACAGATCACCATTTGTTTTATGATTTTCATTGTATTAAGATTCCTATTATAACCTGTTGTTTTATTGCCTTAATCCATTAACCTGTGGGTCATGGAGTAGGAGTGGAAAGCCTGATCTTCCTTCTATCCCAAATAACTTAAATATAGTGTTCATGGAAGGTTTCAGGTTTTTCAAACCACTGGAGTAGAGTGTGGTGTTTTTTACTCTGAAATTTCAGAGGCTATGTAAACATGACTCCCAAACCTTCTGTTAGCCTGAAATCTTTTTTGGTTTGAAACATTCCAAGTGGCAAAAGAGCATCAGAAGCTACATTTGGTGCTGAGTATCCATGGCCACATGGCTTTGATCTGGGTAGAATGCTTATGAGGGGCTGTGTTTTTTGCTTAGGATTTGTAGCATGTTACCATTAATCAAATTTTCTGACAGGGCTCTATGAGGAGGCTGATACACACTCTGCTTTTTAAAGTGTGCATCTGGCGCACTCCTGTCATGGCCAAGATGTGGAGATGTTCAGCATTGGCTTCTCTGGAGGCTCTACATGGAAAGCCTTTGGACATCACCAGTGACAAAGGCAATCAAAGTGACAAAATAAATGATGGGCCAGCTAAACAGAAGGTTTTGCCATCTTCCTAGAAATATTGCAACACTTGCAGCAGGAACTAGGGATTTGTGATGCTTATTTTTTACTCTGGGTGAACTGTAGTTTAGAGACTCCAGCTTCCTATTGTGATTGTAGGGACCTAGGATCTTAAAATGCAGAGGAGCAGACAGGAATTCACACTTGAATTCTATCTGCAAGTTGAGAGTGTTTTAATTTTCTAAAGCTCCAAAGTAGCTTTTTGCTCAATCAGCTGCTGATAGTAGTTACTTGCAGTTATAACTAAGGTAGCAGGGTACAGCCCAGTACAGTAAGCTTGGCAGGACTCTGGCATTTCAAATGCTTTGATTGCTCTCCCCCCCGCCCCCTCCCGTCTCAGTTATGCACCTCCTGAATGTTGAGTTAGTAGAAATGCCTGCCCCGCCGGGAATACCTGGAGGCTACAAGGACTGGCCATGGTCTGTGGTGGGTGTTTGAAGGGGGAAATACAGCCTGGGGCGTTGTCACGTCTGGTCATACAAGAGCATCTCCCGCCTTTGTGATATGGCTGTGAAAAGGTTGAGTGGGCTTTGACGAGGGTAAAGCCATTGATAATGCAGCTACTGCAAACTAGGCTGTGTAGCTGGGGGGGAAGAGCACTCCCCAACTGGGAAGCTGTTGGAATCTTATAAACAGGGGATGGTTTGCTGCAAGTTAGCAGCAGTGCTGTGGAGAGTGCTTGGGGTTAGGCATGCAGTGTTAAAGGTCTGAGGGAGGAAGGGGGCAAATGTACTTGTGATTTGTCACTGCCCTGTTTCATTCCTGACAGCTGCCTGGGGATCGTGTCAGCCCCCTACAACAAGGTGGAGCAGCTTGAACAATCCTAGCCTGTTCTTTCCTTCACAATAGTCCTTTTCCTTGAAAGAGAGCTTTTGACCCTTTCATAACCCAGAGTTGTACAAAAGGGGATATCCCCAGTTTTGCCCTGCTGGTTCAACACTTCAAAATCCTTCCAACAGTTTTAATTTACTTGTCTTGTGCTAGAATATTTGATAGCAACAATTTCTTTTAAAAATATTTTATAAGTTTCACCTTGATTATGACATTCATCTGAATATTGCCCCTGACCCTTTCTTGGTATCACTATAAATCTATTTCTACTTTGTTTTCACAGATACTCAGGAATGCTATAACTGTATATAACTGAAAGCAAACTAAGGCTATTCCAAAGAAGAGGTACTACAGTCTGGCTATATTTATACTGAGGTTTGTTTGGACCTGATGAGTTAACACCCATCAAACCTGACTGCCATTCTAATCAGGATGAAGCCAGAAATGGCTATAATCATAGTGTCTGACCATCCTCCTTGAAATTTTCTAAAGCCCTGCTCTAAAGTTGTCGGGAAGGGAATATTGAGAGGCTGCCTAAGAGGATTTATAAACCCTCCTGAGCCTATTCTTTCTTTTTGCTCTTTTATTTCAAAGCCATGGCATTTGCCTTTCTTTTTTTTTTTCCAGGTCAGAATAAGTATTTCTTTCTCTATAGCAGACATCTTAGCACAACTTCAGCATTTAGAGGCCAGTCCTGTGTTTGATGAAGCCACTGATTTCTAGGTATGTAGAAGGGAGTCCTTCATACCTGTCTTTGCCTTCTCTGCTCTGAACTTAACTCTTTAAACACAGTGCTCAAACTTCAGTCTGAGTTATCCAGCCACTATTTGCTCAAGGCACTTACCTCATCATCAAGGGACTTTACACCTCTCAGTCTAGGAATTTTTATGCCTCCAGCATTTTGTTTGAAGGGAGGAAGCAGTGTTATCTCTGTATTGCATAGGGATAGCCAGTGTACAGGGAGAGTAAGTGACCTGTCCAACCCTCCTCACATGCTCAGTGACCAGAAAGATTGGAGCCTCTGTGACTGTCCCCATCCTTGACTGCTGTTCACTATATGCCCTGTACTTGTGGGAATATATGCTGTGAGGAGAGGCCTTTGTATCTTGACAGAAGTGAGCTTTTTTTCCCAGCAATATGAGAAACTGCCTTTCCAACATACCCTTGTGAAGTACCATCATTCTAGCATATTGGATAATTTGGGTATAATTTGGGTAATTTGCATTGAATGCTACTGTTGAGGAAAAAAATTAATCTGTTGTCATTGAGGATATTAGAGTGTTGCACACATGTTGAGGGAAAAAAGACTAGTGGTAAATAATGAAGCCACCTGGTAGGAAAAGTATGAAACAGAATATTCATTTTTCTTCAATGGGAATAACAGATGACAAAAGTGAGGCTTTCTTTGGATTGTTTGTTTACAGAAAATTCATATCCACTGAGACTGTATGTTAAATTCACTCTCTGATGTTACTGTTTGCCGGATGCATGTGGCCACTAGAGTATGTTCTTATGATCTTACCATTTATTTACCTTGATACAAAACTCCAATTACTGTCAGAGATGCTTCTTGTTAAATATGGTAAGATCTCTAGCTTCTAAGAGAGTGAATATGTATTCTTTACTCTGGGGCCACACTGAGCATGATGCTAAGGAATGAAAATACCGGGGACTTTGGTGCAAATTAATTAAGTATCTAAAGATAACAGTGTAATGAAAATAGTTTGAAGAAGTTTGGGCTTTAGAGACAGATGAAATTTGGAAGAGAGAATAATACAGTTCCATGTTTGTCTTTCTGTTTAGGAAGCTTTTTCAAAGCATTGGTTTTTCTTTTACATAGATCTAAAGTCTAGTGCTTCCAGAAGCTGAGGACTTATCACTTTTATTAGTGTTAATTCTTAATAATTTAACCAATGCCTAGAGTAATTTTAGCTGTGGTCCCTGTGGACACACAGAGTACTTGGAAGCTTTATATTGTAAAAGTCCCCAGCTTTAGTTGTCATTGTGATCTGAGGAAAAAATAAGGGCAACTGTAACATTAGAGGCAAAGAAATATGAATAGAAATGTTTTTAGGGGCAAAAGTCATATAAGCCCATTTGTGGACCTGATGCTTTGTGTCACTGTCTGCATGTGAGCCATTAAATCATATCCCTCAATACTGGTCCGAGCTGAAAATCTTGGTGGCAATCTAGAATACTTTCCTTTAAATTCTGACAAGTAACGGCAAATTATTTCTGGGAGGACATTTTACTGTTGAAGAATGCTTTAGACTTAAGGAATTTCAGTGTCATACTGTCTCAAAAACAATTACTTGCCTTAAGAGTAGTGACTGAAGATGAGCAACTTGTGATCAAACACTGAGGTCAGGAGGAGCTGGAGAGATAACAATATCTACATGGTTGTTTTGTTTTTTTTTTTAATTTGGTTGCTCAGAGAAGATTCTGAGTATCCCAAATTCCAGACTCAGTTATTGTCACGGTTTTAAGAAAACAGGACAGCAATAAACAAAGAAAGAATATTTAGAGGGAAGGATCAGTAAAAAGAGAAATATAACTTTACCAAAAGTATTTATAGCTTAGTGTTTTTGGACCTTTTCCTCTTTAGAACTAATTTCTTAAACAAAAGAAATCAGCTTGATCTGCTGTATAGCACCCTTAGAGTCTCTGTGGTGTAACACAGGCAATTCTTAATTTAAAATGTTAAGGAGGCAGCTACTGGAACTGTAATGTGGAGTGGAACTGGTAAGAGACAAAGCAGTTATACTAAAAGAAATATTGTTATGCTGAAAGTAAGTAATGAAAGGAAGGTCTCCTGAGTGAGTTTTGGCACTGGATTTGGTTGAAGATTTTTCTTTAATGATGCTGGCATGAAAACTGGAGCATGCATTGATAGGGAAAAATGAGATGTACTGGCAATACAGAGGAGGCCTTAAATCTCCCATGGGAAAATTAAGATAACCCTGAGAAAGCAAGTGAAATAAAAGGCATTAAATGCACTGGTGAAAAATGTAAAACCACACTCATAAATATCCTATTTCCATTGAAAACTCATAATTAAGAAATATGTAAGTAGGAGGGAGACTGGAATGTAGTACTTGCTTTGAGATGATTGAAATATGTGAAGTATCTCCATAAATGGTGTCCTCAGATGAGAAAAAGGTCTACCCTCTGTAAATATTCCCATGTGCTAATACCAGCAAACCATGTTCAAGAAGAGGAATTTGGAGAGGAGTTCCTAGGGTAGTCTGGGTTTATCTCCTGTGGGGGTATAATTTGCTTAGCCTAGAGAAAACAAGACTGAAAGGGAATAATATTGTTCTAAAATCACAAATAAAAGGTAGGAAAATGCTATGTATGAAGTGAGAGTTAAAAAAAAACACCACCATGAAACAAACCTGGAAGAACTTAAAAATATGGGTTTAAATACCCAATGGAAGGTGAGTAGATATAGATTGCATTTAGTCTGAAAAGTAGAAGGTTATTACTAGGCATGGAAAAAGCTGTTTCCCTGAAGCAGCTTTAGCAAGAGCAGAATGTTCTTTCTTGGCTCTGTGCCTGCTTCAAGGCCTCCAATGTCCTCTTTAAGGGTGAAATTCCTATGTCCATGTATCCCAAGCTTTGAAAATAGTGTAATACTTTCATCTTTTTTAGCTAGCAAGCTAATAAATGGCTAACTCTGACTCCATCTGGTTGTTGCAGGTGTCTTGAATCCTTCTTCTGCTATGATGTAATCCAAAATGATGGCGTTTATGTTCATGAGTGGTCTAGTTTTTTTTTGACTATCAGCTGACATTTTATGGTCATTTATGGTCCTGTGGCTGCATCAACTGTTCCTGTTACCACTACTGGTTTAAAAGCTGCCTTTTTTACTATTAAGTTGTATGAAGATTTTTGAGATGATGCTTTTTATTCCTTTCAAAAAAACTGAGAAAGCTGGAAGATTCATTATGGGCAATTTAATTTCATTCATCTTTCCAACAGCACTCTGGTCTTTTTCCTTTTTCCTTTTTTTTTTTTTTTTGTCTCATGTCATCTTACTCAGCATCTTTCTTAAATGTGTGGTGGATTTTGTGTGACAACTGGACCTCCAGAAACATGCTGCTGCACATCATCTTTATACCAGAGGCAACTGACTCCCTCTCCAGCTTTCTGCCTTGCCTGGGAAAGATCAGTACCTGGATGAAAGCCAGTCAGCTGTAACTGAACCCTTTCCACAGGAGATAAAAATGCCCGGGAATTCATCCATCCACAGAGCAAAAAAGCAAGATTTGCTGGCTTTCCCACAATCTGCCAAGTTGCCATTTGTGGGTGGACAGAGAGAATCTCTTATACTTAATGCAAGAGTGATAGTTTTCCTGGATAATGTGGTGATAAACACAGCATTGATACCTAGAGCTGGAATTTTTGTGAAGCACGTCATTCTGGCTTCTACATATACAGGCAATGGGGGAAGCTTTGTAGACTTCAGTGGAAGCAAAGACTGAGTTATTTAGAAAAATTTCAGTCAAGGTTGAAACAAACACTCAGATTTTGTTAAATTTTTTTTTCTTAGGTATTCGAAGAGCTTTTCTGTAAGTGCTGAGCAAAATAGTTCTCTAAGGTGACAGGTGAGAAAAATACCAAATTGTTTCTAATAATAATTAAAGCATTTGCTAAGCCTTGCTGATTTATTTTGTTAGCCTGAGCTGTATTTGTGCATTTGTTTTATTTATCACAGAATATTGTAATAACAACATCAAAAGAATTTACAGTGGGGTATAATAGTTTACTTTCATCAAAAAGCACAGCAGATGCTTTGAATTTACTGCAGATGGTGGCAAATATTTGCCTTATTATGAAGTTACACTAGTGGAGTGTCATGGCTGTTATTTAGTAAATCAGCTCATGATTCAGGTGGTAATATCTATTAGCTGTGGCTGGCAAGACTCAAGTGAAATAGAAAATAAACAAAATACTCAGCCAGTTCTCGCTCTTGGAGCAAATGTTTTTTCTTTGGAGAAACAATTTTTTCTTTTTTTGGTTAACCCTCTCATATCTCCCTTTCCTACTTGATTGTGAGAATTCCTGTAGCCCTGCAGGACTCCAACCTCAGCATGAGTGGGATTGCTGATGTGCCCTCATTGGGGTCCCCCATCACAGAGGTCTCATGGGTGATGTTAAACAAGGACCTTGCTGAATCCAGTGCTGCCTTCTGCTCCCCACTGTCTTTTGTATGGTTTTGTCCAGGGCAGGAGCACTGAGCCTGCTTGAGAGGCTGGGCAACAGAATTAATTTTTTTTTTTACCTCAGGAGCTCAACATAGCTGAACTTTATTCTTGAGCAGTAGCGTGAGGTGGAGAATGCAGAAGCCTGCACACGAGAGCTTGATATAAATGGATTTGACATAGAGGTGAAGGAATGGGACGTTGTCCCCTGGGATCAAGAGGGTGCTGGGTCAACATCACCAGGAGCATCCACCATACCCTCTTCCTACATATGTTATTTAAACTCTGTCCCTGCCTCAGTTGAGCTTTGTTAGAGGAGCTTTAATCTCCAATTCAGCTGCAGCTGTGCCCTCTCTGGTTATGAATACCCTTAGCCTGGGGGTCACTTGGTCACTTGGCCTGCCTTGCCACCATGGATGTCCCTGATGACCCTTGGGCTGTGTCTGACTTGGTTGCCCTCAGCAAGTCTGATCCTGGCTCTGACTTGTGCCCCCAGCCTGGTTTTGGTCCTGCCTCCTCTTCCCGAGCTCTGAGATGTCTCTGGGTGCCATCCTGCCTTACCCACCGTGCCAAGGGATGGTGGGGCTGGGGTTTTGCCAGTAAGGCTTCAGCCATGGGATTCCCCTCAGGTCCTGGCTCCCTGTCCCTCAGGGAGAAGCTGACCCGTGTGGTCTCTGGTGTGGGCCCCACTAGTCCTGCTCATTAAAAATGTCAGGTATATCTGAGCCCTTCTGCATCTGTGGAGTGAGCATGAAACAGGAAATATTAATGAGGTAGGTTCACATGTTTTCCTCCATCTTTTTCTTTTTTTTACCCCTCCTAAAAAATGTGGGAGGAAGCCAAACATGAAGAAAGTTGCCTTTATTCTGTCTTATCAGCAGTGCTGTTGCACCTGGTGCTGAGCTTACCCACATGAAAGGACATTGCTACATCCTGTGTGAAGTGACGTGAGTGCCAGCTCATGAGGTAATTCTGAGCAGATTGGGAGCAGGAAGCACAGCCCCTCTCCTCAGATATCTCACTCCCTGGGCAGACTCTAGAGGTTTGAACAGCTCAGATAAGTAACTCAAGTTTTTCATGCTTTTATCCCAGGCTGGTTGGAACATATATATCTCTGAGAGTACAGAAGGCATAAATGATGTACTTGAAGTCCTCGAGTTTGTCCCTGAGAGATGTGATGGTTTTCCTAGGTGAGAGGTGCATCCACACACCCCAAAGATGAACAAATATTTGCTTCTTATAGAGCTTGATGTAATAACTTTTGAAAATCAGAAAATCTTTTAATTCAGACACTTCAACAGGGTAAAAATTGTCTTATTTTGCCGGTTTAATCTTATGTGTGAGATAACTAATAATTTTTTGGTGTGCCGGAATAGAGGTTAGTTAACAGGAGGAGTAAGAGGGGATTAAAATGTTTGGGATAAGATCAGAAAAAATACTCCTACTTTAAATTAATAACTGCATAATTTGGAATATTGGAGCACTCACAGCCATTTGCTGAGCTCTTTTTGGGAGTAAGGGAGTGTGTAAAAGTTAATCTAGTTCCACAAAAGGTAATCTTGTTATGAGTTAATGCTAGCAATTTCTAGGTTAATGGATATCCATGAGGAATTGTCCAATGTTAATGCTATCTAATGCATGTCTACATTATGAGGGGAGTGGGATTCACTACCCTCACATATTTTTTAACAAAACAATTGCCATTAAAAAATGTGTACTTTGGAGAGTTTTAATTATGTTAATTATCATATATTTTGTTAATAACATTTTCTTTTGAAGATGCCCATTAGAGGTTTAAAAGTGTTAATTTACTAGAAAATCAAATGAGAACACTGTTTGAAATTTCCTTTTAAATTAACTTTACTTACTTTTATGTCCTAATTAAGTGGAGATAGTAGTATTGATGGAAATATTACAGAACTAGGAAATAGTGCTCAGATATTTTACTTAATACCAAGACTTTAATCTTAGTGTAATGTATCTTTCGTTTTAATCAACTTTTAGCCTTTGCATTTAATTTACTGATGTATTTTGATCAAAACATCTAAATAGGGAACATTGATGCAAAGTTAAACCATCCTAACAAATAACATTCTGGTACTGTTGAACTCCTTCTGAGTAATAGGTTACCCCCACAACAGCTGTAATCTCTACTGGAAAAAGTGTTGAGGGTATTTTAGTATTTTAACATTACCTCATCACATATTAGGTAATACGCAGCGATCCCACTTAAAACAAACTTTCTGTAGTGTTTGCAAATCAGTCTAGGATGTGAAATTCCCTTCAAGTTAGTCTGCTCCACTGCCTGCTCCCACAAAAGCCATGGAATTTGCGTATTGCACGGATCTCTACATTGTTGCAGAGATAACATTGTATTGATACGCCCTTTCTCTGCCGTAGAGAGGACACCATTTCTATGTATATGGGTTTTATAGCAATAGAACTGCATTAATAGTTGAGATACACAGGAAAAATAAGTAAAAACCCCTTACTATCTAAGCAGTTATATTCCTGCAGTATTGGTGTGAGGATCAGACCTCAGCTCTAATCCAGCTGAATGAAATACCAGTTTTGCCCTGATACAAGGGAGTCAGGCTTTCCTGCATGTCTAACCCAGCCTGAAGGGACTGGGCAGGGTTTTGTGAGGTCCTTCACATGCTTCAGTACAGAATGGAGAGGCAGTAGCAGTGGATGCCTGCCTAGCACACGCACACTCACACCTGGGGGATGTCCTGCGGGAGAACTCCATGGGTTTTTGTGAAGTTCATGCTTCCTGTATCATGAACACCGATGGCATCTGTTCATCAACTTCTACCTCTTCGCTCACTCACAAAAGAGCCATTCTGCAGTGCTCGGCCTTCATGTAATTTTTTCCTCTGAAGTCCATGCCTGACAGTCTTATAAAGGGGTAGAATTGATCTGAACCCCTGGAAAACCAATTCCATGTTCATGTTCTGCATGTATCACTACATTTTTTCCATTGCAGGAAAACTTGTGTACTGATGGGCTTGTGGCTTGCAAACTGTTGCACTGTGTAATGTCTATGACAAGCTGAAGAAGATTTAAGCAGAGCAGTATGATGGGTTGGTGACTGCAGGGGGACACTTGTACAAGCAGTGCAAGCTATGTAAACCAAATATCCAATTTGCTCAGAAGGGGTAATTTGAGTTACTTTTAAATAGTTAGCTTTTATGGCCAATTGGGTGCTGCCACATTACTAATAGTAAGCCGTAAATCTGTTTGGTACAATATGAATAATTTTTTAAGAATCCCAATCTAAATTTTCAGGTGAAGAGGAGAAATTGAAATTTATAATCCATACCCCTTTTTTTGTGTAAGTGTTATTAATAAATTAGCAAGAAAGAGGCAGCAGATGGAATGAATTGCTGTAGTTCATTAATTTTATGATGGCTTTCTTTGCATGAGCCAATTACATCTGCCACTGAATCTCTAAACTGCAGTGGTGCCCAAAGGAAAGGGCACATAGACAGGGACAAATCATTGAGGGGATTTCCTGCTTTCTGAGGTTGCCAGAGAAAATTCAGTCTCTGTTCTTACTAATAGCTTTGGTGAGGATATCAGGCCCCAAAAGCTGTTGCAAATGTGGTTCTTCATCCTACCTTCAAAATCTTGGTAAAGAGATGATTAGTCTTGTTCAGTGTCCACAAAACTGGAATCTTCTGTCTGAAATAATTATCAATTCATGATGATTACAATTTCCAAGTTTGATCTCAACGTACCTTCACATTCTCAGGATGTGTTCAGGAATGCTTTCCAGTGATACCATGCTGCAATTTGCAGAAACAAGTGCCTATGTGGTTAAGGACAATAGGAAGGAAAATTATACTTTGTGGTGCCTATGTCTCAGAAAAGCTTCCTTTATATATGTTGTTGTGACCTGTTTAATTAGAAGGCGCTCTGTTATCTCCTGAGACCCTCTGTGGTAATACACTGATAAAGTTTCATGTGGAATATGGGTTGATTTGCTTTACCTTCAGACCTTGCATTCTAAACTAGGAGATAGTGGTTGCTTTTCTGTCAGATGTATGCTTCGCTTAATGACTGTAGTTTATTACCCAGTAGGTCATATCCTGTATATATTTTAAGAACAAACACCTCTTAGATTGTGACTTGGTGGAAGGAGGTGACATGTGTCATTGCTGTTGTTTTCACTACAGCCTTGTAGAAAAACTAATTACCTTTTCATCTTGGTAAATTCAGAGGTCAGTTTACCACTACTATATCACAACATGACAGGGAACATGGGTAATTAGGTAGGCTGTGTAACCTGGATATTCCATGGATCTCATTACATCTTATTTAGAAAGGCTATAATTTGATTGGTGGAAAATTAAGGCATCTCCTCATGGGTCATTTTATCTTTCTGCAATAATAATTCTTGGCTTGATTAAAAATTGATCCAGTGTCTTAAAGTGAATTTATTATTGCTGCAATCTATCACCCACAGACAGATAATCTGGTTCCCATCTTTATCTGATTTGAAAAATCTGTCACTTATTATGTGTTGTTTTTTTCCCAATCATTTAAATTGATGGTTTGCTGAGGCAAGGCATGCTACCATAGGCTTCTTGGAGAAAGCACGTATGAGACTTTCAGCCAGTATTTTTTACTGCAAGGAATCTGATACTGTGTCAAATATCGATTGAAGCTGTGTTGTGGCATCATTTTCTCTGGGAAAAAAAAATCAAGAAGAAATTTTGGATGCAGAGCAATAAGAAGGATAGACAAGTCATACTGCTGGAGGAGATGTCTGTGTGTTCCTGGTGTCTGGGTGAATTCCTGCCTTGTGTGCTGCAGCTCCTGCTGAAAGCAGATCTTAAATTGGTCAGGTTATGCAGAGGCTGGTCCAAACCTGTTGGCCTCAGAGAGTCCTGAAACCACCTTAGCCATGGAGCTCTGTGCCCAAAACCTGACCTGTTCAGATAAAAACCCAGAAAAAACAGTTTAGATTCATTGAATGACTGGAATCAGAGTTTTAGGAAATATTTTTCCCTCCATTGTATGCTTGAGCTTTGATAGATCTTCAGGCTTCAGTTTTCATCTAATTTGTCCATGTAAAAGCAGAGTGGGAAATTCTGATCAGGAATCAGAGTGATCTCCAAATTGCTTAAAAAACATCCAAGTTGAAGAAGTGCTGCAGTAAGCATTGCACTAAGAATACTAAAAGGGTCTGACACACGCACATCTCTAAAAACTACACTTATAAACCAGATGCAACTGTTGGAAAAAACACTATTTATGGTATAAGCATTAGAGAATTGCCATGATTCCTAGGCATTTTAACACATTTTCTTTCCAGTTTTCTAAAATATTTTGAAAAACAGGATCTCATTTTTTCCTGTCCAGAACCCTGGCAGATCTGGTGTACCTATATCTATGCTTATAAGGGATCACTGGCAACTGTTACATCTGTTCTGATTCCTGCAACTACCCTGGAGAAAAAGGATGAAAGAAGATTGTGCAGCCAGCTGGGCAAGGGGTGGGTGTGTAAGAGAAGGAATGATTATTAAAAGTCCTGCTATTTGGCTTTAGATGGAAGCAAAAATATGAAAAAATAGAGGCACACCATTTTTGGTTGGATTCCTTGAAGCAGAGTAGAGCCTGGGGCAGGTATTTCTCTCAGCCAACTTCCTTTTATTTAAAATATGGTGGCTTTTATCAGATAAACAGATGTAATTAAACTCTGGAAATTTGCGTAGTTTAGAATAGGAGGTTGTCCATAAATTTGGATTGAAAACAAATAAAAGAAAATAATTGATGGAATAAACCTTTGATTATGGAAGAGAAGCTGGCTGACATTCTATCCATTGCGTAGTCAAAGGGAATTTTGCTGCTGACTTTTCTAAGTCTGAAATTTCACTTTGTGCACATTGTAAAATGGTTTTTTTCTAGCCTAGAATAGGCTGCCAGACCCATTCAATCGGTGTAATCCAGGACTGATAGTCTAACATGTATTTTTTTTCCTTTTTTTTTCTCTTAAAATCAGCTCTGTAATGTTGAACAAGCATAGTTGTCTCCCTTTCCCAGCCTGCAAAGGGATATGTGTAACCTGTGATTCTGCATACTAATCAGAACAAGAGGTGATACTCTCAGAAGTGGGGGAAAATAACCTTTGTAAATGAAATTTTCCTGCTTAGGGTCACTTACTGTGTTTGTTCAGTTTTGATGTCCTGTTTCAGTCCGGGAAAGGGACTGCTCAGAAATGTGTTCTTCATGACTCTTACTGATGTATTATGAAGTCCCATAGTCCGGAGACATGCAGTCTTTGGAAGGGAGCTGTGACAGGTTGTGCTTTTCTGTGTTTTGGGGTGAAGCTTGAAGTTGGGACCCCTGGGCAGGCTGGGAGATGGTCCTTCCCCGAGAAACATTTTGCTGTACCCTAGGCCTTGGAGCAGCGTCTTGCCTTGGGACAAAGCATCAGCTCCTGGAATTCAGACGTGGGAGCCTTGGTCAGAGCTGCTGCCTCTCCACAGTGTTCACTTTGCACTAATCCTGCTCCCAGCTCTGGGCTTCTTCATGCGGTGTTTGAAGTCTGCCTCCAACAAGCACCAAGCTGGTGACCTTTGGCTTATGGTAATGACTGATAGCAAGGGAGAAGGTCTGAAGAAGGGGCTTCCAGTTGCACGATCCCTCATTGATTGGCTCTTGTCTTGCCTCCTGAGTCACTGTTGATATGATCTTGCTGCTGTTAATACTTTCCCCAGAGACCGTGTGTTCATTGCTTATTGCTTGTCCATATTTGCTATAATTAGACCCGACTACAGGGCTGGAATGCAGATAAAAGCAATAAGGTGTTACTTTCTCTGTGACATGTTATCAGCAATATGGGAAAAGCCATCCAGATGGGTAAAGCTGCATGTCATCTTCAAACAGGAGAGATGAAACTGGTAGACATGGGGTGGATTTCCCCTCTTGCATTTCACTGAGGGTAGAAATAATATCTGCTGTTTATTTGGTCTCCTTAAATCCAAATTTAAGCCTAACATAGGCTTAAATTGGCTTAAAGATATTTCTGGAAGTAGAGGATTCTTACATATACTAATAGATTTGTATTTGGGCTAAATATCCCTAGTGCCTAAAAAGCCCTGATGTTATTTTAATATGGATTTAGTATCTCCACCAAGGAAGTAACACCAGCAGAAAATAGGGTCAACAGTGCGGTAGCAGTAAGGATAAATAAGTAAAACAGAACTGTATGAAAAAATACCCTCCATTAGGTTTTAGTGTCCAAATCAGCATTACAATCTGTAATCAGTGTTGTAAGATCAGGCCATAGTTCTGTGCCTCCTATTTAATTATTAATGCATTTTTCTGCCACCAACTTATTATAGAAGGAGTTTTTGCACTTCATACGATTTGGGTTGAATTTGGATTTTTCTGACACTTATTGCAAGTGTGTGTCTGTAGCTGAGGAGTCTTGTGCCAACACCTGAGATTCCCAAGACAGAGCCGACATGCTTAAAGGCTCTTCTCAGTCACCTCTTGCCCTGCAGGCTGCTCAGGGCCTTGCTCCCATGGACTATCAACCTGGGCTTAGGGTGCTGCAGTGGAGTTTTGCTTGTGGTGTTTAAAAACACACTCTACATTAGAAATCATAAAATCACATTTTGTTCAATACAGATTATCATATGAGATAGTAATGGAATATTTTCCTTGGTAAGGTCATGCTGGCTTTAATCTCCCTGTTGTGTAAAAATGCTTGTGCTCATTCTTGAGCAAATGTACAGTGCTGTTCTCAGAGTGCAGGCTTGCCTTGTGGGTGTGGGCACTTGGAACAAGTCAAAGGGCTTTGGTGGAGGATTGCTGTGCCTACACTCTCCTGAACATGGCATCAGTTACTCAGCTTCCTAAACTCACCTGCAGGCTCTTGGGCAATTGCTTTAGAAGGTGTTGGTCTGTATTTTCAATTTCCTCCTCCCTATCTTGTTATTTCCTCACTAAAGAAATACCCAAGAACATCCATCTTCTGTCTTGTCTAATTAGATGAGCCTCACAATCATTGTTGGGTCACTTGTCCTGTCCATTTCTTCTCACAAGTGACAAACAAGGTAAGGATCCTGCTGTATTCACCACCAGTGAATACCAGTGATACCAAGGAAGAAGGGAGAGAGGAAAATTATTTACAGGGTATTGACACAAATGATAGCACTGAACACTGTGCTGTATCTGAAACCAAATGGCTCTTTCCCCCTACCCTTCCCTTTATTTATAACTCTGTTTTCCAAGCGCGAGAACTAATTACCACATTCTGTAGTTTCATTTACTCATCCTGCACATAAAAAGTATTTCCTGTGCTCAGAAAATAACAAACTGCAGTAAAATTCAGTAATCTTATATACAAATGATCCAAGCTCTGTGTCAGAGGCTGTGTATGCTACCAGCTCTCCTGATGGAGCAGAGGAAATTCCACTGGGGCTTTGGCAAAGTTAACAGTTTTTATGAAGTGATTTTGTTTTTTTGGTTGCTGTTGTTGTTGTTTTAGAGGAACGCAGGGAGGAGAGAAAAGAAAAGGAAGACTTCATAAATTAGAAAATGAATAATGGGAATTTGTAACCTGTAATTTCACATGAACAAATAGTGATTTTTTTGAGGAACAGCTATTATAACTGCCATAAAACCAACCTGAAATACCAAAATAATACCTGCTGGATCAGCAGATGTTCTGAGGAGTCTGATACACAAAAGGAAAAGACCTGCATCTTTAGCTGCTTGGAAGCATCTCTTCAACACAGTACACCACCTGATGTGTCTTGCTATGATCCTTTGAAGCCGTTGTAGGTGTTTTCTGGGATCCTTCTGGGATGCATATAAACCAGTAAACAGTGCTTTTGTGTAAATACACCTTCTTTCCAAGTGTTATATGGGACAGAAGCTATTCTTGTTGAAGAGACGTTCAACGCATGCATATTTGTTGTGGGTTTTTTCCTTTCCCAGATGGGTATTCAAAAATAATTTTGCTATGAAAATATGAATCAGACAGGATTGCAGGGTGTTAGGATGTAGCAGGCAGCTGCAGGGGGCATGAATGAGGGTTCAGTGTCTCTCTCCTTGTCAACCCTGCCTCTTCTATGATATTTGCCTCCAGTAAATTAACACAAATCTGTGGGTGCCTCAGAAATTGTACCTCAACTCTGTAGCAGAAGTAGAAAACAGCATGAAAAAGATGTTGGAAGGGAATTCTGTTGATCACCTGGTGTGACCTCCCACTCAAAACCTTTTCCAGGGCCCTGTCAAACTGAGTCTTGAGTGTTCCCAGCAAGGGAGATTCTACCGCCTCTCAGGACAACCATATTTCAATGCGTAGTTGTTCTCATGGTGAACAATACATATGTATTAGTAGAGAATTTGCCCTGGAGTAACTTCATTTTCTGCACAGAATTTGGTGTGTTCTTTGTCCCTGTGACTGAGGGGTCATTTTACAGACTACTTAGATCTATTTCAGTATGTATGTTATAAATTAACACACGCATTGAAAATGCACATTTTAAATGAACATTCAGGAAATATTTGAGAATTAAAATAGCCTTGACCATGATTTGAAATTATATCCAGGCCAGCAAAGAGGCTTATTCCTAAAGCATCCAAGTTCAGTTCCATTATGGATACAAGCTTAATTTACTAACCATGGCAATAATGGAATGATATTGCCTTCCATGTTACAAAGCTTTGATTCACCTGTTGATAGCAATAGAAATATTAACACTCTTTTTTTCCTCTTCTTTCCTCAGCACAATGCAGGCTCATTTTGTGTACATGGTCCCCTATCAAAGGCATGCTGACAGTTGTTAAATCTGTTCTTCTTTATTGCTTTGAGTTAAGAGACATAGGCAAAGATGAAAAGAATGGAAGGGAAAGTTGAGCATTCAGGGAGAGAAATAAAAACCATTCTGGGGAGCAGAAGCTATAGAATGGGAGACTCATGGCAGCAGGGAAGAGATTTGTCTGAGGGGACAGGCAATAAAACCACATAAGAAAAGTGTGGGGAGTGGGGCAGAAGAAGAAACGGACAAAGGAGACTGTAAATTGATTCCTTGGCTTCCTGGAGATGTGCAATCCAAATGATTAAGTACAAAATCTGTGATTTGATAGATCTGGTGCAATAGAAGAAAGATCACATTCTGCTAATGAAGAAATGCATCGTTTGATTAATCCTTTTTTTCCCCTTTGTAGGTTTTGATTTTTGTCTAAGTACATCTCTGCCAAACCTAGTGTTTGCAGCACTAGGTCATTTTGGCTGTGTAACCCTTGCCATTGCAAGGTGCTGGAAGGCACAGTGTCTTTCTAGTCAGAATGTTCCCTTTTGTCAGTACATTTCTGAAACAAATGTGATTGCACCCACTGTATGGGAACCATTAAACCTGATTTTTAAATATATCAGGAAGTATTTGTCTAGAATTAGATGACATTTGATCAAAATACTGCAGGAATAGCATGGCAGAAGTGTTTATGTTCTAGGCTTTTAAAAAGCGGATATATTCCATCATGTTGTAGAAGGGGGGCATGCTGGGGTATTTTTGAACCATTCAACAGCTGTCAGAATTTCTACTTTCCCTGGGAAGTGAAGAAGAAAATGTAGTTCTGTTCTCCCTGGGGAGAAATGGATAACTACCCAATTGGAGATGTGCTATTACTCTCCCCCTGATTTTTCCCAAGGAAACTAGGTATTTAATAATTGTCTTCATACAAATATTGACTCTGGCTGATAGGAAACAGACATGAGCCCTGCTTCAGAATACTGCCTGAGCCCATGACTGAATTTCTGGGTTGGGTTTCACGTGAGTTTCCATTTGATGCTGATCACCAGAACAACTGAGCACCTCTCAGTAGTGTATTAAGGCACTTGTTCAGTATTTCTTCCTCAAGGAGAGAAGAGATGATATAGACACAGAGCCATGGGAGTGTCTTTCATTTTCCGTTTGGGTTTTTTTTTTTTATTGTTTTTTTGTGGAAAGCAGTGGACTTTCTCTTGCTTTTTGAGGCTGCTTATTTCCTTGGGAATACCTGAGAATGAGAGCTTTGTATTGATTGTAGAAAGTCTTGCTTGCACCAGGGACATTCTAAACTAAAGAAGTAATCTTTGATATTTTGTCCCACATAAATATTTTGTCATGTCCTATGCTTTTGGTGCCATGTACTCATGGCAGCGAGTGCCCTGGTGATAAGCATCATGACCCAGTTCATGAGAGTAGCGAGGAGCAAGGCTGCTTGGATGGACTCTCCAGATCAGCCTTTCTGACTCACAGCTGGAGTTTGGTGCATTGATTTCTCCAGTGTGTTTAAGGCATCATGTCTTTGCATTGCTATGAAAATAGTGGCTCAAATTTATTTTTAAAAGCTTCCTATTTTCTGTTATGCAGAAGAGGATTTCATGAGAATAAACTTACCTGAATTGCTGGAGTCACACAGCAGCTTGTATCCATAATGGAAATACAAAGCAGTTTTGGGCAATCTGATGCCCACCTTCCTGACATTTGGCTTCAGATTAATTTGGACTCAGCTTGTCATACTGTTGTAGTTTCCTATTCAAACTATGATTTTAGTGACTCCCCTCCCCCAGCCTTAATGAAGATGTTTACCAGAGTTGCATCTGTCTGGTGTGACTTGCAGACTTTGTTTAGTGGAGGAAGGCCCAAGGCTGGCCTGCCAGAGGTGAGATAAATTGGGACTGAAATCCCCAGGGAGAGCCTGAGGTGTGAAAGCTGTTCTGCTATGACTAGCTCTCATCAGTAATGATAACCCCTCAATTTTGTGCCACCTAAATTCACCCAAAATTATATGCTAAATATAAATATTCATTTTATAAATATGCATGTTAATTAAATATACATTTATTTTAAATGCATGTGTTAATTATACATGTTACATCAGATCACAATTAAGTCAATAGAAATTGGAGATTTGCATATAATCATCCTTGTATACTAATCAGTTGTCAGTCTAGAAAGCCATTTTCTGCATCTAGATGGAATATAGACCTTGGTCCAGTGATCAGTTCAAAGACTGTGTAGCAATGTCAGTTCTTTTGTTTTTATGGATTTTCTGGGGAAGAAATATGGCTCCTTTTCAATGCATAAAGAATACTCAATAATTTCTTCATGTTTTATACTACTGCTTCCAGGAACACTGTGGAGTTTAGATTTTGCCTGAATGAGGTTACTCCTCTGATCTGTCAGAACTGTGGTAAACCTGCCTAATTTCTTCTTGATGTGGGATGCAAATTCTCTTTGAGCAATACATGTTCTTTTTCTGGTGTGCTACCTAAGTGTAACTTTGCCTGACCCTCAGTCTTCTGGGAAAAATACAAGCAATTCCACAGGATGTACTTGGATAGTAGTTATGGTAATATTGCCTTCTCTTGCCTGTTAATTTTTGCAGGATGAGAGTTTTGGGTGCACGTTGCATTTACTATATTAAAAGGCATTTCAAATCTCCATAACTTTGGTTTCATATCAATGTAGATAAAACTGGACATTTGTCCTGTTCCAATAGAAATATATAAATGTCCCTGAGAAAACATTTGAGGGCTGAACTGTTCAGAAAACAGAGTTACTTTGAGAGTTTGGTTTATCTGAAGTCTTTCTCTAATGGAAGCAGGTGAATTTAGAACTGAGTTTTGCCTGACTCACCGTGGCAGTTGGTGCATCCAAGGCCATCCTTGCTGGGCAATGAGCTTCAGTCATCACACTGTAAAGTGCCATCCCACCCAAAGGAGTTGAGCACATGTGCAAGTGCCCTGGGGAAGGGATTTCTTCCTAAACTGGAATTTGGGATCAAAGAGGAGATGAACATTGAGCTACTGATGGCTTTGGCAGTGGGATTCTATGTTGTTTGGGAATAAGGACCTCATCCAGAGAGGCAGTTAAGACTTGTTTTGAGGACTGCCAAGGAATGTGGTTCATGGAAAGTAGTATATCCTTAAGTCAAGGCCGTTCTTGCATCAGAACAGTCTTATGGGGGGGAATATGAGAAAGTGTTGTGGTGCTTTCCACTCCAGCATTCTCCCCACATTCCCAAAGCCTTGGTTCAGTATCTCAAACAGGACTGTGGACAGTGCTGTGTCTCTCACTATGTGTTCCACTAAGTCCTGTTGCCTTTTCCTCCAGAGCTTTAAATTCAGTTTTCCTTGGAAACATTACCATCTTAGAGCATTATTCACTCTGAGTAGTTTTCAGGTTAAACCCAACAAGGTATTAAAACAAGTCCTGTGAAAAATAGCTTTTTCATCACTCATTTTAATCTTTAAAATATTTGCTTCATGTATCCGGAACACCGTTGATTGCTTGCTGTGTTATGTAAATCTAGAGAATAAAATAGGTCACTCTTCAAATTGTCTTCTTGTAAGGATGTAATTAAGCTGCATTAAGACAATTACTGTATTGTAAGTATCTACTGTTTTTTAAAAAACAATGTAGTTTTAGTTTTGACAGTGATATAATTTCCTATTTATTATGTTTTAATTAGAAACAGTGGTAAGTAGGATTAAAGCCAATTGTATGGTAATTCGACATAACTATTGAAATTCTGCAGTAATATAGTTAGTCTACAGTACAGTAGTAATGGAAGGGGGATAGGGAAAGAAAAACTACTGATTATTCAAATCAAGAATTCTTGTAAGTAGGAATCCTGAACCAGACACCTCTGGACTCTGCTCATGTTTGGGTCTGACTCTTCCCATTAAAGGAAGGGTGAACTTGGTCTTAACTTTAAGAATCTCAGAATTTTTGTAGGTGCTGGGAAGATTAACTGTAATTTATATGCCAGTGGTGTGATTTTTGTCTCAGTGTGTCCTCAAAGTCCGTATTTTGGCTTTCTGCAAATGTAAGAATTAAGATGAACTGAAAACCTCAAGAAGTAAAAGATATATCCATTTTTCAGAGAGTGATGGGTAGAAAATGTCTACCTTGGCTTGGCCAAAGGATTAGGAAGAATAAGAGAAAAAACAAGAAAGCACACATGTGTGGGTAGAAACACTACTCAGCATAAACTTCAGCAGTGTGGCAATAGAAGGTCAGGGAACACAGAGAAAATTTGAAAGAAATCAAGTCAATTTTGGCCTTCCAAGGATCTGTCAAATCCATGGTCTTCAGCTGTATGACAGCATGAAAATGAACTTCCCAATCTGTCTGTTCCACTCTAATTCCCAATACCATTTTAAGTTTGTACACCTAATATAAGACCATTCTTTCTGTGTCGTGAGACCTGCAGCTAGGGAGAGCAGATGATTCCTTCAGAATCAGCTCTGCAGCTGTAGGCATTGCTTGTGAAAACTTGGATTATCCTCCCTTTGGACAATTAGATTACATTCATAAATATTGCTCATGTTTGCACAGGACTAACATCATATCTTGGGTTGGTAACTTTGATTTCAGAGAAGGAAAAGCATTGGCAAATTCGCATCCATCATGGTGTTATGGCTGCAAAGGAATTTACTAAAGTGAAGTGAAAGGGGATTAGAACAACAGGAACCTGGAGAAATAGAAGACTGAAAACGCAGAGTTGAAAGTTGTTAAGTTTTTAACTTAACAAGCTGTTGCTTGACTAGAGGTCATCCTCAGGAATGGAATTTTAAACCTGGTCATATTTAATGTTTTCTTCAGGAGTCATAGGGCCCAAACTGTTGAAACTTATTCTTGAAGTTTGCAGATGATGCAGAGATAGAATATGAAAATTTCATCATAAAGATCTGGGCAACCTATTGTCATTGAGGAGGGACAGAAATGGGATAATATTATTACATTAAATTTTAAGTCACAGGTATAAGAAGTAGAAACAATTTCTGCCACAAGCAGGAAACTGCTGCATTTAGACATAATGGTGGAACCAGACCTACCTGTGTTAAATGTTAACCTGATCACAAGTTTCTGGCTGTTATTAATTACTGTGGGTGACACAATCCTCAGATTTGCAATGTAGAATTTTGCAGTGGGAAAACACAGGTGAAAATGTGTGTAAATAGGTTTTTTCCATCCATGTTTAAGAAGGAAGAATTCAGAAGAATTCAGGAACATGTGCAGAGAGGTGAAGGAGAAGTAGTTTACGAGGGAAGGCTACAATGGCCTACATAGTTCATTTAAAATCAAGGACATCTGACCTTTTCATGACAAATTAGGAAAAGATTCAGGATAGGGAGGAACTATTTATGATAAAGGATAGTAAGTATTAAGAATAAACAGCTACTAATAGGCTGGGAGTACTGTTTTTACCTCTGTAATCCTCCATGAAATCTTCATGAAACCCTTGCTTACCATGGGCTTCTGGCAGGTGAAATATCTTCTGAAATTTCCCCAAGGCTGCTGTGAGGACTCAGCAGTCTTCTCTATCCACTTCTAGGCTTGTGGGTGGGGTTGTCCCCTTGGAGCCCATTACCTTCTCTACAAACACCCACAAAGGGATTAAGTCACACATAAAACTGAAAGCAGCACCTGGAAGTGAATTTGGCATTCCAACAGAGAAGTGTTATTCCTCTAGTCTGATCTGCCAGCTGGCATGAGGACAGCAGGGTCTGTCCTGGGCACTGTGATGGCCCCTGGAACAGCAGAAGAAATTCTCTTCCCAGAGAGCTATTACTTGAAGCATTTGCAGGATGAGCAGTAAAGATGGGATTTAAGGGAAGCAAAACCTCACTACTGCTAGTCTGCCAATTTTACCCAATTTGCACTCATGAATACAGATTTTTTTGTTTTCTTCTTGCTTCACAGGTGCGCCCCTGCTGCACCAGGCATATTATTCTAGGCTGCTGTGAAAATGTGGCTGCCGTGAAAATGTGGCTGCCAGGGTGAGCTGCTAGTTAAATTATATGTCTATATTTTACAAGATTCATAATGTTCATATCTTCAGATATTCATTTATAATAATTATGTACAGAATTATACACATGTATTTACATTTAAAAAATCAGGCTAACCAATTGTCCTTCAAGTGTTTTGCCCTTCTTGTCTTCTCTTCTCCTTTTTTCATTCCAAACATCCCTAGGACTCCAAGACAACATTCTTAAAATAGATGTTGGGCCTTTAAGTAAAATTCTTTTCTGTGTAAGGAAAGGTGTTGTGACTCTTACAGCCTTAACACTAATCATTGCTCCTTCCTGGAATATAAACCAGCTCTGTTTATTAATCTGAAATAAACAGCAGTAACATCTCTGGCCCCATTGAAAAAATGAATGCTGTACACTTTATTTTAAATGTAGTGAGTGGAAATTTTACTGTTGGTGCTTACAGAACCAGTTCAGGTGAATAATTTAGGCATGAAGATGTGAATTAATTGGTGTTTTTTTTTTTTTAATTTTACTTAATGGATATGGCTTATAAATTTGTATCCAGAGATGGAGCGAGATACTTTCTGTTTAAACTTGTATTCCAGGCATGTCTGTGGTGGTACCAAGTACCCCGAAATCA
The DNA here is from genome assembly GCA_013397375.1 of Toxostoma redivivum. Classification (NCBI taxonomy): domain Eukaryota; kingdom Metazoa; phylum Chordata; class Aves; order Passeriformes; family Mimidae; genus Toxostoma; species Toxostoma redivivum. Next base: position 776,563 of record VXBI01008509.1, on the reverse strand, counting down.
TCTGGCATCTGTGGGAGTTGTAAGAGTTCAGTGCTGAGCAGAAAATCGGGCTTTTTGTGCTTTGAGAATGCTAATCCATTGTTAGGGTTTCCTTTTAAACTGAAAATAAACACAATGTGTGTTCTGTTAACTTAGACAGGTGCTAGAGCCGACAGCTTGAGGTTTAAGGGCAAGGGTCAAGCAATCAAAAGTGGTCCCCTCTTGCACAGATCATCAAACAGGGAGTGCATCAATGGGCTCAGTGGCCAAGGATGGAAATTAATCAGCTCAGCCCTCGGTGTTTAGCCATGCTGATTATATACTGGCAAAGTGAGCAGGAGCTGACAGGCCAGGGGAGCTAACGTAATAGGAGTGCATTCCCAACAAAGGCAGGGAAGAAAGATCAATTTGCAATATTCTTTTCTGTACCCATGCAACAAAGCAGAAACATGAAAGCAGAACATTAAGGGATGCTCCCTATGAACCGGACAAATCAATAAACATCAGTGGTAAGGGGAGAAAAAAAAGTTTCTCGTTCTGTTGTGTACCCTGAGGCCGCCTCTTTCTTTGTGAAGTGCTGAGTAGCAGTGGCCTCTGTCGTGTTTCTTTTCACCTACATGGTGTCATCTGCTTCAATCTCAAGGTGAATGCTGGTTTGCACAATCAGAGCGAGTGTTTAAGGAAATTATTCCATCTCTTTGGGAAGAGGTGGTAGGAAACAACACTCTGCAGAAGCTGCAGTGGCTGCTCAATACACAGAGCTCCATTTCTACATTGGAGCTTGGGATAGAAACTGGGATTTGGTGCTTGCAGCTGGTGAAAGATTTCAATAGTTTCAAAGACTTCAGTTCAGAACACTTGAATAAGTGCCAGTTGCTTTTATAGGGAGTACCAGATGCAAAATATGGTTTGATGTATAGGAGTTTACCTTTTCTTGGAAAATGAATTCCCACAGTCAATAGTTGGAATAATGTAGAAAACCCAGGGAAAAAATAGAGAGAGATGGATCCAGTTTGGTGACATAAATAATGACTTGTAGCAGCATTTGGGAAAGGGAACTACAACTGAAAAGAAAAATATTTTTGCAGCCACAGCCAAATCTGGTGTTTGGCCAGTTATTTTGTCATTTTAAATATTTGGCTGTGAGAGCCAAGCCCGTAAATGAAAGTATTTCCAGCAGTGCTACAGCTTTGCACTGACCACTTTCACCTGTACGTAGAATATCTATTAGATGTCCATTTAATGCTGTTGGTGAAGGAATAGCTTTCTTTTGGCTTCCCGCTGGCTTTGGTGGAGGAGTCCTCACTCTCTTGGCACTGTGTTTTGAAAAGCAAATTGAGTAGAATGCTAAAGCACACGTTCAAGTGTGTGACTCCTCTCTTTGCAAGGAAGCCTGTGCTTTACAGGGCACACGGTGTGAACAGGCTGTTACCTGCTGGCAGGCAACTGGTAAAGACTGGGGGGCAGAGGGAGACTTGTCAACCTGGGCACAGTCCCCCTTCACCCAAGCAGGACAGCAGACCTGGTCTGAGGAGGGTACCCATGGTGGCATCCAGTATGAGCCCTGGTGAGGGTGATGGCAGTGGTAGCTGCAAAGTACTTTGCTGGTGAATGACAGTAAACTGTGAAACACTTTGGTCTCAGGAAGGTATTTGTGTTTGTCAGGAATTTTATTAAGTTAGTCTGTTATTTAAGAACAGTTTTGCCTCATTTGCAAATGGGGTAAAAGTCAGGTCCAGCCAGCAGGAATTCAGTGTGTGCCCTTTTAGTACAAACCCTCAAACTCAGCAGGTGCTAAAAATCATTGATACCTCCTGCAAATAGGCTGTTTACTTGCAGACCCAAAGCAGGTCATCACCAAGTTACATGTGATATGAGATGTTGTATGTCATGGCTAAGGCATGGATGAGGAGGAGACCTCTCTTTGGCTGATTATTTTCTGGCAGATTTACAGGGTGAATAAATTAAAAAATGTTATGATAAGCTACCAGTGTCTGTCTCTCATCCATGATCAAGAAGTCCAGCAAAGGGAACGTGGGAGGAGGGAGGAGTGGGAACCGTTGCAGAAGCTGAACTTGTGCCTTGGATTAGTGTCTGGTGAAGTATTGGAGAGTCAAAGAGAGATGCCTGGTGCTTGTGGAAAGCAAATTGATGCAAGTTTTGTAGAATAGATTAAGCAGTGTAGCCATGTGCCAAAGTCGAACCTCTGGCATCCTGACAAAAAAGACAAAAGTCGTGTGCTTGCTGTGTCCCCTGAGGGAACCCTGGGCAGCCTGGGCTTCCTGAATGTCACTGGGGAGCCTGAGAAGAAATGATGACCTAGGAAACGGAGTGAGTCTTCAAAATGATGTCAATAAATGTTGGGAAAGGGATTCCTGAGAAAGGTGCAAGGGTTGGTGATGTTCTTTTGTCATGCTGCTGATCTGTTTATCGTCAGCAATACTGAATCACAATGATCTAGACCTTGTTAGTGTTCTAAAAGATTTGATGTAAACGAGTTGCCTCTGCACTGTTCACTGTGCTTGAGGTTCATGAGGACTTCATACACAGAAAAATTCTTGTTTTGTAACCTGTTTTGTTTCCCTGCAATGAGATTGCATGGACCTGAGGGTTTTGAAGTAACCAGAGGACTACTGATGACTTAATATATTTAAATTTTTCTTTAAATGACAAAGATTGTTTAAAGAACATTACATTAAGATGTAAGAAATCATACAAAATGAGCACTTCTCAGGAAACAAATCAGCCTAGGGCATTGATTCTGGTTAGAGAATTGAGTGCAGAATTTGTTGTTTGTTTCTCTTGAGCATTCCATTTTGTGCCACCTGACTTGTTGTGTGTGCTGATTATTTTTCTCTGGATAGGACACAGCCATAGTTTTTTGTCATTTGTTGAGGGAGAATGTGAAGTGTTCAAAGGCTAGATGGTTCAGCTGATATCCCACCTCTGTGAGCAGAAAGCATGGAAGAAGTTTATCGGTAGCAGGATATGTCTGCTAAAATAATGAGCAATGGAAGAGTTAAAATTAAGATTTTTAAAATCATATGGTTATCTTCAAGGTTCTAAGTGTTTGGAATGGAAAGCCAGAGCTATATATGCTCTTCTTTAGTAACCTCTTCACAATGAGAGTGGTAGATATTTTCTGTTTTAAATAAAATAAGCTTTCCTGTTACAGTAGATTCAAGAGTTCTGTTAATCTATCCAACTTGATGAAAGCGCAACAGAAGAAAATAAAAATTACATAAATTTCACAGTTTTAGTTTGGATAAGCTAAAAAGTTCTAAGTCACTTATGAATACAGATGCTGAAAATCTAATGTCACCTGGGTAGACTTAAAATGTTGCCTTGTCTTTTCAAATAATATTGACAAGAAGATCTTGCTTATTGACAAGAACATTTTAGATGTGCATGTTTTTAAGAATGGAACAGGAGTAATAGCTGATCTCTTTGACCTAACAAAAGTGCTAAGAATTTTTAAACAGATGAATGTTATCAACTGTTTCCAATGTGCAACAGCCACAGCCTAATGAGCAATCTATTTTTGACCATTGGGAATACCATCCTTTCATTATTTAATTTCAATTAAACATTTCTGGCTTATACTTTGGAAGTGCTATTCCAGTGCTGGCAAATATCCAGAGGTTTGTAGATATTTGGCTGTTGTAATGGTGATGGAGCTGAGATTAAATTTGAGGAAAGGATGATAGTGACTACAGAGGAAGGAGAGGTTCTGGAAAGAGATGTGAGGAAAAAACGGACTAAAAGTTAAGAGTCTCTTCTTACCTGAGTTTGTCATGGTCAATCCTTCCTTTCTTTCCTGGATTAGCATCCTACTTAATTTCTGCTATATTAAGATATGGAAAAGAAATGGTTGCAGGAGGAAATCCCTCAGAGTATGGGTGGCCACCTGCCTCCTCCAAAGGTCAGAGGTGGTGTTGGGCATTCTGTCGCCTCTGTATGTGGATGCTGCTCCTCACTTATATGTGGTGGTCACACTAACAGACTCTGAGATCTGGTTTAAAATTGCTGCTGGCTTTTTTTTACTTTTTTTTCTCTGGTGTAGACTTCAAGTGTCCCATGTGTTTTGAAAATTCTATGAAACATAAAATTCCTTCTGAACACAACTGATTTTCTTAAGTTGCTGTGCATGTAGGGTTTTTTTGTAGTTTTTTGCCTCTCAGAGTAAAGTTGGATAAATGTTGGTCATTGCATTCTGAGAATGCTGTAATGTTGGCATTTGGCCATCAAGAAATGCTTTGTGAGTGTTTTTGTTGAGTCTCAATTCCAAGTTTTCTGAATAAACCAGTGCTTGCTGGTTAAACAAAACTTGAAAAGCAAACCTGAACTAGCTGATATTAAATGACAGGCTCTTTCTTTTGCAGATTGTCTTAATTGCTTGTAGTTGATTTTCCTGTATCCTGTCATTTAAAACTGCTAGTTTAAAATTATGTTAGTTTTGAGGATTGTCAGCAGGGACCATCAAATCTTGATCCTGTTCCAGGCTCTGTCTCCGAAATGCTCAGAACAGACTTTATCTTCACTTGAGCATTCCCCAGAAGTTCTAGTTTTCACAATCCTTTATCTCCTAATGTTTTAGGATGTACTTTGGGTTATATGTGAGATGTACCTGCATTCTGTTTCTCTATTGCGGTAGCTTATTTTAGGAAAGCTGGTTTGTGATATGATAGGCAAACTGCATATGATTATACTGGCCCTTTTGACTTCAGGAATGTGAGGACTCTGGGCAAAATCTGGATGATTTTTCTTTGTTTTGTGGTAAGTGAAACTACAATTTAGAGCTCTTTAAAAGAAAATCAAATTCTTAGAAACAATGATTTTCATTTTGCATGTGAATGAAAACACAGATGAAAAGAGAAAGGAGATTTAACCTAAAACCTTGAGTTGTTTTGTTTAGAATTATTTCTTAAAATGAAAAGTTGAATCAAAACTTTGCAGATTAGCAAAATGCAGCATTTTGATACCACAGAAAAAATAAAAGCAAAAAAAAGCAAAAAAACCCCAACAACAACAACAACAAACCCAACAAAAAAACCCTAAACAAAAAAACCCCCAAATCAACCCATTAATTTTTTTTTCCCCACTGAAAACATAAAGTTAACAGCTTTGCACAATACTGTTTAAAAAGTTGCATTTTGTCAGTGGGTTTTGGAATCTGGGATTTGGTTTCCTTGGGACTGCTCTGTGGTGTGGCTCCTTCTGCCCTGGTTATTCTGATCTCTGCCTTTGGAAAGTGCTCAGAGGTAATAGTTATTTTTCCTGTCACTATTGCCAGACATTATCAGTCCTGCTAGCTAGCTGCTTATCACTGAAATAAGCAAAAGTTTTCTCTGTCATCTACTAGCTGCCAAATATCACTCACAAGCAATTTTTTCTACTGGAAGATGGACATGAAACACCTGCTAATTTCAGGCTGGTTGGTAAATTCCTTTGGAGCCTTTACAGGAGGCTACACACAGCCTGTTCCTTCAGTTGCCATTCAAGATGTGTGAGCGTTTTCAAAAGCTGACGTTGATTTCTCTGTGACCTGCATTCACACTTAGTGGCCCATCTTATTGGACTGCAAAGGGAGCTTCATTTTCCGGGATCTCTGTGGATCCCTCTCTGCAGCTCACCCCTATTACAATGTCATGTCCTACACCGTGTTTAAAAATAATTTTGTATTGAGCAATGATGATGCTAGGTTGGCATGCTTTTTTAAAAAATAAAAGCAGTTTTTAAAGTAGCATGGCAATTACCGCACCAGTTGTTGCTGATGGTTCAAAATCTCTCCCTCCAAGTTTCAGGGAGCTTTGCCTGTTGTTAATGCTCCTACTGAGGCTACAGTGGTTATCTGCTCTGATTCACTGGTACAACCAATATCTGTGAACTCTCTGAGGACATTCTTGGCAGCTGCAGGACATAATTACCACATTTGAGAATATTTTTTAGGCATTTGGATCTATGGTTGGCTTTTCAGATTGCTCCCCAGCTAACGAACCCGTTACTGGTTTGACACCGTTGACAGCTGGCTGTGCTGGTGGCTAAAGAACTGCCTCTGGGGCTGTCTGAGAATGAGGTTAATGATGGGCTAGATAAGTTCCCTGCATTTCCTATACATCATTTACCTGGAATTGTGCTCTTCACTAGGCTTTTCCATGATGACAAGGGACCTCACCAAACTGCCATATTTACTGAATGGTGCAGCTGGGTGAAATTTGGGCTTATTTACTGGGTTTGTTTTTTGTTTGTTTTTTTGAAGTAGTGACAACAGCAAAAAATCTCTGCTCTGAAAATACACTGTTTTAATAAAGGGAAGGGCTGTCAAACATCCATTTTGGGCTGGACTCATACTTGTTAACTGTCTGAGCATCCCTTTTCTCTCTCAAGTTATTATGATCCACAAAGGAGTGTTTGTACTTCAGTTGCTTTTGGTTTTCTTGCTTCCTCCCTACAGGGCTTCTGGAGACCATGACTAATGATGGATTTGTGAAGCTTCTATGTAGATCCCATGTCTGTAACTGCCTCACACATGGAAGTTTAGCAGCTATTTTTCTTGTGATACTTCATTTGTGGTGAGCTGTGCAAGGTGAAGAGCAAACATAATGTTGATATGTGGTGCTGATATTTTAAACAGAGCCACAGGAAAATTATTATATTTGGGGAGGACAGCACTAAAGGGATTTTTTTTCCCATAAAGCTTTTCCTTCTCTCTAGGCTGGTTGAAATAGTTAAGTCATTTTAAAAACAAATTCCTATCTTCCCTGATTTAAGATCTATTCCTGCAGTACGTATTGAGTGGAGGAGATACTGTAGCATTTTTATGAGGAGATAAAATATTGGCTTAATGATAATTTGGCGAAGTTTCAAGATATCTGAGAAGACTTCCTGGAAATTAAAAACAACTCAAATGTAAGAGAAAATTAAGCTACTGACCCCAAGTACAAAAGGAGAAGGCTCAGACATCCATTCTTCCCTGCTCCTTGATTTATTATTTTTCTTTTCTTTTCTCTTTTTTTTTTTTTTTTTTTTTTTCTTTTTGTTTTTTTTTTTTTTTTTTTTTTTTTAATCCCCTTTTGCTAATTATCTCCCCTTAACCCTGGATTCTCTCATTACAGGGTGGAGGATAGTTTGGTGTAAATTTGTTCTTACCACAGCTGCATATTTTTAATTTTCTGGAGGTTTTGCTTTTTGATGATGGTGAAATTTTTGCGAAGGTTTCCAAACTGAGCAAATGTGTCTGAGACCAAACCCCCTTTCTGCTTCCAGTGTGAGGGCTGAGGAGAGAGACACTTTCTCTGAGAAAATTAAATTCTTCTCTGTACTTCAACCATTTGCACCATTTTTCTACAGGAAAATAAAAAAATAAATACCTGGAGGTATGCAGGATGTCATAGAGACTGTTTTGGTCTTCCTAGTGCTGTTGCTTGTATGTGGTTCATCTGAGCAGACTTCTCCATGCTATTCCCTCACAGGAGTTGATCCTCCTTGATATCCTTAGAAGACCTTATTTTTGGGATCTGTATGAGTTTTTGCTCAGCAAACACAGAATCACACTCACTAGATGTCTTCTAGCATAAGGAATAATTCCTTCTTATCTGCGGAGCTCCTGACCTCACTGCTGGAAAAAGTGGAAGGTGTGGTAATTGGAGACAAGCTTCTTGGTTTGGTTTTTCAGGAGGGTGGAAAGAGATTTTGACATTTGAACATGTGGAGCCAGACACACCATTGACGTGTTTCATTTAATCACACCAGTCAGATAGTGATAACCTTTGATTCCTGCACAGCAGACATTCCATGAGAACTGGCTTTGCAGAGCCTGAACATCTGATTTTAATCCATTGCATGATTTAGCCTTTAAGAAAATTGCTACTTTTTAACACCTTGATCCTGTTCTCCCTGTAATTCTGGGGAAGGCTGGACTGGGATGGAGCATATGACACAGAAGCTTGGGAAAGCTGAGAAAGCAAGGGAAGGGATACCAAGAAATAGGAATCAGAGTAACATTTGGTGGTGGTGTTGAAATGTGTGTTTAGGAAAAGTTTCCAGCCTTTATAGATACAGGACATTGTAGATGTCACCCAAATATAATGGATGCTGGAGTCTGCAGTCAGCCTCAAAGAGCAGCTGTTGGGGATGTGCCCCACTGCATTGGTTTTAGCTCTGAAACCCACTGTGATTTGCTGTGGTATGGAGCACAGAGAAGGCTCATGGGCTATGCTTGGAGCCTAGACTGGTTTAGTCCTGGAGAAGGCAGCTGGTCCTATGAGAGGCTCTGGAAATGCTGGTCCCTGCAGGCAGAGCCATGTTGTGCAGTACATCAGCCTGAGGTGTACTGCTGTCATCTGTAAATCCCACAGATGTCAGTGGTTCAAGGGCTGATGGAGTCCAGCCTTTTAGAGCAGTCATTCACAGTGCTGACCCTGGTCCCTGATTAAAGTCAGCACTGACTTTCAGGTTTCTTTTATTTATTTATTTCCATGCTAACCCCTTAAAAGCAGAGATTCAAGCCTTGCACTCTGACCTGTTGTTACTTGCTGTTCCCATTCTTAGCCTCTTAGTTCTGCCTATCATCTGTGTGCTCCAGAACCTCTTTTGGAAACTGTTGCAATTACCACAGAGCCTGTGGAGTCAGTTTGAAACTCTTTATTTTGTTTTAGATGCAAATTGCAGAAACTTATTAGAGAGACTACAGAGACTCTTAGTCCTCTCCCTTCTTAATTTCTCTGTCTTTGCACTGGATATTTTATTTTATTTCCTGCCTTTTAAAATAATTGCAGGCCTGCTTAGGATATGTCTGTCTACTACTCTGGCTTGAAGAACAGAGGTCACTGAGATGAAGAGGATGTTGCCCACTGCTTTGACAGCAAAATGCTTCAAGGATGCTCTGGATAGGCCAGCTGTGTCTGGTCCAAGACTTGAGCTCTTTGGAGGGAGGCAGTGACACAATAATGTTGGTGGAAATCTTCAGGAATAAATAGGCTTTGGTCCAAGCCAGTTGAAATGCAAAGGAAAGATCAGAAAATCTATGCTAGAACCAGGCAAGAAAGGTAAGATTATATGGAGCATCTCCCCTGATGTCTGGGCATTAATTTTATGCTCACCAGTCACTTTGAGAACTGCTGAGAACTGGTTGTGTCCAACACTGTTGTTGCCAACACCAAGATCTATGCAGAGGCTGTTGGAGTGTTTCCTCCAGTAAATGCCCCTTACTGTACTTAAATTCTGGGATAAACGGAGCTGATGGTTCAGCTGTCAAGAGAAGCCACCTAGTCTGGATTTTGTGCCTGATTTCTTGCCACCAGTCCATCTCTAGGATCATAAGGTCTCTAAAGTTTTGGGAACTTTCCCTCCCTTTAAAACAAGGATGCCAGCACGCCCAGCCTCAAAAAAATATTAGTCTACATTCATCTTTGTATTCTTATGTTTGCACTGAATGGAAAAAAGAAATGAGCTGAAGAAGAGGAGGAAACTCTAAAGACATAAGTGCAATTTCAAGATCTGGTTGGCTGTCTGATGGGTTTTTTTCCTTAATTTTTTAAATTTTGTTTTATTTTGTTTTTTTTTTTTTTACTCAAGAAAATTGTTCAGAGAACTAATGTGATGTCTGTGAAATTTTGGATAATCTCTAAAAATGTGTCAGCGACATAAAAAATCTTGCTTGTGGGATTCAAGTAATTAGGATATAAGTAATTAGTAATTAAGGAATTAAATAACATTGAGATTCCAAAAACTCTTTGAGGAGGCTGAATTATGTTTCTTGGTGTATTTTTTTGTTATAGACCTGTTTTGCAGTGTGTAGATCAAAGGTTAGTCATGCCTGTTTAGGCATGACCTTTGGGTGGGGGGCAGAGGGCTTGTTCTTAATGTGCTGAACATGTTCCCTATCTGTGGTGGCTGATGGTCTGTGTGCCCATGTTTCACATGATGTGCTTTCCCCTTGCAGCTCTCAATCCTTTTAAGGCTCTTATCTAATTTAGTAGGAAGAGTAAAGCATTCAAACGTTCTTTTCCTGCCCCTCTATTGCAAAAGTACAATTTCTTTCAAAAGCAGAAAGTCTCAACTTCCTTGACCTGAGGAATCCAGGTGATGTGTCAGGGAACCTCAAATGCCTGGCAGCTACTAAAAATTTAGCTTTGTGTTTGCATTGTTGGCTCTGAGCTGTGGGTCTTCTGAAAGCTGCTGTGCTCACCCTGCTGGAGATGTAAGCAGGCCAATCCCAAAAGGTGAACAGAACTTCCTCTCACCTTGAAAAGGGATGGGGAGGTGTGGCCATATACAGCTTTACAGACCTGAGCATCACTTGCTGATACTTGTTTGTTTCTTTTTTCTTAATTGTAGCACTGTAGAAACTCAAGACAACTGTCAGGGATAACATCAGAGGGCAAATGACAGTGGGGAAAAAAGCTAGAAGAAGGAGATAGGTTTTTTTCTCACTAAACTCCCTATGAATTATATTCTTGACAGAAATGTGCATTATGCATACATGCAGTATAGTTTTGTATCCAGAAATTCACACCAGGGACTTAAGATTTCAAAGACTTTGGACATTTATCTGTTGTAAACATAATTGTATCTAGAAGTAAATAAGACTCTGCAATTTATAGGCACTTTAATCTTGCACTATTTATGGAAACAGGATTGCTTAGAATAATGCTGCCTTATTTTATACTGATGGTGTTGTATTTTCACCACTGTAGTAAGGGTTATTTCAGCTGTGAACCTTTATCAGAGTCTGTGAGTTTCTAGAGGGTTATAAACTGGCTTGTGTTGTCTCTGAAGAAACATGAACTCTCAAGCTTGGAAGAACATAGTTAAAAATTTAAGATCCATCAGTGTACCAAATATTTATGCTTATGGATAAATATAGAGGATTCTTTCCAAACACGGGTGGGTGTGCTTATATGAATGTTCTGAAGAGAGAGTTAAAATTAACAGCAGTTTATCTGATTCTGCTGTTTGTTATGTAAGGAGAGATAGGGTGCACTCAGAACTAAACAGAAATACTTCTACATTCAGAGAAGGTTGCTGTAAATAGACCCCAACCAATTCCTTCTTCTGGGAACTGGTCCATACACAGTGCTATTCTCTCTCACCAGGATAAGGTGGATGTGTTATTGCCCAGCTGGACTAATTTCTGGCAGGCTGCTAGACTAGGTGTAATATTTTAGTAAGAAAGAGGTTTTAAATTTCTAGCACAGAAATGGGCTGGTAACAGCAATGTTAACACAAGACAGAGTGTACCTCCTTTCTAATTCTAATATGCTGGCTTTTAATCAGCAGTGGTTTGACGTCTGCTGCTGAATAACAGTGAAAGAAGAGAGTTGCAGAATCAGGGCCCAAGTTTCTTAGCTATTGTATCTTGGAACAAAAGAGACACGTCAGGTCACTTCAGAGTAAACAGTGGGGTTGGAAAGTGAGGTGAAATGGAGAAAATGTTTTGGATCTTCATCAACCCACAGAAAAATCTAAGCTGTTGAGTCAGCAGTAGAGATGTTTGTACCTAACTTTAGCCCTTTTATCCTTCCTAGTGTGCTGGCTCAGCTGCATTTGGATGTACCGCAGAGGCTTTTCTCAAATGTGAGCTTTGTGCAAGTCTCTCAGATTTTTCTACTCACTTTCTGCTATTGCTGCCTCTTATTCCCTTAAACAACAACCTTCCCTACCCCACAATGCATATTTATATGTGTGTATATATATGTATCTACACCAGCTCCCTATGTGCAAAGGCAATGTTCACACTCCCGTGTGCTGGTGTCCAGGCAGGTCCATTTATACTTGTCTCTAAGTGCTTACTCCTGCAAACAGGAGTGTTGTTTATCTGCTGCTTGGTGACAGTCAGAGATTCTTCTGAAGCATCATAGAAAATCAAATAAATTACTTCAAATTTTATCCTTACTGGAAGAATGTACATTGATCTGTATAAGTGAGGAGCCAACACATCCCCATCAGCAAGTAGTAGCCTCTGGGAAGTAATTTTTGAGCTAAATAGGTGAACAAACCCTGTAAATGGTGATCAGTAAACAAAAAAATTCCCCTGTACTTCAATATCAACAAGGATACCATCAATTCTCCTCCTGCTCATTTTTACCATCTCTAGTATTCTGTGTTGTGCTGTCCTTGCCTGAGATGGTGGTAACTCATTGTGTCAGATATTCTTGCTTTTCAGTAAAAGTAAATAGATTTTTGATTTAGAATAATTTATGTTTAGCAATAGAAGGGAGTGTTTTATTTTCTCCTTCTCATTAGTTACAGTTTGTTAAGGCATTTGCATTTGAAGAAGAACTTTTCCCTCTCTCTTCACATCTTCCTGCCTGTTCAAGCACTTGTGTGCCTTCTCATTTGAAATAGCTTCCTTTTTTTTTTTTTTTTTAAAGGTCTTAAAGGCTAATAATCCCCCAAATTACAATTATCAGTATTTATCAAAGTAAAACATGGTGTCATGCTGCATTTGATACAAAAGCATCCAGCTGAATATTCTATTAGACAGGTCCTGTGAAGTTAAAAAGAGGACCGGGTCGAGTTATCTCACCATGGGAGGAAAAAGGCATGCACAATCAGATATTTAACACTCCTTTGCAATTATGGGAATTTTTATTCTCTCCCTGGTAGGGAACATAGCATTTTACTGCAGTGTTTCAAGTTTGCCTCCAATGGTATCTGATAGAAGTGCTTTTATCCCCTGAAGATACAGTACAAAATACAAATCATCATTGGTTTTATCTCAGCTGGAGCTGCCTATTTTCTAAATGAGTTTACTCTGTGCTACTGCCCATCAGGCACATTTTTCATCCTTCATCCCCACTCTTTTACTATAGCTGGGTTTAAGTCCTTTCTTCTGTCCTTTGTTCCTTCAGCTCAGCGAAGTAAACAGCAGGATTGATCTTACACTGCATTTTGGTATTGTTCCAACTGCTCATCAATAGACATGGGCTGGGAATGCACTGACTGGAAAAGAAGGGCAAGATTGAAATTCACTTTTTGTTCTTTGTGCCTTTTAGTGTGCAGCGGAATGTCCCTAATCTGAAAGCTGCTACACTGACTGCCTATCAACATGCAAATTAATCATCGAGTGATGAGTCCCATATTTGCTCGAAGTAAAAGTCTTTAAAGGTATCTATGAAAAAAAAAAAAGGAGGGGAGGAAGTAAAAAAGTCTTTTTTTGTCTATTTGTTTTTCTAATGCAGTTGCTGGTGACTGGTATGGGCAACAAACATTATGGGTTTTGAATATACTCCCTTGTTTAGTGACAAGCCTAATGCTTTGGAAGCATCTAGGTAGGGAGGGGAATCTTTTGGTATCCTCATAAGCAAGACAACTTAAACTAAAGATTACCTGCAGTTAGCAGCAAAGTAGGGATTCCAAACAAAAGCAGTATCATGACTGCAAATTATTTGTACCTGCTTTCCTGAGGAAAGGCAGTAGAAATAAACTTACAAATGCTGAATGCCATAGTTTTTCATATTTTTAGCACACAGTGTTTCCACTTGTAACTTTTCCCCGGGGTCTTGAAGGATTATAATTGAATTCGGGGCTGTAGCAAGAATATACAGTACTACTGTGTTTTAATATCCATTGACTTTTATATGGCAGTTTGATAAAATGTTTGAATGCGGGAAAAATGTAGGTATTCTTTATGGAAGACTAAACAGCTGGCAGAGAATAACTGAGAGCTGGAGAAGAGCTGGTTTACATGTATGAGAGCTGTTCTAGTGTGCTTATCCGGCTGCTGAAGAGCAGTATTTCAGACAAGGTTTCACTTTCCATCATTGTTGGACTGATATGCCTATAAATACATTGCACAAGAAACGGCACCAACCTGTGTCCCTAACTGAAGTAGCTTAATTAATTATCACAGCACTGAATGTATTTCATCTTCCTGTTCTTACTAGTTCTGCAGGACTTATTCTTCATCCTTGCCTGTGTGATTAGAGTCCAACCACAGAGCTGTACGTATTCTGCAATCTCGAAAACTTTATTTATTTATCCGTCTTGCCCACTATATGATCTGAATATCTATCTGCATCTTAGAAACAGAAAGGAGGAAGAAATAAGAAAGGATTGCATGCCAGTCTCACACCAGAGACCTACCCACATCCAAAGTTCCTCATAATTTTTGCGTTAGCTTACGTTTCTTTCAGCCTTCGTGTTCTGCACCCAGGGGTAAAGTATCCTTTGCTATGTAGATAGGGTTGTAATTTTCATTCTTTCTTGGAGGCAAAAATGCTTCCTCCTTGTCTATCTCTGGAGGAATCTTTCAGAAAAGGGGAAAGGAAAAAGGAGAGAGAGAAAAACAGAATGTTTTATACTGAGCTGGGTCTGAGCTGTGGAGTATATGTAACAGTCCCAAACCTCTCACAGTTTGGAGAGTGAACACTCTGCTTTGTGCCAGGGTGCCTGGTTTCTGGACTTATGGAGAGTCTCAGGAGAGGAGGGGGCAGTGTGATGTGAGAAGGTGGTATGAGCAGGGAGGCCAAACCCAGGGAGAGGAATTAAAGTTCCAGCCACATGGGTATGAAGGAAGGGTGTGTGTGTGCGTGTCCCTGCAATAATCTGTTAGTAGCTGAGGCTCTTCTGCAGGCTCTGAGCACAGCTTTGGCTTCCCAGTGTTGTCTGGGCTTGCTGTGTCACCCTGCTGCATGAAAGCAGTGGTGGGTGCACACCTGTGGATTTACACCTGGGCAGCAGGAAGAGTGTTCTCATAACTAACCTACCTTGGCACCAACTGGGAGTGACTTCCAAGCCAGCTGAGAGGGGCTGGGGCTCTGTCTCAGCACTCACTGCAGGGGGAGAGAGAATCTGAACACACTGAGCAGAGTCTCTCTGTGGCTTTGGGTCCAAAAGGATTAGTGCCTTTTAAAAGTAGAACAGAGATTTCTTCTTACTCAAGAAAAGAATAAAGGCTCCTGAAGGTTTCCATGGTAACAAATTCTAGTATTTTAAATTTATAAAGCAGTGGCATGTTATGCCTTTGTTCAATTTTAGGGGTCTTTGGGGTTGTGTTTTTGTTTGTTATTTTTTTTAAGTGACAGGGAGTGGCCAGCTTCCTCTGACCTACCACCAGCTCAAACCAGCAAAGCTTGCACAAAGTTTGTGAAGTGTCTCTTTTAAGCTGGAAGTGGCTATCTGCATCCTCCTTATCCCACTGTTGTCCTTTGGCTGGGCTGTAGCTGAGCTAGGATCCCAGCCTCCTTCCCAGTAGTCAGCAGGCACTGTAAGATCCATATGCAATGAGAAGAGCTCCTGCCCAGATGTGGATGTGTGGGCATGCTGTCACCATGGAGCTTCATCCCCATTCTACCTGATCCAGTGCCCCACTGCCAGAGGGCACCCAGGGGAGCTGAAGATCTTCTCAGCTGGAAGTCACCTTCTATGCATGACACCAGGCTCTTTACTCTCAGCATGAAAGGGCACAGTTTGTTTGCAAGCAGCCAAACCAGGTAATATCTGTACAGACATAAACACAGGCATGTGCTGGTTTTCCTCTCAGGTGGGTTTCAGGCAAAGCTTTGGTTGCAGTAGGACATCTGTAAACTGCTGACATGCAGTAATGTAACCAAGACTGGCATCTAGGCTTGTTGGGGTCCAACAGTGCTGATAGACAGACTTGAGGTGTGAAATGGGCCTTGGTCAATGCTCTGACTCGTCCTTCCCAGCAAGGATGTGCTCTCAGCTGAGATAAAGCTTATTCAAGGTTGGCAGGACAGCAGAGTGCTTACAAGTCCATTAAAATTAGTGAGATGTCCTTCCCTCTGCTTCTGCTGCTGGCCTGATCCTTGTGAGCTGTTTTTGTCAGGAGCACCACAGTGATGCATGGATCACTGCTGTATATTAAGAAGAATGTCACATAAAACAAGAAAGAGGTCATTGCCTACGCACTCTTTTGCTTTCCTGTAAGCATACAGGTCATGCTCTAGGAATGGTACTCCCCAATTTAGTGCTCCCACTGAGAATCTCCAAACCATGAACCTCTGGATGGAAAGGACAATTGGAGGCACAAAAGGTAAAGCTCACATATTGAGATAAGAACAATTTACTGGAAACAGCAATGAGATAAGAAAATACACAACAACACTAATAATGACAGAGGGTACAAGCAAGAGGTGAACAATTCCCAAGGAAACCCTCTGACAACCGACAGCATCCAACTGCTCCCTCTCCATGCTATGCCAGCTGGAAGAGACCCCTTCTTGCTGGAAGAGACTCCCTTTCCCCCAGCCCCAGCAATGACATGAGGTGGTATAGAATAACCTCTGGGTCCTGGCCATACCTGACCAACCCTCTCCTGGTTACTGCAAAAATTAACCCCGTCCTGGCTGGAACCAGGACAATATATTGGACTAGGAGAGAGGCAGGCATTATTAAACCCATATCCAGAGAGGAGTGGTGGGAGTGATGAGCAGTAATTTTACTGTCTGCCACTCTTTCCTAGATGTTAAAGTGAAACAATGATGTTAGATGGCCTGTGGTACCTGGCCTCAGTGCTCTATCTCTAAGCCTGCCTGGATATACATTTTCGTAAAAAACTGCAGGCATTTTTCACTTGCTGGTGCAGAGTCCCTGTTTCTGTAACCTCTGAATTTTGTGCATGCCAATGGCATGGAGCTTCCTGGCTTCTCTCCGAGATGCATTAACCCAGGAGTGCTCTCAGTCGTTACAGCTCAGCATGTGGGTATTGATCGCTGCTGCCTGTCCCAGAGCCAGGACGAAAGCAGGTTGAAGAGGGCAGTGCTGGCTTGTGAATGAGCATGGGTGCCATTCTGGCTCTGTGACATCAAGCTTGTCCTATGAGAAGTAGTCTTCTGCTCTTTTGCATTATTTTGTAGCATGTTGCCATACTACTTTCATGCAGAAAACACTGACTACAGGTATCCCTACTCACAATCCCTTCTTGTGATTGATTGTGTGCTGAAGTACTGTCACTAACAGCTGTGTGTGTGCATATATGTGTACATGTACCCATATAGGGGAGTGCCATCTTGGCTTGCATAAGAGCCTCTGTACTGGTCCTGTGGTTTTCCTTTTGAAATATTACAGATGGGTGGGATCTTTTTCTCCTCTTATCTGCGTATTCTGCCCATCCCTTTTCCTGGGAATTTGGGCAGCGATGGTGAGGGTTCAGCATCTTTGGATATAAAGTCAGAAAAGGAATCCTCCTCAGCTGCTGACTTGCTGAAGCTGGTCATATGCTGAGTCAGTAAGTTTTGCTCTTTACCTTGATTGACTTCAGAGGTCAGTAACTTGGGGCCAGACAATTGCCTGGGATGTCACCTATTGTTCCTGTAGCTCATGGAAAACCTAATTTTACTGTTGAAGCGTTTCATTGATAGTAGCACAACCTTTTTACAGTTAAAAAGCATGCTTTTACAAGAGCAGGGCTTTTTAAAGCAATGTAGTGCTTTTTCTTTGACTTTTAAGAAGTGCCCACTCTACAGGCTCAATGTTTGTGGAGTAGGTTGTCCTGTAGCTCAATGCAGGAGGTCAGGTGCTAATGGAATCAGCTGCATGCGGGTTCCATGTGGCACTTGGCCTAGCTGTTCTGTAAGAGAAGGGAGATCTTGCAACAAGAGAGAATGATAACTGTGCTTAGACAGCACAGGCTGGTAAGCCCATTTCTACAGTTTAGGTGTAGGTGGGAGTTTTCCAGCAGAACGATGTGCTGGGTCAGCCAGTCTGCTGACATCAAAATGTTTCTACAAAAATGGGGATTTTTATTACAGCCTTCCAGAGCTATGAGGACTGTGAGGCCTTATTGGTTTTTCTGCCTGGTCTTGTGTCAGTGCCAGGCTGCACTGGTAGAGTTCAGAGTGGGAGGTAAGCTGCCACACGGAATAAATGGATATTAGGCATACAACCTCTGCTTTCAAGTGATGTTTTAAAAATGTGGGAGTTTTCTTTTTGCATGTATGTGGGTTTCTAAGTTTTTTGCTTGCTTTTGTATGGGTTTTTGTTTTGTTTTTAAATAATGCCCTTTTTTCAGATCATTAGAGGTAGAGAGGTGGAATCTTACAGCTCAACACAACTTAAAGCTGCAGGAATTTAGACAGATGCTCTGACTCCCTTCTTCCATATTAGTATGAAAGGTTTCATTATATTTGACTTCTTCTCATTGAAGTTATCCCTGGAGATGGCACAAATAGCCTTAAATGTTACCAGATCAGCCATTTAAAGGTCACTGTCTTCTACAGCCTGTCACCTTTTCTGGGCCTCTAAGGCTCTCATTTGTGCTGGAGCTTTCCAGTGTGTCTGGGATGGTCACCAGCCCCAGCTCAACCTACAGCCTCACAGGTGAGGGCCAAGGATTCAGCTATGGTGGTCTGCAGTGCTGAATTTAAAAACCAGACAAAATCTTTTGGCAAAACTAATTTTCTTCTGAAAGTGTTCTCCATTACACTTACCCCCCTCATTTTTATAATGGAATGCACACAACAGCACGCATATTGACTTATGTTTTCAGTCAATATCAAGATTTATTGTCCCCTGAGTTAAATGAATCACAATATTGACCTCATTGTAAGCCAATATCAGCTTAATGTATTTTTTTAGAGTATTTTGTATTCATTTTTAGTAATAGGGCCCATACAGTAGTCTATAATATTCATTTGTATTCCTCTTCTTGCTCTTTCCCCCCTTTTTTTTTATTTCCTTGTCTGTGTCTGTTGATGGCTATCACAGCAGTAGACACTGGATTCATTTAATGAATGAGAAATAAAGATGTACAATAGCTGGTGTATCTCCATTATAGAGACAGAATGAGTCATTTCCACAATCAGCTTGCCTTTAGCTTGGGCCAGGAAAAACAAGGTGCAGTGCCTCTAGCAGGCACTGATATAGAAACAATAGCCAAGTGTTACTTATATCTTCCCACTTCTTTCTTTCCTTCTTTTTCTTTCTATCAT
Organism: Toxostoma redivivum; assembly: GCA_013397375.1. Taxonomy (NCBI): domain Eukaryota; kingdom Metazoa; phylum Chordata; class Aves; order Passeriformes; family Mimidae; genus Toxostoma; species Toxostoma redivivum. The sequence continues at coordinate 757,688 of VXBI01008509.1, read as the reverse complement.
TTTTTTTCTTCTTTCCTTTTTCTTTCCTTTTCTTGCTGCATTTAAATTTTCCACAGGAGGGGAAAAATGCAGTATTTCTTTAATATTGAATTCCATTTATCTCCATAAATTGGTTATGGTATACGATCTAAAGGACTCAGCTGTTTTTAAAATAGGTTTATTCCTTTTCCTTTAAGATTATTTCAGATTATTTCCACACAGTATAGGCGAGTTATAAGAAGACTCATTTTGCAGACTTCAGTGAGAGCTGCACATTTGCAGTGCATCGTTTCAGATGTGGAATGTTGAACAAAGAAATTAAATTTATATGTATCACCTAAATTATTTCAGATTCATGGTTCAGCAAAGAGTTCAGATCCTAATCAAATATGTAGTTTGCATGGGCACTACACCTTTTCTCAATAATAATATGGCAGTTCTATTTACAATGCTTGACTAGATTTTGTAATAATGCTTTTACTGAAATTTACCTTTTGTTTTTTCTGCTGCAGTCTCAGCTGCCCATTAGACATGTGCACTCTTAGAGCAAAGATAATGATTGCAAGTAACTTCATGAGAGAAGGGGTGAGAGAGTGAAATCAGGGCTCCTGTCAAATATTTCTACTTCTCAGACTTTTCCACTGACTACTGAAATACATGCTGATATATGGGCAAGTAGATCTGTATTCTGTGTCAAAAGGAACGGTTTGAATATCAAGAAATTTTCTGAAAAGCTGCTTCTCTAGAATTGCCCCAACTATCACCTCATCAACATCCTCTGCCTCTACTGCAGCATGAAGGAGAAAACCACCAGTAGAGTATGTAGAGGAGGAGAAAGGGGCAGAAGAAGAGGAATAATATATTATTGGAGATGTGTCCAGGGTGGGAAAAGGTGAAGGAGCATCCTTCATGTGTTGGTCCTGGCCAAGAAAAGAGAAAGCCCTGAAATGCCTTTTTTTTTTTTGCTCTGGCCTGTGCAACAGTCCATCAATGGACTTTAGAGTGTTGTACAATGCAGTGAACTGTAAATTAAGAATGTAGAGGCAAGTAATAAGCAATCTTTCCCCATTTTGTTTTTGCAGCGGTCTGCAGCTTCCCCACTTGTCCCTGAGCAGAGCCTGAATCTGTGAGAATTTGGGTGACTATCCCAATTTTGGGTGACTGTTGAGTGGACTATCAGCAGCCCCATTGAATTAGTACTGAGCTAGAACTGGGCCACAAAAGGCTGCACTTCAGTCTTACCTCTGTGTGTTCTAGAAATTAGATTTTTAGACAGCAAGGGAAAAGTATCAGTTTCCTTATTGTTGAGGTATAACTACTGGTGGATGCAGGCTTGGGCTTTTTCTTGTGTCCCAACATAAAACATCTGCAGAGCTGGGCATGCAAACACCCCAACCTGTGTGAGCAAATCAGTCATGTGTGTTCCCCTGAACAACATTTCTCTGATGGGCAATGTGGATTTCCAGATGTGCCCCCTGAAGCAAGCCCAGCTGGAGTCCCTCCAGGGCCTTTGAAGGAGACCCAGATCTTTGCTACTCTGGAGCCAAGGCTGCCAGGGTGGTGCCTGAAGCATCCTTGGGATAGGGATTATTGGTGGGGTCGTGAGAGGGCGAGCATGCATGTGTGTGTGTGCTCTTGAGAGAGGAGATTCGGGGTTTTGGAGAAACACCAGGCTACATGAGAATTGCTTAGTGTTTTGTTTTTCTGCACTGAGGGTTGCAGTCTTGTGCTGAATGGTTCTGTGCTGAACTCTGAGGTAAAACCCTGTAACTGATGTTTTGTTGGGCTCTTTTTTTTGGTGCCTGTTTTTTAATGACAAAGGAAAAATTCCTGCTTTGAAAACAGCATTGTGCCTTATCTTGGCCCATTATTCAGAATAGAATATGTTAGGTTGTCCTGTTCAGTGATTTCCACTGGTGTTACACACCTTCAAACCTCCTTTATGTCTCGATGGTGGTGGTTGTCTCTTTTTTTTAAAGATCTGTGATTTTGTTTGTTATTTGGAACATGCTCTCTGTGTGTCTCTGAAGATCTGGAAAAAAGGACAAAATAGTTTACTAATATAAGAGTTTCTTTCTTCTCCAGTCTTTGTTAGGAGAATGTAGGAAACCCAGAGTGGAAAACAGTCTCCCCCAGTGCAGTTTTTTTAATTCCTCTCAGAGTTTTATCACTTTAACTTTCTCTTTTTTTTTCTGCTTGTCTACAATTCTTATTCTGACACTGTGGGTACCGTAACATCACCGCTTCTGAGGAATTTTGATGCTGAAAATAGGCAGCTAGGGAACACATGAGAAATTGTTATTTGTAAGGCTAACTTCCTGCTGGAAATGTCTTGCCATCTTGCCATTCTAGTGTCTTTTCTGTTTGAAGAGCTCCAGCTCCCTGGGCAGCTACTCTTTCTTTGGCATGCATTCTTATCTGGAACCAGAAAACAGCCAAAGGAAGATGTTTTACTCTCTAAATCCTTCTTCTCTTCTGGAAATACAGCTTCCTTTCTCCTTGGCTGAGTGAGTGAAGACTGAGAGAGGAAGTAGATACAAATGAGATATGAAGTTCCTCTGTTTCTAATGTTTTTATTTATTCCAGGACAGAAACCACAAACTCTAAGTCCCCAGAAATAAGAAAATAGACCAGAGGAATTACATAGGAAGGGAAAAAGGAATTGCTTGGAGACGACTGCTCCATCTTATGCATCGGGGGTGAGATGTAAATATTTTTGGCAGAACTTCCCAAATTCAGAGGTAGAAAGGAATTCTTCCTCTCCCTCACAGCTTGAAAACTGCAAGGTGAAAGTATAAATACAAATTTATAATTAGATTTCAGAAATTTCCTTCTGAGTCCTGACATTCCTGAGGCTGCATGAGCAATGAAGGGTTTCTGTGAAGAAAAGAAAAAACCAAAACAAGTAAGAAACTCAAATACTCAAGCAGACAGTGAGCTGTGATGATGCTAACAGAGAAGCTGTGAAGGAGCACACGAGAGAGGGCATAGGGAATTTGGATTGTGTATCCTACAGAAAAGAGTAGATCTCTGATAGTTATACATTAATTGGTACAGGAAGGCAATTAGGTACCAAAAAAGGCAAAATGCTGGGCTTGTAAATGCAGTTTTCTGTCCAGAGATGTGTCTTTGAAAAATCCCTGGCAAAGTTTTTAAACTTTGATGTCATTGATCAGATGTTAGCACCAGGTAATTAAATGATAAAATAGAAAGAGAAAGTCCAATAGAAGACTTTTTTTTCTTAATGATGATGAACTTAACATTCTCAGTAGCTGTTTTCAGGCAGAAGAGTTACATTTGATATCCAGTCAATAATGCATTTGCTTATTAATAGAGTGAAGGATTTAAAATTAAATAAATGACCATTCAGATATTTATTAGTAGGCATGATAATGCCTGTAGTTCTAATACAGTGCTTAATTTATTTTAAAAAGTAACTTTCTTGTACTTTGTAGTGCTTCCTGGTAGATGTTGCTCGACAGGGAGAAGGAATGGCAAAAGAAGTAAAGTGGTTACAGCCCCATCCTTTTTATACATTGCCTGCTTGGTCTGGCACAAAATGCCCTTATTTTTTTAAATTTTGGTAAAATTTTATTTTGGACTATACCACCATCCATGTACTGAGGGGAAATGATTTTTAATCTTCAGAAGGGATTTGTAGAGAGGAAAGTAATAGGAAGCAAAAATAGCCAAAACTGTCAGTTCTTCTAGGAGTGTGACTCCTCAGAATAAAAACACTGTGACTTTTGGATTGCTGAGCTGAAATGAGTTGAAAAAGGGAAATACCAGTCTCCCACGGACTGAGTTAAGCTGTGGGGGGTTAATGTGCAGCTGATGGCAAGCTGAGAGGGGAGGGGGCACAAGGTGCTGGGCGGTAGTGCAAGGGCATACAAAGCTCTTTACAATTTTGAGATCCTTGAACAGTGCTGGGTCATCCCTGTTTTGCCGGCGTTGGAGGCTTGCTGGAAACAAATGCTCAGGAAGCACTCGGGAGCATCCTGTGCAGTGGAGGTAGGAGTGCAAGGCAGCAGAAGTAATACGAAGGAGTTAAGTGGAAAGCTTTTTCAGTGGAGATGTCAGGCTGAACAGACCTGTGACATAAGATGTGAGTCTGTTAAAGGAGATAATGCCACGGGAGCTAGGTCGTACCAAAAAGCATCATTCTCTCTTTTGCCCTGACCATGTTGAGTCCTGGCTCCCCTCGGTGTCTCTGCTGGGATGTTTAGAAGCCCCAGGATGGGCTTTCCCCTCCTGCAGAATACGACCAACCCTTGCAGCAAGCACCGTGGAAGGCGTTAAGGATGCGAGTTCAGCCTGAAGCTCAGTTTCCTGGCTTATGTTGGTTGTTGCCAAAATCTTAATGTTGTTTTAATGCATTTTTGTGTTCATGAATCCATTTTCCAGAGCTGCCGATTGCACACACTAACCCTTTTTATGTGACTAAAAGCCAGCTGTAGTATCCTTGAAGAATCAAATACTCTCATAGCTCTGGAAATTGCTCTGGGTGTGCATGCGTGTTTATTTGTGCGTCAGCTCTTTTAATCTTTCTACTGAAAACCTAATATACTGTAACTGGGACATTTTCAAAAAAGAGAACACTTCAAAACAATTCTAAATATAAATTAAATCCATTTCCAAATGGCTTGTTAAAAAATGCAGATGGTTTATATTTATTATATCATTTTTTTGTTTTATCACCTTGCAAAATTTTACAGCATAGAATCTTATTTAACGCGGAGGCATTTTAAGCAGCAATATTAGACAGCTGTATGTGCGTCATACTAAGAGATTTTTATAGGATATTAAAGTCAGTTCTGATGTAACCTGGTGTTTTGAGCAGCATAGATTAGGCATTTTCCAATTTAGTAATTTTTTTTTTTAAGTAGGTGCTTTTTCTTTTTTTTTGCCCCTCCCAAAATAGCCTTTTATTCCTGGATTCCAATTGTTCTCAAGGTGTAAGGAAATTCAGGCCAGACTGATTGAGAAACTTCTCTCTGAGCTTATATGAATAACAAAGAATGGCCCTGATATTATCTCAACTGAAATTAGGGGTAATTATACTCTATAGCAAATTATACACATAGTTAAAATAAAGAACAAAGCACAGTGTTCATATTCTGGTGATTAATTTTTTCCCCCAAGTTTTGTTTGCCTTTACAGTTTTTCCATTGCAATCAACATGAGAGTATTGCTGGGTAGCAGCAGCACCTGAATAAGTGCCAGCCTGATTTGTTGTTTTTTTTTCTTCTCAGCCTCCAACAGGCACAAGCAGGTTTAATGTTAACTCAACTCCAGCTCCTCTGCTGGTTCTCACACCCTCCAGGTCAGAGCTAAATCCCCTATTAATTAAACAGAAATTATATCCGAAATAAATCACTTGGCGCAAGAAACTCACGGTGGAATTTTTTGAAAGATGTTTGCAATAATTAAACATTCTGTGACTGGTGACATTTTAAATAACTCTTAAAATACCAAACTCTGTTGATATTTAAAATAGATTCTTCAGTGGAAAGGCAGTGATCCCATTGAGCAAATAAGATAAACCACGTCATCGCATAAGAAGGGGAAAAAAACCAATCATCCAACAGCAGCAAAAAACTTCCAAATGTTTTCATATGGCAGGAGTCTTAAAAGTGCTTGGAAGATATAGGTTGGGGGTGATTCTGTCTATGCTTGTGAAGGAAGAGCTGATAAACTTTCAGTGTCTGTGAACTCCATCTCTGGTTGCTGAAGGGTGTGAGGCGGGTTTCCTGGCTCATGGGCACCAGTATAGGAACAGCAAGGGTCATGGATTTTGGCTTGTCTTTTAGAGTTTTGCTGTCTGTTTGTCACCTCCTGCACTGCACCTTTCCTCCTGACCTGGCAATTTCAGGGGCATTTTGTGCAATCAAGAGGAAGCCCAAGTATTTCGTCAGTGTCCCCAGGCAATGTGCCACTTGGGCTGATGGGAGCTCACAGCAGTGCTGCTGTACACTTGCACGGGCTTGCCTCACCCTCTGCCCACTGGCTTTGGGAAACATACAAACAAAATAATACCTCACCACCACCAAAAAAATCCCGCAATGCTTCCCTTCTCCCAGAGCATGTGGGGAAAATAAATAGTGAGTCTTGCCTGAATGCAGGAAGAGAGGAGGTATGGGAATGGTGGTGTAGGAGGAGAAGACACTGTGTACCTTGTTGGTGGATGACTGGTCTTTGTGGCCAGCTGGAACCGCTCTGTGCCATGCCTCTTGCAGGCTGGAGAGAGGGAGAGGTTTGGGTGCATTGCTGGGCTGGGGATTGGTGTAGATGAGTTTTTAATTTCCCTCTTGTGCTCACAGCCTGAGGGACTGTGGCCACCAGCTGGGAGGAGGCAGAGGAGAGCAGCCATGCCCTCTGCTCTGAGAAGGCAGGGAGTTTGTCCCAAGCTGGGCAGACCTAGGGATCCCTCCAGGCCCATCCTTCCCCTGCCCTGGTCTCTGTGAGGTCCTGCAGTCTTAGAGCAGGCAGGGGTGCCTTGAGGTCAAATGCAAAACCAGAATGGGGATAACAATGGTCTTCCTGTGGGAAGTCCAGGAATCTCACATGAGTCTGCTGCTCTACCTTCATTAAGGGTGCAATGGGTTATAAGGAAGTAGATTGTATCTATACAGAGACTGAAGACTGTCACACAGTATAGCTGTACTCGAATTTCTTCAAGATGTCTTATGTCCAACCTCTTTTTCCAATCAAACTGTCACTGCTGCATGTTCTCTTAGCTGCCTATTGCTTTCCATCCAGTCTGTAGACCGTGCCCTTCACCTGTAATCTCTGCCTAGAAAAGGACCTCGTGTGCAGCCCTACCTACTTTCCCAAGGTAAAGTCAGGAAATCCTGTTTGTCTTGGTTTAGTCTTTTTTTTTAAACTGCATTTTACATTCCACCTGGATTTTATAGCAGGCAATTTCAGTGAGAGGCACAGGAACCAAGAGACTTGGCATGTCTTTACTTGAGGAAAAATTGTCTCTCCTACTGCTGCAGCAGTCTGGCTCCATGTCTGGAGTTTCCTTGTGTTTTGCTGGAGCTTCTCCCCCAGCTGCTCACAGGGAGTGCAGCTGAGGAAGGTGCATGGCCAAGGAACCTGAGCAGCATGGTGCCCATTTGGAACAGCTGGGTGGCAGCTCAGACCAATGGTTTGTACTGCAGGTTGGATTTATGAGCGTTTGGGAAAACACAGATATTCTACTACCAAAACCACGGCTTTGCCAGTCTAATCCTGTTTTCTCCTTGAGAGATTAATTTCTAAGATTGGGACAAATCTTTCTGGAGGAAGAAGAGGAGGAGTAAGCAAACACAACTGTCACTTGGAACAAGAATTCAGAAGATTAAATGTGAAGAAATGCTGACTTAGACTGATCTAATCACCAAACTGTAGCTCAGGGATATGAGCTGTGAAGCTGAGGCTTGGACTACAGAAAACACCTGGACAGGTAAAATACAATAGTTCCTCTGTGCTGGTCAGTGCATGTCCTCCTGGCTTAAGGCCTGAAGGTCAGACAATCGATGTCTTGTGACTGAGGTTACAATAGTGCTCAAAAGCTGTGGCACCACTGCTCCAAGCTTTGGATGGTCTGGGAGGATTTTAGGGTCCAGTTCTGCCACCCACCCATGCTGAAACCCAGTCGTGATGCTCCTTCTGCCAGGGAAGGTGAGCTGGGGACAGTCGGTCACCTGCACCTACCAAAGCGGTTTCTTACTGTTCAATAATTGGTACCGGCAGATATAGATTATTGCTTGTCCCAGTTGCTCGATGCTTTTAGGCGGGGGCTGAGAGCTGTACCCTGAGTGGCGGCGCCGTGGTTTATCACTCGACCTTACTGACTTTTCGGGAAGCAATGGTTAGGCTTGCACTGCGNGCAGAAAAAGGGGGTGCGGGGTGTGTGTGTGGAGGGGTGTGTGGGGAGAGTAAAATAAATAATAAAAAAATTCCCAATTTTAGCCAGACCAAACTGTTTCCCCCGCGGAAGCGTCGCCGCCCGCGAGGAGCAGCGCGGGGAGCGCTCCACACGAGGCCGTGGGACTGCGGGGCTGCCTGCGTGGGCTGGGGCTGCACAAACCCGGCCTCGCTGACGGTCACTGCGAGACCACGCAGGGAGCGCTCACCGTCCTATATATTCGTCGGACCAGGTTTTTGGCACGTCGGGGCACTTTAAAGTTGAGCGGATTCATGTACGAATCAATTCGGAATTGGGAAACCATCACTTGCCTTATGTATACATCTCTCCTGTGTTACCAGTTTTCCAGCTGGGAAGGCTGGCAGGCAGACGGCTTCTGAGATGGCTGCCAATGCTGATTCATGACCCAACCCACAAAGGATATTAATATGGTACCATAAGAACATTTTCCCCTCAAAGACAATGAATGTGTAATTTCTGTGATGCAAGTGGAGGTCAGTCTGATGCTGCTCTCTTGCCAGTAAGTTATACAATAAGTTTATAAGTGTGCTTGTTGGACAGAGCCAAAACCTCAGAATTGCTTTCAGAGCCAGTTTTTTACCCTATTCGGTTTACTGTGAGCCCCTGGTTTTTGGCCAGCTATAGTCATACTATAAATTAATTTTATTCTGCAATTTTAGAAGGCACTGTAAGGTTTAAGAATATTTTTTCCAGTTGTCACGTTTCTAAATATGCTGTCTTTTATTTTTGCCATATTCAATGCCAAAAAGCACAGCTTAGGAATGTAGTAGGAACATAAGAATTGCCACAACAGTCCATCTTGTCACTCTCCTGTCTCTGTCGACTGCTGGTGCCAGATGCAAATTCTTGAAGCAATTACGTAAAAGAAATTCTGCTAAAATAAAAAATACTGAGGTGTGGCGGGATGGTAGGAAAATAAGAGTTGCGGGAGAGACTGGGCAGAAAGCCTTTTTGTTTATTTAATTTATTTATTAATTCCATATACTTACAGATTTGTTTTACAGAACTTTAAGCTGATTTTCATTTTTCCTTCTTTTGCTTACTAGCCCTCAACTGTGCCACATATGTGAGGTAGCAAAAACAGAGTCGGGAGTTTCTTACTTTCTGTTTCAGGAGAAAGGAGCTCACTTTCTGTGTTGGGAGAGGGACATAAAAGGCTTCAAAAGATGCCAGTGATTTGTCAAAGATCATGGGAAGATGCAACAGATCATTTAGCAGAGGCGACAGCGAGGATGCCTTGTGCAGCGCAGTGTCGGGAAGCAGGATATGCTGAATATATTTACAGCAAGTTCATCTAGCCCGTCTAATGGCTAGTTGTTGTTTGAAGTGCTTGCATGAAAGCACAGCACCGTGTGAGTGCTAGAAAATTCAATGGTGCAAGGGAGTTATTTAGCTTATGCCCTTGATATTAATCACAGGCTCAATAACAGCTCCAGAGCAATCTCTTCTGCTCTAATGTGACTTACTCAGATAGCAGCTGAGCAGCCAAGGACTGGGCACTTTACAAAAATCACCGTGTCAGATATTTTTGATGTGGACTGGAATCCCCAGTTTGCGAAGTGCAGCTTTGCAGCCGACAGAGCAGCAGGAGCTGCTCCCCGCCTCGGTTAATCCCATGGAAAACGGCGTTCCTTATCACCCTGGGGAGCCTGTCGGGCTTCAGTGGTGACGAGGCACGGGAGGGAGAAAGCTGGAGCAGGCACACATCTCAGGGACACTACTGTGAGGTGTGAATGTTCCCGCTGATGTCTGTGGAATCATTTTCCATGCTGCAAATTAGAGTGAAATGTCCTCCAGGTGTTCGGTGTCGAGGATTGTGATCTGATCTTTTAGCGGGTTCATTAGCTGGATGAAGGGGACTCTTACGGCATTTCCTCATGCTCTCGTGTGCAGGAAGCTTACAGACGACATATGATGAGCATTCAATGTGAAAGAATACAGAAAATGCAGTGGATTAGGAGACGCTTGTGTATAAAAGTTACTAACCCTACGATGGATCATATTCATAAAGGATTTTAGGGATCAACATATTCCTCGCTCAAGAATCTTTCCATCCTCACTGATAAGTGTACTGGAGGAGGACATTAATTTAAATGAATGTCTTGTGCTTATGTCTGAAGCTTATCCTCGTTCACTGGCAAGGAAAATAAATGCTTTTTTCTTCTCTTTATTGCAACTCTGTGTGGCGTGGTCCACCAACACACAAGAAAAGAATTTTTCCATACACATATCCCCCCAAAATGTCGCCCTAAATGATCAAGAGGAGAAAAAAATAAAAAGGACATTCCACACACATAAAATATGTAATTAAAATGATGAATTATTGTAAGATAGAATATTAGCCTTTTGACATTTTAATCTGAGCAGGAGAGAGTGAGAGAGTGCATTTGGAGCCGCTCAATTAAATTTAGAATTTTTTCCCCTCCATTGTTATGAATAAATAGAAAGATTCTGTAACAGTCTGCGGAATTATTAATTGCAAGTACTGTAGAAGGTGCATGCACCGTATCATGAAATGGAGTATCATTGTTAGTGACTATATTTCTTGGTAATTAAGGCCCAGACTAATGATGCAAGTTTTCTTCAGCATGATTTTCATCTGATTATGAGGCTGCTTCATTAAGAGCACTCAGACTAACGAGCTGTAGCTGTAATAAAGTAATTTTCTGTCTTGTGCTCTGATTGATAAAGAGTTTCTATAGCTAAAAGGAATTGAAAATATAATTATAATTAGAAATGGTTGAATAAAGTTATTACAGGATTGCTGAAGGGTAGTGCAATTGACACCATAATGTTTTTTGGAAGTGTGCATCTTAAAATTAGACTTTATAAAAGGAAGGGGGAAAAAAAAACAACCCACAACCCCAAACCCTCTGTGCTAATAACTGGGCAGAATGTTGCTGCTTCCATAAAATGAACTGTTAGATTAAAGTAAAATGAGGTTTTCCCACATTGTTCAGAACAAGAAAAACATATGCAGGAAGAATGCTGTTGCCTTTCTTCCCAGCATTCCTCTTAAGTGAAGTAAAGCTTATGAAAGTGCTTTTTACTCCATTTATAAAAATTTTCATGCTGCCATATGTTGCAAAAAAGATCTTTTTGATTAAGCTGATGTGTTTTGAAGCATGCGATATAATTTTGGTGTTTCCCTTTAAAAACGTGCAAAGAGTTATGCGAGTCTTTTCTATGTATTAGCATACAGTAACTAGTGTTTTTTTAATACATGTTCTTGGAGAGAGAGGTTTTCCTTTCTTTCTGTCTTTTTTTTAAATCTCCTTGCATTGGCCAATATTAAAATATAACTGGGTCAAATACAAGATCTTTCTATTTTTTTCTCTAGGGGAAGTAAATCAACTTTTTATCCCAGAAACCTTATTCTTTTTTATGATGTTCATATTATAAACAGTACAAACTCTGTTAGAGCAATCCTTTGTGCGTATGTCATAGGATATATATGCTGTATTGGTAGAAAAAAAACTATAATAAGGGTTTTATTTAGAATTAGCTGGTGCACTTTAGTACTCAGAAGTTGTTTGACTTATTTAATTTGGAGGCTTTTGGTATTGCTGTATCTCCCTCTTTGGAAGTCATGCATATATTTTAAGGCTACAGTTATGCACATTTGGTTATGTAAATCTGTCCTATGCAGACTCCAAGGAACTTTATTGTATTGGATTGAAACAAACAGTAGATCATCTAGATGTATATTTATGCTAATTAACTTAAAGCCAGCATTTTGCATTGATTGCTCAGTCATAATGCTTTTTGGAAGATTTTTAGAATTTTTGAAAATCATTCTTAACACATTATATGGTGATAAAAGTGTGTTATTGGAATACCATTAGCAGGAATAAAAAAAGAGCTGAATTTTATTGGTTGTTCATTGAAAATGTTAGCTGTGATTAGTTACATAATCCTACATTAACCTGTAAATTAAAATTCCTTGGTGCAATTTGATGGCTGATTTAATTTTGTCTTTCTTTGTTTGCCGCAGGCTAATTCCATTATGAATTCTTTATACAGCCTTTTCCCTCAATGATTAGCAGCTTCTACTCAAGTTCTGATTACTATTGTACACTTAGCACTACATAAAGCTGGGGATTAATATTCCCCTGAAGAATTGTTGCTATGGATCTGCTCTATTCCTTCTAAGAGATGTTTCTGCAGCTTCAATTGTCCATAAATTATGATCTCTAGTGAATTATCAGTGGGAGTGAACTAAGCTTAACAAGCTGAAGAGAGCACTCTAGTTCTGAAAGAAAAAGGAAGAGAGATAAAAAGATTCTCAATTATTAATTGCAAGGTTTCCATAATACAGAAGTGGTGATACTTTCCCTATCTTCATTCCTGTGAGCATGTAAGAAATCAGAGTGAGTCAGAAATACTGAAGTCCTAACCTCCTCCAGCACTCAGAGATAAAACCTACAGGAGGATCTTAATTATGTGGAGACAGAGGTGGAAAAACCAGCCCCGTCATCCTGGGGTTTAAGTTTGTATTTTGGCTCTTCTCATTTCTGTTTCACCATCTCTGTACTCCTGGTATAGTTTCCAATCTGTCGATAGCACTATTAGTAGCCTGGCTCAACTGCCTTTAAAATATAGCCAGGATTAATAGGGGATTTAATTTCAGATATCTGAGGAGCTTTCATATTTGGAGAGGTTTTATTAAGAGACAGCTATTCCAGTTCAAGTTTGTGAGCACTTCACTATGCTCCCATCTGTTCCCCTTTGTTAGGACTTTAAAGTCATATTTCTCCTACTGATTCATGGCTGTTTTCCTTCTCCTCCCTTGAAAAATCTGTCTTGAAGGCTGTGCTGCAGCATTATTCTTTCTTGCCGGGTATGTTAGATTTTCCTAATTGAGATGATCACGTCCTTCTGCCTTCCAGCCCCAGCCAAGCCCCCTCTTGCTCAAACTTTAGGCTGCAGATTGTGGGGGTTAAGGACTGCAGCAGTGTGCCTCATTTTCAGGGAAGCCCTCAGAAGGCACAAAGCTGGCTCTGAGCCACCGTGCCTGGCTCCTGTCAGGTCAGAGAGGCAGTGACCTGGCATCACTGCCCAGCAGAAGCAGAGCTGCCTTGCCTCTACTCAGGGCACTAGATCAGAACATCTTTGGCTATTCCATGCCAAAGGGAAGACAAATCTCTAGTTCAGTTAGACTGACGGTGTGTTTTAGGTTGTCTTGAGACCTTTAGGCATTTAAAACAAAAAATTCTTTATGCTAAAAGCACTGTTGGATTGCATCTGCTGAGCTACCTCATGCATTGTGGTACATCATCTGTAGTGGTAAATCATATTTAGTTACAACAATGTTAGAGGGCCTCTATAACTCTAGGAGTTACTGTACTTTCTTGAGGCCTGTCTAATAACCTCCCCTAGCCCAAGAGAATAGATTAGGTGCTGGAGCTGACAGTATTTCAGACATCTTCCAAGATGAAAAAACCCAAACTTTTAATATGTGACTAATAGAAGGTGTTTTTTCATCTCCCTTTTCAAAGCTCCACTTGATAATATTCAGCAAAATCTGTATATGTTTTAAATTAAAACCAGCAGCTGATCCAACTGATGTTTTGTGCTTGGAGCTAGTGACAGAAAGAACAAAGGTGACTTAGTCAGGTTACTGGATCTGAATTCTCTAGTCTGCTTAGGCCACTTTGTGCTGCCTACTGAAACTGCTGGAGATGCCCATCAGACAATTCACTGTTGAACCACAGTGTTGCCTCTTGTCTCAGCCTGTAGCACAACCAACAGGTTATGGTGTATACAGAAGGGTTTTGACTATCCCCAAATGCTAGAGCTGGGGCTAGGAAAATTGGGGAGTAGTTAAGGTGGTCCTTGCAGAAGGAAAAAATTCTTGGTTTTTAAAATTTTTGTTTCTTTCTCACCTGTGTGTTCTCTGCAGTACTCAAAACTCAGTGTGATGGACAATTTGACCTTATAGTTTCCTTTCTGTCATGTTGAAACTAAGACTATTCTTGAAGAAGCTGTTCCTTTTCTTCCCAAACCACTCTCTTGCCTTCATAGCCTCCTTTTTTCAGTGCCATCCTCAATTGAGTAGAGAAGTGTTGAAATTTTACTCCTTTTGTTAGGATTTTGTCCTGCCTAGTGTTATTTGGGTGTTTTGGAGCTTGGTTGTGAAAAATAGTGTCTTGCATATTTGCCTCCTGTCTCCCCTTCATGACTATAAATTTGCTATGTCTTCTTTAGGTAGCTATTTTCCACCCTGAACATTACTGCCTTCCTACTCTGAGTGTCTTCTCCTGTGGTCTGGTACTGGTTTTCCTTCCTCGCTCCTTCTCCATTCTGTTGCACTCTTTTCCAGGTGGGGCAATCAGAACTATCTGCAATCCTTTAGACATGGATGTGTTGTGAGTTTGTCCTAATCATATTTTCTTGAGTTTATTGGCATTTTATTGTCCAGTCACCTAGTGCTGAACAAGTCCTTGTAGGCTTTGGGTGGGGTAGTCCTAATATTTGTCCCTTTGTGCTGACAATGATTTTTCTGTTAGTCCTTCTATGTTGACTGTAAAAAGTTCTTTCATGTGAGTGTTTGTCACTCCTGTTAATTGATGCTAAGGTTGTCCTAGTAGGGGTCTCAGCTTAAGCCTCAGGCACAATCATGTCAGTGATTGCTTACTGACATCAGTGCCATACTAGGCTGTGATGGCCATTACTTTTTTCTTTTCCTTTAATTTGGCAATGGAAATCTTCATTCTCTCAACTTCTCTGTTTTCCAGCTGAGATCCTAGTTCTAGGATCATGTCTGGAATTCACCTTACACATCACTGATCAAATATAATGGAAATTAAACAGTAATTGCTCTTGCTCATTTTTGGGGTTGGGTCTAGCTGTGACTGAAGCTGGCTTTGCTTCAGTTTGAATTCAGTAAGATTTTTACTATGATCCAGATCAGTAGAATAGATGAAATCTTGGTCTGAGCTTGTTTTCAGTTCAAGTTTATTTCTCCAGCAGGGATAAACCCCTTAAGTTTTCTGCTTGGTCCTCTCTAGCCATCTCCATTTGAGTGCCTGATGTCTCCCCAATGTTATTACTGCCTCTCTCCTCTCTCTGAAATGCTGGCTTCTTTCTCTGTCGGCTCTGCTGTATTCAACTGGACTAAAAGTAGTGAAAGAGGGCAGCAGAGATCCTTTTTAATAGTGTATCTGCCTCAGCTACGAAAAGAAGAGCTCCTGAAGCAGAGAAGTGTTTGTAGCAGTCTGGTGCAGTGCTGGGGATGATGCCAGTGGAATTCCAAGGGAGGAAGCATGGGGATGGAGAACTCTGCAGCACAAGGCAGAGATGCTCATGTGTGAAGCCAAGCCAGCACAAAGTGAGATCAGTCCTGAATAAAGGAAAGATCTCATAATTGTACTGATGATAGAGCAAATGGGATGCAGCCCCAGAATGCTATAAACATCCAGGTCTAAATGCGTGTACCTATTCTACAGGTGTGCCAAGCCAAACTGAGCACTGAACATGATGTTCAGTGATCTTTTCCAACCCCAAAGGTGCTCTGAATGTGAAGGTAAGGATGGCCTAACAGAGAGGAAAGTGTGAGTAATATTAGAGAGAAAGCAGTGAATCCCCTTGACTAATTTTCGGTGGGTTCTCCTCCAATTCCATGGAATATAGAATCCATCCAAAATTAGGCTGGGTGTCCCTCCTGTGTGTATGGAGTTACAGCAATCCTGGTAGAATGGTCGGATGCTTTCCTGTGATATGTGTGCCCAATCCATTCTGAGGGGCAATCAGTGATGGAGGTTATGTAGCTGCTCTTTCTTTTCTGGCAGTTCTTTATGGTGCTTTGTGGTTGCTGTAGTCTTTACTTTTAATAGATGTGTCTTGAATCTCCCAGAAACTTCATTCTATTGCTGCTCAGATCCATCCACTCTTGAAGAGGATGCAGAGTTCCTGTGAAGCCCTACTGACACTGCAGAGAGCAGGGGGGTTGTTCTGTGTGTTTTGCAGGCTGCAGACCCTGTTTATCCCCTCTAGTATTATGTTTTCTCTTTTCTTGCCTGCAGAGCCATGTTGACTCTGATCCAGTAACCCCTAAACATGTTTCTGGAGAACTGCTGTTTAGCCACATTCTTCCTGTGTTTGAGCAGTTAAAACTCCAACATCACTTTTTATTTGTCCTGGTTTAATTTTGCCCTTTTTTAATTTTTTCTGTCTGTTTCTGTGATTTATCCAAAGCATTTGAATCCTCTTCCTCCAGCTCTCTGGTACTGTAAAATGGGCTAAACTTTGTACAAAAGAATTTTTGCCCTTCCTTGATTTTAAACTGGGATGTCAAATCATAATTATTCTTCTTATACCATGAACACCTGACATACAGTTTTCTGCAGGTCCCATTGTTCAAGTAACCTTAAAGAAAAATTTTTGCTCTTTGTTGGTGGCTTTACCTCTTCCTGCGGGAAATAAACCTGGAATTTCAGGGCCAGAGGGCAATTTTTCACATTTAAGCTGTCTTGCCTAATTTGCTGTTTTATTTGTTTCTAAGTCAGATCATAATAACACTGTGGCATTTTTCATTAAGGGTGTATCTTCCTGTCAGAAAATTCATATGACAGTGAAAAGTGACTCCCTGGAAAACTTCATCCATACCCTTGACTGTCTTTCTCAGACGTTTTTGAGTTTAGAGATTTACTTTACTTCCACTCCCCTCCTGTTCTCCTTTCTAGCAATGTCAATACTTTCTGCAAGATCTACATGGCAGAGGTACTCCTTGCTTCGGTTGAGCACCAAAAAGTATTTAAGTAATATGACACAAGAGCCAGTGCATTTTAGAGGAATCATTGCACATCTCACTTAGAAGTTAAGAGCAGCAGGCCCCAAACATCTCGGGTCCCAAGAAGGGCACAGACTTGCTGTGCTGAAGAACAGTAATAGAGACGAGAAAATGAGAGGATACAGGCAGCCTAGAGAAGATTTACAGAGTGTTGTAGAAATAAATACACTGCCAACAGCTTGTCACATGCTCCATTCACGCATTTACTGAACTCTGCAGAAATAGATGTGTTTAATCAAAGAACTGGAACTTTTTAAGATCTGCTGGCAAGTGCACCTCTGCCAGATTTGTTTTCTGGACATAAAGCTACGTCTGTAGCAGGGTGGAAAATATTCCTAGATTCAAGGATTTACAGCGAGAATGAATTTACCAGTCAGGTAGATATTACACCACATTTTCACATGCATAATCCAAAGATTATGTGTCTGAAAATGAAACTTCTAAACTTTGTTTCTGGAATTTTGTGGGCCTTACAAATGGCCTATTTGTCATAGAGATGTTTAGTCCTACTGTATCTCTTTCTCCAAACATGGTTTAACCCAAAGGTGAGGAATTATTTTTTGGAATAGTGCTTTTAAATGAGAGTGGATGATTTGTAGTGCATGAAAATATAATAATTCTCATTACTGCCTTTCCTTTATTTTTATATTCAACATCTCCCACATCTCTCTGCAGCAGCTCTGATGACCAAAGACCTAAATTCTGATTACTGTGGACTTGTTGCTAACTTTCAATGATGAAAATAGGCTCAGGTCCAAAAGTCCTATGTGAATATTTGCAATTCTTGTTAGCCTCAGCAGTGTGTAGCACACATTAAAATTACTTCTGGGACCTTCACCATCTTTCCTATTAAATTGCTTACCTATAATCTCTTCTGATAAGAGGTGTTCCCCAGGGATCAGTGTTGGGTCCAGTCCTGTTTAATATCTTTTATCAATGATCAGGATGAGGGGATTGAGAGCAGCCTCAGTAAATTTGCAGATGACACCCAGTTTGGTGGGAGAGCTGATTTGCTGGAGGGTAGGAAGGCTCTGCAGAGGGACCTGGACAGGCTGGATCCATGGGCTTAGGCCAATTGTAAGAGGTTCAACAGGGTCCTGCACTCAACAACCCCTTGCAGCACCACAGGCTGGGGCAGAGTGGCTGGAGAGGGGCCCAGCGGAAAAGGAGCTGGGGATGTTGGATAATAGCAGACTGAACATGAGCCAGGTGTGCTCAGGGGGCCAGGAAGGCCAATGGCAGCCTGGCCTGCATCTGGAATAATGCGGCCAGCAGGACCACAGAAGTGTTTCTTTCCCTTTAGTTGGCACTGCTGAGTGCTGTGTCCAGTTCTGGGCCCCTCAATCCAGGTAGGAAGTGCTGGAGTGAGTCCAGAGAAGGGCAACAAGTCTGGTGAAGGAACAGCTGAGGGAGCTGGGGATGTTTAGTCAGGGGAAAAGGTGGCCCAGGGGTGACCTCATCACTCTCTACAGCTCCCTGGAAGGAGGCTGGAAGCAGGCAGAGGATGGGCTCTTCTCCCAGGCAACCAGTGACAGGACAAGAGGACATAGTCTCAAACTGCTTCAAGGCGTGGTTCAAGCAGGACATCAGGAGAAACTGCTTCACAAGAAGGGATTTTTAAACATCGGAATTAATGGAATCACTGTGTGACAGTGCCATGGTCTAGTTGACAAGGTGGTGATCAGAGGTGGGACTTGATGATCTCAGAGGTCTTTTCCAACCTAAATGACTCTGTGGTTCTGCATAATGTCTCCTTATTAAATGTTAATATCCTCTGATCCTTTTTACTGGGTATTGTCCATACAGTTTTGAAGTATTGTTCTCCAGTTTTCAGCTTTCTGTCCCTGTATTTTCATATTTAAAGATAAAGTGAGTAATGATAAGAGTCTCCACGGACATACCAACAAAATAAAAACCACTGTACTTCTTCAGACCAAAGGTTCAGTAAATCCAGAGTTCTGTTCCTGTTGATAGCTGTAAGTGGATGCTTGTAGAAGATTAAGTGTATAAGTGTTAAGATTAATGTTTCCTTACTAGTACTCTCCTAATCCTCTAGTACTTTCCAGTTAAGGGATTTCCTGATCAATTTCTGTGTGGAATTTTCACAAGGAGTTTTCATCTTGAACCACTGAAAATACCATGTAGTCCCACCATCCTTTGCTAAGGAGTACTCCAGGTGGCTCTTCATACAAGAGAGGTGCTAGAACTCCTTTGGTATGTTTTGAAATTTGCTTCCACAAGCTTTATTTGATGATCCTATGCTCTAGTATTGGAAG
This sequence comes from Toxostoma redivivum, assembly GCA_013397375.1. NCBI lineage: Eukaryota > Metazoa > Chordata > Aves > Passeriformes > Mimidae > Toxostoma > Toxostoma redivivum. Next base: position 738,709 of record VXBI01008509.1, on the reverse strand, counting down.
ATTTTGTCCTCTTGAGATTGTGTGCAGTGGTTAAGCACTTACCACACCCAAAATAATTTCTCTTGTCAGATTGGAGTGTCTCAACCTGTTTTGTTTTGCACAGAAATATTGTTCAGTGTGCAGGTGTGTGTGATGAAACCTAGCTTTCTGCCTCTGATGAATGGCAGATGACTGAGCCATGTATGAAGGCTGTCACAAAGGAGATGGCTGAATCCAAGTTTCATTCATTCTCATGCGTGTCCACTCCAAGCAGCTAATTTTTGGCATTAGTGAAGTGTTTCTTGTTCTTTCCCTCAACATCATCATAGGGCTGATTGTTGACCAGTTCTCCTGCAGAGAAGCTGAATATTTTGTTTTTGTTGTGTTCCTGCTCTGAGCTGGCATAGAGGAAGGAATTGTGGACAGTCAGTTCTTGGGCTGATATAAATCAGCACAGCCCTGTTGATTACAGAAAAGCAGTACAGCTGGGTTAGCCAAGTCTTTTGATGTGTATGGGAACTGCTTAGTTTCCTATCATAAAAACGGTTAAGTGTGTGCCTGACTTCAAGCATCTTCCAAAGAGCAGTGCTGAAAAGGAGTTCATGCAATAAACCTTCTCCACAATACTATATTCCTCTTCTGATGTTTTAGTATATGCAGTAGTCAAAATGTTTGCACATGGGTTATTATTATTATAACCCCCAGTGAACTTGCTCCCCAGCAGGAGCTCAGATATACAAGATAAAGTTAATTGGGCTCCTTTTCAAATGGAGAATTTAGACCTCCTTCCGGCTTTTCAGGTAAAGGGACATGTTTTGGACTGTTGTTATCTCTCCCTTCTCCCTTGAGCTATGCTAAGTCAAATACTGTAAGCTGATAAACATTATTCTAACATTGGTAACACTTGTATAAACTCTAGTGTCATTCCCTTCTTAACGCCTCCCACTTCCTTGCATCCGTGTAAATTCTTTGCCCCAGCATGGTGCACAAAGGTCCGATACGGATCGTGTAACACACCCAATACAATGAATGCTTTCTTTCCATCTTTGCTGGACTCTGGAACTCTTTTGCTTTCCTTCTGTTCAGCACTGAAACCCAGGCCAGCTTGCCAGTGATTTATTGGGTATTCAGGGTTTCCAGTGATTTACATTTTCCATCTTCCCTTGAAGGCATTCGTGCTGCTTCAGGAGGATGTGGTGTTTGGCTTTACTGTAAAATATTCTTTGCAGTGATTTTACTTCTGAATTCAATAGTCTTACCTTCTTTGTGGGAGTTTTAAAAACAGTACTACTAGCTGGATTTGGTCTTGAGAAAGAATAAAAGGGAAGTTTCTATTTGCAAGCATATAAAAAATGTAATGGTTTGGTTCTGGAAAGAGAGGAAGAAGTCTTGGTTTCACAGACCCCAATTAATTCATTTGGAGTATAAAATTATCGCAATCTTTTTCAATTGGAAAGTGCTTCTTCTCCTCTGCTCAAGGTCTAGGCAACAAGTAGAACTCTTCCTTTCCCTACATAATCATTAGTGAAGGCTCAGCCTTTGTATTTGGGAGCATTTCTGGGAATATTTATGAGGAGATTGCATCCTTTGGTTAAAAAGTAAGATCAGACCATTCCTTTCTCTCCCCTGCCCCCTGTAGATTTCCAAGTTAGTTGAATAAAAGTTGCCGTTTAGCCTTTGGTTCAGGGAACCTGAAGATACTTGTTTTAAGGGATTCATCAACAACTTCTGAGTTTTTTCTTTCATTTTGTCTGATGCTTCCGGCAGCGAACTGCCTCAAGTAAACTCCTCGCCCTAAGAAGTACTACCTTCCCAGGAACATAAATTAGAGCTTCCTCCTGCAGCAATTAAAATAATTTTAGTTTTCCAGATAGCTGTGAGTCTACAGGGCACACGTCCCCTTTGTCTGGAAGGTCCAGCTGACCCCAGCATTTTTATCTGCTGGGGAAGTAATATGGGCTGCAGGATACGTGACAGTCTGTGCTTTCCTTTCCCTTCTGCTGAGGTGTGTCTTGCCTACTGCATGCACAGTAGGAGAATGATTTACATGTCCCCTGAGAGCATAGGAGACCAAAATGGCAGCTACAGAGTAAGGTTTTGACCCTCCCAAGATGCTGGCAGCCTCATGGAACTGGCTGTCCTCCTAAGCTTTCTCCCTTTGTGCCTGAAATCTCCCAAGCGCAAATTACTTGGGCTCTGCTCCAGACACAAGTTACAAAGAAGCTACATCTTTCAGGTGTGACAACTACTGCCATGGGTAAGACTGTAAGGCCAAGTTAGCTGCTGGTGATTCTCATCCTGCAGACCAGAGTAATTCAGGGTTTTGGCTTTTTTTTTCTGTTGTACTGCTGATAGACTAGTAAACATGGAGTAGAGGGGGTAGCAGGAGAATGAATAAAGGGAGAAGGTGGAAGTTAGTAACATGGAGTAGTGCTGTTCCACAATAGTATTTGCTTTTATTGTGAATCCAACAGCACTGAAATGAAACCAGGAGAACATGATTCTTACTCTATGATGGTTCACCTGCTGTATTCCACTGGCTTTCTCCAACCTCATGGCTCAAACAAATGAAAAGTTCTCTTGGAGTGTAATGTCAGTTTGTTTTATTTAGCTCTAACATCCCTGAGCCCAAAGTGAATATCTAAAATCCATCAGACAGGATCACTTATAATATCTTTGAATAAAGCTGTTGAACTTAAGGTCCTGTAAAACCTATAAAGCAGTTTGTCTTTCTTTTAATATCGCTGTTGCATGCTATAATTTTAATTGCAATATTCTTTCTTGTGGGGCTTTTAAGGATTACTTCTTGAAAGGTGTTGGAAAGGTGAGAATGACAATTAAATCTTATCTCAAGTGTAATTTTATGGTTATATTGTACTATTCCCCAGAAGTATGAGTTTGAAATTGTTGTCAGCTGGGAGTGAATCTCTGGGGCATAACTGAGAAGAAAGTGCTAAAACATGACTCTTTAGCCCAATTATTTTAATGTCTGAGTTGGAATGAATTTTCAGCTTCTGGAACTTCTTTGATCATTTCACTAGTGTCATTAAGTAATTATAGTAAAAGAAATAGTCCTATCCTTAAATATGCTATGTTTGTCACAAATTGTTGGAAACTAGAGAGCTGGAAGGATTCCATCTGAATTCCTAGAACCAAAATTGCATGTGTGCTCAAATGCAGACTTGCACAGACACTTGAAATGTCCCATGCAGTGACTTCAGTCCTGAGCATGACTTATTCTTTCTTGGAGTTCCTGTTAGAATTATTTTATTTTTCAGGCAATATTATTCTCAAGTATCCCAGAAGAGAAATGAAAATTCAGTTTTGTGGTTATTGAAATTATTTGCAAGTCTGGATGAAATTCAAATGTTAGTTTGGGCTGAGTGAAAGGACAAAATCTCAGGAAAGTGTAAAGGAAATGTTTTAATATTGATCTAAAGGAAATTTTCCTTTCTTTTAATAACATTTCACGTTCTTAAAGAATATATATATTTTTTAAAAATACTTTTGGTGCGATATGACACTTTCATTCTACTCCCAGGAAGATTTTCTTATTTATTCATTTTTGCTGAGAAAAAATTGGTTTCTGGTCATCCTGAGCCTATGCATTTTAAAACTTTCTTTCATATTCATGTAGCTGTAGTTAAATCTGCAAGGTTGGATCATGGGGATAATTGAATGAAAGGGAGAGTCGTAGGACATTGCCTCTGCAGAAGCTTCTCACAGCATGGAGTTTCCTTCAGATAAAGCAGTTTGTTAGCTCATGCCTGCAACCAGCTGGACCTTGAGCCAAATCTGTCTTGGAGCCCATCCACCCCGTGGTCCTGACAGTGTCACTCCTTTGTGGGTGACCTCTTCAAACTGGAGTCACACTCATGACTGAGCCTGAGTTTTTTTTTTCCTGTGTGCAGTCTGCAGGGGCAACTTAAAAGCTGAGGTTAAAAGGATGACTGAGCCCAGCAAATGCATCTGCAGGTCTTGAGCAGAATGAGACTTTTGTAGAGGGATCGCCAACAGGAGATCCTGTGTCTTGCTGGGAAGGAACTGTCCAGGAACTAGCAAAGATGGATGGTAAATCTCAGATCCTGATCCTAGAAATGATCAGACCTTACTGGTTTCAGAGCTTACTGGTCTGTCAGAACTTACTGGTTTCAGACACAGCCCTGGGTGAGGAAACTGCATTTTGTAATGATTCTGCTTGCACACTATAGGGTGTAGTGTATGTATCTGTCTGTGAGCTCAGCCTGAACAGGTCCCAGGTAGTACATTTGGAGAGGCAAAACCCCAGGTGTTATTCCTACACTGCTAAGCATGAGATGCACAAAGAACAGGAAACAAACAGAATGTTTCTTTTAATAATATTTAAGCCTGCATAATATTACATTTTCATCAAAAGCTCATGTGGAATGTAATTTATTCAAACATTTTTCCTTTTCTTCTTTGTATTTTAGACAGTTCTAAGATTATACTTACTGTCAAAGTGCTTTACAAATCAAGAGGGTATAAAATTTTTTTCTAAAGGGATTTTTAAAATTTTGTGTGGCTAACTAATATTTTTTAAAATTTCCTGATGAAATCTAGGTCTAGACAGAGGCTGATTTTGTATAGTTAGGCCATATTTCTTTTTCTCCCTTTGCAATCTCACAATTGAATGACTTCTTCCTGACATTAACGGGAGTTACACATTAATAAGGAGAAAAGAGCACATTCCCACCCTCTTGCTTTAAAATGTATCCAGGAGATAATATGAAAGGCTTTACAGTCCAAATGATTTTTTCCCCCTAATGTTTATTTTAAAAAGTGTTCCTCTGCAGGGGGTTGATCCAAAGCCCATTGAAGTCAGTGGGAATTTTTCCATAGAATTCAATGAAGTTTGGATCTGGTCCTTAGATAGCTCCGGGAGGTAGCCTGCTCATTTTTTGCAGCTGTCCTTGGGGGTGTTGGAGGAGAACTGCTGCACTGGCAAGTCCATTCAGTGTGGAGCATGCTATTGATTATAAAGCATAACTCCTGCAAAATTTCAGCTGGAAGGGAGTGGGAGGTTCCACATAATAATCAATAGCACAATATGAGACTATATCAAGGAATTGGCATTTTAACAAACACTTTTAAAACAACAAAGGAGATGAGATGGTTTTCATTTAAAGGGCAAACTCCCCTTTATTCTTGGGATTCCAGGCAGATTAGCCCTGGTATGTCCTCAAATGCTGTACTGATTCATGATGCTTTCTGATCTCTTTGCAGAAGCAGCGCATGGAATACTTGCCTTTCTAAATGAACTGGTTACATTGCACCTTCTTGTTTGCTTTGTAAAGCTGCTTAGTATCTTGTGAATGAGAGATACTCTGGCAAAACCAGAAATAAGATTGTTCAGAGGGAAGCAAACTGAAGAAGGTGATGAACAGTATCTGCTTCTTCCAGTTCTACATTTTCCCACTGTCTAGAGGCATGAGGGTCCTCTGTAGCTCTGTTTTCATATCTACACCACTGCTTATTTGTCCAGTGGTTGCTTAAGTGTGCTGATGAAGGGAGATTCTTAAGGGCAGGTAATGAGTGTGTACTGTTAGAGCATAATAAGATAAAAATCCTAATTGAGACCAAATGTTAATATTGAAAGAGAAGGTCAGGCTCATTTTGTTCACGGCCGCTCTCATACACACTCCAGTCAAGGCAAACCAATGTAAGAGTTTGCATGGAGCAGCTGGATGCAGAAGTTTACCAGCTGTGCATAGCCAGATCTCTGTGCCTGCAAGGAGTCCCATGGATTTTTTGCTCATTGGTGCTGCTCAGGTTCAGCACCAGGACGGAGGACCTCTTTGTAGAAATGTATCCTTGTCTCTTATCCCAAGTGTTAAATGAGCAGCTTGGTTGTGGTGCTATTAATACTAAAACCATAATTAGTCAAACCCTGTGGTGATTCCATCCAACACAGGGTGGAAAAACCCTCTTGTTTCTCTGTGCGCTACTTGCTTTGTATTGAGACATAGTCACACAGGACCATGGATCTTTTCCCTTTTCCACAACTTGTGAAAATATGCAACCACAGCCCCCAAACATCTGGATCCTGATGTCAAGGTGATACAGGAATCTAAGGCTCAACAGGAGTTAAAAGGCAAATACTTAGTGATGATATTCTTCTCAAAATAAATTATATAAAACATAATAGTCAGATAAGGCCATAGGTCAGTTCCACCTGGTGCAGCTGCTTGTCTCAGGCAGCAGGAGATAGTCTGTGAGCAGGCATTTCCTGGACAGGTTCTCCTAGCCTTCACCAGATTGTTGTGATGGGTTTTTCTGAAGTGCTAGCTGTTATTTAAAACTCGTCAGTGGGGAGCTTTTGTTCCTTTGTGTTCTCTCCCATAACTTTTTCATTCCTTCTTTGGCTGTTAGTGTTGTTGGTGCCCTGGGGCAGGACCACCAAGGTGAGAATCTCCCTTTCATCTTATACCACTTCCTTTGAAGATCATTTGGCATCCCTCAATCCAGGGTTGAAAAAGATTGACCATCCTGGTCACCATCTTCATGACAAAATTTTATCTCTTTTTCCATATATGCAAATATCAGTAGAGTGGGAATTGGAAGGACCAAGTTTAACACTTTTATATGTAGGCTTATTCTGAAAGAAAGACATAATTTTGAAATATTAGTGATTTTATTTACAGAAATCTGTAGTAATTATGTATTATTAACTTGGACTTTTTTACTAAAGAAGTTTCCCATAACTTAAAACATATTGTTTTTTGAAATTTAGCTCTTGGAGTTTATTTAGTTTTGACTGAGAAACTGTTAAATCACTTATTGCTGTCATTTTGTTCTCATCTGATAGAAAAAATTGTCCCATTTTATTAATGTTCTTATTTGTCATAGCGACATTACATACAATAGATCTGTTTGTATCTCTTTTGTATTTCTGCTTCTTAAGTCACCCAGCTTTCCACAACAAACGTTTGAAATATTTCTTCTCCTCCTCTCCCTCTTTATCTGTCTTGGGCTGAAACCGAATATAACTGATTAATGGTCATGGGGGTGAAGGGGGATAGGAGAGGGGACTGTGTGAAACCTCTAATAACTTTAATCCCTTTCCACATAAAATTTGGAAAAAAAAAAAAAAAGAACCAAATTCCCAAATGCAAAATGAAGAAAGCCACTGGCTCAGAAACAGAAAAGCTGCCTGAAGGGCTCTGGGTGAATGGATGCAGGAGACTGGCTTGGGCTGGTGTTCCACCAGGCATGTGGTGGGATGGGACTAGGTGGTAAAACACTTGAGTAAGCTTTTTGAGGAACTGGTGGTGTTCCTGCTGGTCACTTACTGATTGGCCCTCTAATTTTTTAGAGGTGTGTTTGGTCCTTGGGGCAGGGGAATACAGGTAGATAAGCACAGATTGTGGACTGCATTCTGTATTGAAGGTTACCAGGTTCTGGGCTGCAGCAAGGGTTGGAACCATGCCTCCTGTGGCTGTGTGTGCGCTCAATGTCCCAGTGAAGATACACGTGTGCAGATGTTGCAGAACAGATGTTGGTCAGTGGAGTAAGGTATTCCCCAGTGAAGAGAGGGTGCAATGTTTCTGAAGCCCTTGTGCACCTTCTACATTTCTGCCCCACAGCTGAGAGGGCATGTGCATTGTGCTTTTTTCCTGGATGTTACATGGTTTTAATATCCACATTGTCAGTTTGACCTTTGTGTGCATGACATAGTGTATTTATTGCACACCTGTATGTGTATATAATATATAGTGTCTGTATATACTAGACATGCAGTATGTTTTGGATTTAGCCTTTCCCTTAATTTGTTTCTTTATCACATGTAGCTGTCTGTTCTTGCATGTGCTTGGCACAGTTGGTTATGTTTTATTTCCAGGAGATGAGTCTTTTCCACCATCACTGTGAGCTGTGAAGGCTCAGTGCTCTCAGTTGTGTTTAAATGGATTTAGGGAGCCAGTTGGGATTGACTGTTGTAGAAATGTGATAAATATTTACTTACTTCTATAGATGCATTTAAATCACAATCCTAAGACCCTTTCCCCCTCTTCACTGAGGACGTAAATGCTTTCTCTTTTTTCATCAATAGTTCTGCAAAAGAAGGAAATTTCTGTTTAATGAGGGCCTGTCTCCTGGTGTTTACAAATTCCTCTGTGACGAGACTACAGCACTAGCACATGGAGACATTTATACTCTAATAGGATTTACCTTTACAAATATCTGAAAACCTTTTAAAGCAGAGATTAAATTGTTTAGCTCAATATTTAATCTGTTACTTCCTCTTTAAAGATGCCCAGTGGAATTTGTCATACACTGAGCTGATAACACGTAATATTGATCAGTCATAAACATAAAACAGAGAAATCTCAGGAAGTCTTCGGCAATCCTTTTCTTTTTAATTAAATTTTGATCTGAACTGCTTTTGATTAATTTTCTTATTTGTAAGTATGTGAATTCTGGGGGCCAGCAAGTTTCTTAAGTTGCCTGGCATTGGTCTCTGGTGAGTGGCTTCGCTCAGGAACAGTATGATTGCATTTTTATGGTTTTCAGATATTTAATAGCTTCTTCCTGTCATTTTCTGAATGAGTGAATAAGGTTTAGCCCTCTGGGAGCCAGCGCAGCATCAGAGAGTGGAGAAAATGACTCGAATCTGTGTACTTGACTGATTGCCTTAGTCTTAATTGTTCTCTTAATTAGCTGCAGTAGCAACTGCATCTGGGGAGAGATCACGGTATTGGTAAACAGCTCCACCTTGGAGCCCTGTGTAATGCCTTTTGGAAACATGACAATGAGCTCTGCATCTCCGCTGAGACACAAACCTGCCAAATCTTCTGCCCCTGAAGTCTTTGGTTTCCTCGTGTGATCTGTCACTTTCGTCTGTGAGATGCAGGCCCCCAACTGTTTGTTCTTAAACAAATTAAGCTTTAATATGCCAAAAGCCAGCTTTATTGAGCAGAATAAGGGAAGGGGAAAACAAAAGACTGTCGGTAGAGGGTTGTTCAGACAACTTGAGGGTGTTATCCAGATTAGGAGTGGGAGACAGATGTGCTTTGGGGAGTCAAGGCAGGCTTGAAATATTTTGAAATGGTGGGAAACACAGGCAAACTAAGGTCAGAGAAGATGTCTTGTGTCAAAGCAACCTTTCTCCTGTGGGGGTCAGATCAAGCCTTCAGTGTGAGCTGCTGGCACAACCCAGCCATGGCCTCCAAAGGGAGCTATTTGGCATGTCTGAGGAATGAAAAATATTGGATGGTGGTGGAATTGCCCATCAGTCCAACTTCATTTCCCATACACTCAGTGATTCTCTGAACTCAACTCTGGAGTTGCAATGAGAGGTGTGAGCTTTAAGGTTGTATTAAGGTTTGTGTCATTTAATCCCTACTTCAGCTTTGCAATATAGTCTTGCTACAGCACAGAACCTGTAATAATAGGCATAGTGGATCCCCAAAGCTGGTGGGTTTTAAGAATATCTGCTAATTTTCAGGTGCTTTCACTGCTGAATAGCTGGCCCAAGATTTAGACTGAATTTAAACCGAGTTTTATTCATCCCTGCACCCACACTGTGAGTGCCCATTACAGTGCCTATGGCATTCCGTGGAACAGGGCACTGGCAATAGGAAGTGTGAATTAATGGGATTTTAAAGTCTGACTGAAGCAGGTTTGGAGACCAAAAATATTTTCCTGTTTTTAATTAAATTTCTGTTTCTTTAATCCTGCAAGCAAATAAACTCGCTGTAATATTGCAATATTCCCTTTTCAATAAGCATATCCCTTTTCATGTACCTAGCCAAATGAAGAGAATACTGCTGGATTGTTTGGTTTTGGTGCTACCAAAAGGAAATGCATGGAAGGGCATGAAAAGTTTTGTTGCTGTGTCTTACCTGGCTTTCCAAAGGCCTCTTTTCAGACTAGTGAGTATCTCTTTCTTAAGGACCATCAGTGCCAGAAGTTGGGTGTTTTCTATCTCTTACAGAGGTTTAGTTCATAGCATCATTTGTTGTGTTACTATAAATCAAACCTGTTTATTGGCAGAGTACACTTGATCTGCACAGTTCACCTGATCCTTAATTAGCAACAATTTGTGATCATTTTACATTGTAGAGGTGTGAGATATGGAAGACTTCCCCTGCAGTAATATTTTAGATATCCTTTCTTTGGAAGCTTTTCTGTTCTTAGAAACCCTTTGTAATTCTAAATCTTCTGTTGAACCCCTTACTGAACTTTTAGCTGTGGAAAGAAGGCAGGTTCAGGTGAATGATGAGCAGATAATGTGCATGGGATAAAAAAGGCCATTTAGTCAGGTTTGTAGTAGTTAATTCTGAAATTAGTAGTGAAGGTTAAACTACATTTTATTATATTAGGGGCAATAAAATTCTGTAGGGAGCTATGGATGCTCAAATCCAGGATCAGCAGTGGTTAAAGTTTTACGGCAAATTAACTCATCCTATGAAACAAGCAGAAATTAAATCTAGGTAGCAAATTCAAGCTATTTATTCTAAGCATGGCTTTACTATTTTTAAATTCCTGTGGAATATTGAAAGGGCAAAACAGATATTTTAAAAAAATGTTGTTGAAATGAAAAAATGAATGCATTCACTGTAACTGTAGCAAGTATCCTTGCTGTTCTGAGAGTAGCATAAGCATGAAAACCATTTGCAGCTGCAACAGAGAGATGTGAGGTGAGAGAGCATTCAACAGGGCATTACAATTTGGAGGAATGTGACTCTAAATGTGTCATCCTTTCCTTGTTACTGCCTAGCCCTTCTGATCAAACAAGACAGTGGTAGGCACTGAGAGAATAAATGCAGTGGATTCTGTATCAAGGCTCTGAAATGAGGTTTTCTTGTATAGGATGTGTAAAATAGAGGCAAATAAAATATCAAATTCTGGTTTTTATAAAAAAAACAGCAAAATTGTTAAAGTGGTTCCTCCTGATACAGCACTCAGTTATTTCTCTGTGTATTCAGTCTTGGAAGACACTTATGTCAGCTCATTCTCTCATGGTGACTAATGATAATATTAATACTCGACTGTTTAAACCAAACCTAAACCCTCAGAGCCAGTCAATGGATTATTATCAAAACTGTATCAGTATAAATCCAGAGTTACCCCCGCTGGCTTCAGTAAAATTACAAATTCTTGGAGAAACTTGTAGCAAGATCCTAATGTGATCTATTGTTAATACCATTTTTAAAAGCCTTAGTTAAAAACAAATGGGTTACTGAGTAATGTGTTCTAAGGGACAAAGATAATTAGCAATATACCTAAAACTCTGTTTTCTAATTTTTGCTATCAAACTGAGATTGCAGTTTGCTTTGCACTTGTTCTACGATGTTTTTAAGCTAACTTGGGCAAATTCCGCTTCAAATTTCCTATTCCCAGGTGGGTAAAGATGGATTTTGTAGGAAATAGACACTTGTGCTCATTAAAATTTTTTTTAATAAAGTGAGATTAAAGTGAGATTAAGAAATAATTTGCTGGAGATTTCTTGTTGCTTCATTAGCTATGTGCTTTTCTGACATCTCTACTTCAAGATGCCCCTCTGTGTTAAAGAGGATGATTCAGAAAAGTTTTGTCTGCTCTGTGAAACAAAAACTGTCTGTGCCTGCCTAGTTTGCTGCTTTCCACAAGCCCCTTCTGGATGTGCTTGTCTGTGCTGCTCATTGGAGGATTACGCTATAAAATCCCACAGTGTTTGGAAACCTCAAAGGCCATAATCACAAAAAAAAATTGACAGTCAACCCTTGATTATTGGGAATGCCAGATATGTTATGAGCACAGCCACAGATTCTTTCCCTGCCTTTGGTCTAGGAGCAGCAGAGCCATGTTTTGTGGGTTGCTGTGCTGCCTGGTGTGGCTTTGGGGTGTGTTCAGGGATCCCCATGTTCCACAGTCAGCACCATCACAGATGTTCTTTCTATGCTGAGTGCTCATTGTAAGTTCCAAATAACGGATCATGCAGTTAACACTCCTCTTTCTCTGGATTATTTTCTACTATGTTATTATCCAACATATTGTGAGTTCACTGTAGCTTAGAGTGGTATTTCTAAACCAGGTTAGTAATCATAAATGTTGGCTGCAATGGAAGGCGGTTAGTCAAGAAGGGAAGTTAAAAGCTGCTGTTTGTGATCCTGTTTTGTAAACATGATGCTCATTCCTAGAAGTCAAAGTCCCTTACTTTGGCTTTCAGTCTTACTATTTGCTGTTCATCTTAAGCCCTGATCAGCTCAGTGTGTTTATTCTCCAGCCCAGAGAACAGACTTGGGCAACTGAGGCAGGATGAGAACAAATGAGCTCAAAGTTGCCAAGTTCACACAGAAGGTTTTGGAGGGCAGGGGTTGACTTGGAGGGTATGCTAAGCAAATCCATGGAAAACACCTCTTTCCTGTCCCAGCTTTTAAAGAAAATAAAGGCTGATCTTATTCTCAAATCTGTTTTGCCTTTGCTTCTACAAGTAAGGGCTATAAATATAAGCAGTCATAGTCTGATTTTCTCAGGAAGTTCATTAATTGCAGGTATCTGAAATTCTTCTCATATATCACTGTGCTTCTAAAATAACCCAAATTTCACTTTATGGTGAAATAGATTATTAAATTATGGTGCGAATGACCTCAATATCTTCCTGCCATGTGCTTGACTACTTCCAATAAAACTATAGGTAGTGGGTACATTTTAATTTACACCATGGCAATAGAATTAGGCAGATTTTTGGTTAATCTTCAAAGTGATTAACTAAGAAAGAAAGATTCAGATCTGAGTGAATACTTGAATCACAATTAATAATTTATTCAATAAATTGTTTGTGCAGATTGCAGAATTCTCTGATTTATTTGCTGTAGGAAGTTGCTCACAAAGTTCTTCAATTAATAATTCATTGTTTGAAGATTGTTCATAAATACTTACGTTTGTGTGCTTGTGATTTGCAATTCATATTTATAATTGTTAGTCTTTTGTAGCCTCCTGTCTGGTTGGACAATCAGCTTTCCTGATTAGTAAATGTAACTTGTGAATATTGCAATTCTGTATAGAGGTAGAAGTAGAGATGATGTTTGAAATAGTTTTGCCTGTTTGCTTTTTTTACTTAAAATATGGTGCTTTCAGTATTTGATCGCTAGTGCTATTCATGTCCAAGAATCAAAGTTTGGATTTGAATGCCTACTTATACACTCAATTTCCATGTTTATATTATGCTGAGGAAGGATGACACAAAAGGTTAGTCAAATCAAAACCTAAAATGACAGCAAAGGCAACCAAAAATTTAGTAAATCTGCTCTGCTGTATTGAAATGCATAGTCATGGGCAGGTTCCCCCCACCTGTCACTGTCCATTCAGTTCTACAAGAATCATATTCAGGTCAGCATGAAAGTCTTTATTAGTAATTAATTCACAGGTTGATAACAAAGGTGACCGAGATTTTGCTCAATGCTTAGAAATGAAAATGTATTTGGTAAAACTTTGTTTTTATTCATGACCTTTCTGCATCTGGAGACTAAAATCTGTCATCACTGAAGCTAACAGCAATCATTCTGATTTTTGATTTTCTTCTGGATTTAAGAGTAAGGAGTGATTATCAAGGTAGTGAAATAATTAAATTTATGTAACCTGCACAACCTGGGTTCTGAGAATCCACTTTTTTACTCAAATATTGATTAATACAATTTAAAAAAAATATATGCTTAGTGCCTGGCAAAACATTGCCAGGAGTTAATTGGGAGCTTGTGGAGTAGGATTTCCTTTATCTGTGACAGACCAAAACTCCTGGGTCTTTGAATATGCCCCCAAAAGCTCTCAGTTCTGGTGGTGTTGATCAGAAGCCAGAATGTTTTCCCGAGATTTGGTAGGAAGAAAAGTGTATTAAAAGTTGTCCTAGATGTTTGGAAAAGATCTCCATGAATTTGGGCATAAAAACGTCTCAAAACAGTTATGATTAGCTTCCTACTAAACCAGAAGAAAAGATGTAGCATCTCTTTTTACATCCAAATTTTAATCCCTGGTTGAATACTAACAATTTCAGATAAGAACGACTTAACGTACTATTGCCAATCTTCTTTATTTTGTCAAGAACTGATTTAACCCACATAATAATTATATAAACAACTGTCCACGCTGGGCCAAATTCCATCCTGACTGAAGGTGCATTTGAGATACAATGGCCCAGAGCTGTTCAGTGTAAATATTCCTTCAGTTCTGAACATTACCTTTTTTTTTTCCTCCTGACTCTCCATTGCATTGTATTTGGAAGGGAATAATGTCAAAAGGCTTTAAAATGTATATATATTATTTTAGTGATTATGTTATCAAAACCCCTCTGGGATATCCTTGCCTCTCTCTCCTTAACACATTTCCCCAGTTCCCCCTCCCCCTGCTCTCTCTGGTGTTTTCTCTGAGAGAGCAAAGTAAAAATTAAATAATAGTTGACATCATTTGGTTGGACTTGTGCTCAGATTCTCTCTATTATTCATGTGATCTTTCTTATTAGTTTTGTTTTTCATTCACCGTTATATTTTATTTACTTTAATGAGCTGGATGCTGGGCTTCAGCCTGGGACTGGAGAGAGACCTGGCATGCTTTCAAACTATTGTTTCACTGTGGTTGAGATTAACGTCATCAGGATTTTCCTCTCTGTTATTTATTAAATCTTTTTCTTCCTCTCTCCCTCCCTCTCTCATGTGTGAGGAGTACCTTGGTGATGGTCATGAAATAGGAGCTACATAAAAATAGTGAATACAGGTTTGGAGTCTTTCATTCACACCTTTGTTTATGGAGACAATGTTAAGTGTAGCAGATCCCCAATTTTATTTGTTTCTCTTTTCAAATCTGAGTTGGATTCTAGCAGAGGAAATGTGTGCATTTAAATTGGACTTGTGTAAATTCCCTAAATTCTCATTTTCTGCAGAAATTTCTAGTCAGCAGCAGCTCTGTGCAGAGGTAGCCCTGACTAACAAGCCAATATATATGTGTGGTGTTAGTAAAATAGTGACAGAGGACAATTAAAGGCCTCCATATCTCAGCTGCAAAGGGCAGAATGGTATTGAATTACCTTTGCAGATCCCCTCTGCAGAACAAGTGTGTCTTTTGATCAATTTGTTGAGGTAAATATGCACTTAGGGCTGTAGTCAGGTGGCTTAGATCCTCCCACCTGCCTTTTGCTGGCTCTAAGCACTCAGAGGTGCCTATCCAGGAGGAGATGTTACTCAGTTTGAGACAGAATACAGTCTCTTGTGCTTTTTTTCCATAAAGGTATAATTTTGGAGAAGGAAACATTTAAACCTTTGGTATTCAACAGAATTTTTTTATCTGAAAGCAATGTTTTCAGTGTGACATGAAAATTAAGAGGATTTATATCTGGAAGTTCAGAAAATACTTCAATTTTGCTTGGTCTTGAGATAGACTAGGTATTAACAGCAAAAAGGACGCACATGGGTAGAGTGCAATAGCTGGAACAAAGGCTCTTTCCCCAGAGGGTCCTCTGCCTGTGCATGCCTCTTTTGAAAGGTACCTGTCTGTGTTGCAATTTTTTATTTACTAGACAGGATTTACTGTATCAATAGTCTTCAACACTGGAATAAAAGGGCAGGCTGAGAATGTAATGAAGTCCATGGCACAGTTTCTCTTCAAATGAAGAAATACTCTAAAGTTTTGTTTGTTTGTTTGTTTTTGTTTTGTTTTGTTTTGTTTTTGTTTTTTTTATGTTTGCTTGTTTTGGCAGTTTATCACATAATATTTTCAGGTGGTTCCAGCATTCCCAAGTTGTTTAAATCGAGATTCTTTTGTCTATTTTCAAAGAACTTGGTTCCTAGGGAATCTACTTGAGCCCATTCAGGTGTGTTGAATTACATGCCCTTTTTCTATTGAACTGCATTGCTATCTGAAATTTCAGACATTGTGGAATTGTATCTTTGATTTTGTTTGTATTTCTTCAGAGTTAGTCTTTATTCTTAACCCTCCTTGACCTGGAAAGGCATTTGTATTGATCCCAACATTTGGGTCTCAGACTGTGAAACTCAGGAGCTCAGGGCTGACCTTTGAATGTCTGGTGAATTCATCCTCATTTGTTTTAGCAGAAACAGGGACCTGGATATCTGTTCTCATTTATCCTTTGGAATCACCCATTTTTCTCCAGCCACTGCATCTGGGATAGATAATTTTTAAACTCTTCCCTTCTCTGAAAAACTCTCTAGGTTTACCAGTCCTGTGGAATAACATGAATTGCAGATCTTCTAGTTATATGTGAACTGAGCTGGGGCTGTGCTGTGAAGGCACCAATCCCAAAAGAACTTCTAGGTTTTAAGAAAATTCAGTCTGATCCTAAGACCTCTGGAAAGCATCTCAGAAGGACTCTTTTGAAGGGTTGTTTTTAAAGGGATGACTCTGTGGAAGATCTGTCAGTTGAGGCTTTCCTTTGTGAAAACTCCTTTGCAGTGTGATTCCACAAATGTTTCTTCAGCTTGCAGTGTTAGTATAGAATAATTCTCTGACTCTTGTGTGTGAAGTTACAGATAAATTGATCCATAATAATTGATCTATACTGCAACTAGACCAAATTTGCTACTCTGGAAGCAACTCAAGATGCAGTCTGAAAATTTCTGCCTTCAAAAGATACAATTAAAAATAAAAGCATGGTAATGATGTTCATGTTTTGCTGACTATACATTAGCTTGGGCTTGGCACAATGGACTTTTCAGGTCTTAATGGCTTTGCTTTATTCTGAATACATTTGCTAGTGTATTATGGGCATCTTCAGTAACACCTTGAGCAAACCAGGCCATGCACCAGAGTGGTCCATTTTTTGGCATTAATTAATTTAAGTGGTGCAGGGGAGTGACTGCAGAAGTTGTTGGAGTACTAGTTCATCATAAAATGCCATTTGTGCATTAACCCTGTTAGTGAATAACAACCTGCCATCCATATGTTTCTGGCTTATCCTTGAAACTCATTTTCTAAATAAAGTTGAAACCTAACTGATATGGTATTGAGTCTTTTGCTGTTTCAGTTTGTCAGACTTTCCAATAAAAGGCCTGTGTATGATGGCTTCATGCTTTTGGTATGTGTCAGAAATAGTTCTATGCATATACATTACAAAATTAGGATTTAATTTTTGTGGTGAGCCATAAAAAATTAGATTATATAATTATTACGTTTTCCTTTCTTATCTTTTATATTTTAATATAATTTTTGAGGATGCCACAGGGCACTCCTGCTGTGAATTATCTGCAATAAACTCTCTTAAACAGATAAACATCAAAGAGCAGTAATGTTTTAAAATGAAGCAACCTGCATTCAAAATCCAATTGCTTTATGTTGTAGATCTTGAATGCTTCAGCTGCTAAAAGTGGATGGGGTTTCTCAAGGGCACAGAGGAGTTGCATTACTGGGACTTTAGTGCAACAGGGATCATTCGAGTGAAGTTGCTAGCAAAATCCATTTGTTTTCACAGGAACAGGCTTCCTTCTATTTTAATTCTTCCTTATGGAAAATATCAAGATATGAATAAATTCTCTGCTACCAGGAATCCTGCACTTGTATGTAGAGTGTTCTCATTGAATGGGTTCACAAAATCTTGAGGACTTCATGGTGACTTCGTGTGGATAATTGATTAACTGCAAACTTCAGTAGGAATATTAACTAAATAATTTCCTTTTAAGTAGTTTAGAGCATTTTCTGTAGTCTGGCATTAATGTTGAGCCTAGAGCTGCTACTAGAACTGAAGTACCAAGCCTAGATTCTGTTGAAATGCTGTCAGTGTGACAAAAGACCCCAGATTTGCATTTTGGGACATCTACTTCATATAGCTAAGGCACTCTAGCTCCTAAGGCTAAGGCTGCTTGGAAAAGCACCTCCTGACAGTAATGTGAATACAGGATCAGAAAAGCAGGCACCCATGTTGCCCAAAAAATACTCTGTGAAAGTTAATAAGACCTCCCACATAGACTAGGATGTTTAGGGGTTATGTTTATGTTATCAAGGGTTATGTTTACCCTGAGCTCCTCAAGATTCTCCAGTTTTCAACCTGTCCTTGGTAGCAGTTGTGCTTTGCAGGTGTAAGGGTAAAAATATTTATATTTGAGTATACAGCTGCATGTGATTGCTCTATGCTTTTAATGATGCTTTTAATGATGCTTTAGCTGTGTTACCTCCTTCCTATAGTTTTCTGATGATTGGGGGTCCTGAAACAATGGTTGATAAATGGGCACTTTGTTGAGTTTTAACTTGAAATACACATGAGACTGGGGCAAAACCAGAGCTGAATAAAGCTCCCTATTTAAGCAAAACCTGTATTGAAAGACCCAACCTCTCTGATACAGTAATTACAGGGTGCTATCCTTAGTGATGTTAAATAGCTCCCTTTAGTGTATCTGTTTGATCTTGAGCTGTGAATTCCCATTCTCTCGTGGGTGTAACTGTAAACAAGAGGATTAACATTGCTTCAGTGATGTTTTGCTTAAGTGAATCAAAGTTGAAAGGGTGTCTTGAATATCTGTAGAAAGCTTTGTGTGTTGCAGGGTTCCTGTTCTATATGTATGCACCGTGCACCTTTCATGGTAAACTGCAGTGATGCTTTAAAGTTTGAGTTAATTTTAAGCTTTTTATATTTTGGTGTTTTTCTGGACCACTGTGAGTGGGATCCTCTGTCTCTGTGGTAGTGACCACAAAGAGGCTGTGAAGTTCTAATCTATTACAGCCATCCTTTCAGCTACATAATTTTTTTCAAGACCTATCATGGAGAACAGATTGCCACCATATTTGCCAAATTTTAGGCTTTCCTAAAGTGCAGTGATTGCAAACAGTGACTATACCAGGGATGAGGGTCCCTAGGAGAGTGGAATTACTAAACCATTGTCTTCTGTTGGTACTTAGAATGCAAGCAGAGGAAGGACTGTTTCCTGAGGGGAAGGTCTGATGGCATCCCATGGCTTGGTGCCTGTGTGGGTTGTCCATCATATCCATTAGGCTCCTCTGCTCCTCCTATTGCTCAGTTAGTTCAGGACTCTGAAAAGGAAAAAAGAAAATGGGGAAAGAAGAGGGTGAATATTTTCAGTTCAGTCCCTCCCTGACATGGAGAGACACATGTGTCATGTTATCAGCTGTGAGAAAGGAGAGGAAGGAGCAGCATCCCTAGAAACTTGTCCCTCTGCAGGGCTCCCCGCACTGTTCATCCACCCTTCAGCAGCCAAAATCTACCATTAGAGCACTCTCTGCACATGCATTTTTTAAATCAGGACTTTATTTGAAAAATACAGTCCTCCTCCCTTCCCCCAGTTATCCAAGTAAAAGCTTAATATAATGAATCTTTTTTTTAACCTTAAGTCAGCCAGATTCTTGCTGTGCCTGACACCTCTCTGTGACATGATTGATGTATCGAGGGTTTTCCTGTTATCTCCTACCTTCATCTGATATGACTCAGAGCTTGTCAGTGTCAGAAGCTACATCTGCCTCTTTAGTTGTGGCAGGAGACCAAACCGTATCTCTTGGAGGGGACTCTTCCATGATTCCTTTCCAGGTTGTCAATTAAATCTGTTGTTTTTATTTCAGCATACTTGGTTGCTCTGATCCGAAGGAGACACTCTGCTCTGCTTGGAAGCATTACTTTTAGGAGGACAACAGGAGTTTTGTGAGACCTGTTTTCCTGCCTGAATCCTGTGGGGAAGAAGCATTCATGTTCACATGCTCTTAGTTGTTTCAAGACTATTTAAGAAACCACCGCTGTTGGACTAGCAGGGAATCTTTCCTTCAGCGACCTTTGGCAGAGCAGCTGATTGGTGTGCCCCAGCTGCAAGCCATCATTTTCTTGGGAAAGTTTTAAGATTGCCAGAAAAATGACCACCTTCTTTCCTAGCTCTTACTGATGTGTATGGGCTTTGCTGGCCTTTCCAACTCCAGTGTGGGAGGGGTTGTTTGTTTTCCTTGTAAATGTTACCCTGCCATCCTCCTTTTTTAACAATGCTGTATATACATGAAGACTTACTGGGTATTCAGTGTGGCACATGGATGGAGTGGATGCTTTGAACTGCTTTTGCAACAATGGATTGTGCTTGACTGATAATGAAACCATGGGATAGACCTCAGGGAGGTGAGTCATATGTTAATTTGTTCTTGACATTTCCTTGGTATGTTAAAAGCTGCGATCTTTCAGAAAAATCTCTTATTTTATTATATATTTTTTTTTAAAGCTGCTTCCCGGGGCCATGGCAGATGCTGTTTTGGAATGGCACCCAATGAGCTGTTTAATGTAGTTCAGTGCTTGGTTGGCATTCCTCTATTGTGCGAATATTTTTGGTACTTCTTTCACCACAAAGATATTTTATTAAGAGTGGCACATTGTTATACACATGTGGTGCTATGGAGCTCCAGAATATGCATGGGACATAATGTTGAGCTGCAGAAACACAATAGCAATGAGTCACTGAAATCCCTTGTTGGTCACAAGAGTTTGAACAACGGCAGTGATAATCTTTTGAGACAATGTACAACTCCAGTGGTATTTGCTATCTGCTCTGTGGTCTCCCTCAGTTAGCTGCTTGATTGACTTGGCTTTGTGGGTATCCTAATCATGTTGGCACAGTCACTTTGATTAACAGAGACATGCAACTTGGAAATCTCTAGGCTTGCACCGACCTCAATAAAGTTGTGTGCTTTTTCCCTTTCCAAATTTCAGCTTCCTCAGGGCACAAGAAATGTTTTGCACAGCTTTCCATGATGGTTGGTGAATATCGAAATGTGGGGTTCAGAGGAGTCCATCTGCTTCTCTGTAAATTGTAGGCTCAGAAAAAGAAAGAGTAAATAAATTTAAAAAGAAAAAATAAAGGGGCAAATACAGGATCCTTAAGTCCGTGTTATTCTTTTCAAGGCCTTTCCCACAGGTCCCAAGTAACTTTAAGCATTAGCTTTAGCCCTTTCTTTGGTAATACAAGAAATTAGTCTCATCAACATGACTTCATTTCTGCCTAATCTGGCCAATCTTCTCCTGTTACATTTACAGTATATTTCTAGGTGTCATGATGAATGCTCACTTGATCTTATTTAATTTCTGTACTCTGTCTTCTGAGAGAGTAGGCTTGTTTTTACAGCCAGGTAAACAGCCTTGCAGGTCCGTTGGCAAAATGAGGGAAAGCTTAATTCCTATTATGCCTCAGACCAGAAGAAATAGAACTTTATTATCTCATATTACACTTAAGGAAACTGAGGGGATATGAAATCCATGTGGTGTTTTTTACTAGTGGTAATTCCTCTGCAAGCTGGTTCTTGATGATATTTCCCAGTGTTCTACTTGTGTTTTTTAAGGAATACAATCTTTTCAATGGCCATATTTTCAATGGCCATCATCTACTGCTATATGGTCCTTGAATTACCATCTCCACACTGAAGGTAAGGATGTCTTCTAAAAGATAGCTCAGTCAAGCCAGAAGGGTATTTAATTTTGATACTATGAAAGGCAAAGTGTCCAATGCTGAAATTTGAAATAAAATGTGATTTTGGAGGGACACATCTCTATCTATCCACAGACATATATTTTTAAAACATGCTTTAGATGGGGTAATTCTCCCAGCTGTTGAAAATGTTGTTTGTAGAGAGAGTTTGTAGATCCCTGCAGTTACATTTAAGGTAGTTTCCAGGACCTGTTTGAGTGGTCTCTTTGTTTCCAAAAACCTTAAGCTTGTTTCTTGGAGCCCTCTCCCTTCCTTAACTCAGCTCTGCCTTGTCTCACAGGGGTTACCAGGTCACATGCGCATTTCAGGGGAGTCATCATTCAAACTTAAAACCTTCCCATCCCCTCTCTGTGATGTTGTTGTTAGGGGTCAAACCTCATGCTTCCATTTCTCATTGAAGAAAATGTTACTTAAAATATACCACAACACCTGCTTCCTTGACCCACTTTGCCTTAAGCCCTTTTTAATAAGATTTTTTTTTTTTCATAGTGGTAAAGAGAGGGGGGATCCTGAGGTCGCTGTGCCATGTGGGACATCAACTGAATGTGCCAAAGAATGTGAACATGAGTCTTCTCACAAGTGAGTGATGAAATTTCCCCCATTTACAGTTATTCTTCCATTTCTCCAACATTTTTTAGGTCTTTAAAAAAATTTCATTCTTCAGTTGGAATTTATAGTAATAACCTGTTCTTGTCCAAAATAATTGTGTTTATTAATGATTACTTTGAAACATTCTAGGAACAGAATCTGCATTTTCAATCTTTCAGGAAAAGGAAGCAATCACATTTTTCAGCTTGTTTTGCCTCATTATGAAAAAGCCCATTTCATTCTGCCTTTTTCTGTCTCCTCCTTTTCTCTCTTCATTCACAAGAACATTTGGACTTACAGACATAAGCAATTTTAAAATAATTCTTGTTTTTATTGTTATAGAAGCTTCTGTCTCATAATGCATATTAATTTGACACTGTTACTCCTATATAAACACATTTCTGGTACTGACTTCTTAGGAATGCAAGTATTTTAAGTATATCAATGTAAATGGAGTTTGTTAGACTGATAGTGCATTGCACATGTCATTATTTCACTTGACTGTCCTAAATCACCACATGTTCCATATGACACCTGCTTTTGTGTTCTAAGTTATTTGAGTTGGAGAAAGTTAAGCACACAGTGGCTATGAAAATAATCTTATTTTCAGCTACAACCTGTTTTTTTTTCCTCTCTGTGAGTACTCTGACTGTAGAACGAGACATTTATTCTCTTTGAAGGGAACTGGTGTAACACTACAGAAGAATTTAAGACAATTGGACAACATGCTAAGAGAAGATACATAAGCATCTGCATGAAAAGATGATTGTTTCTTTAAGAAGAGATCAAAAAAGAGGGAGAGGTGGAGTTTTCCTTTGTTTTGTTTCTGCATGTTTTCAAAATGTACACCCAATGCTCCCTTCTGCTCTGGGAGGAGCCTGTCTGCTATATGGAACAGAAAAAGCCTGGAGGAATCTACACAAATTCAGAGGATTTTGTACTTTGCTTTTGTCAACTGAAGCTGGAATTGCACCTTATTTTAACAAAGGATACTGTCCTGTTACTTTGGCTGGGAATTGAGTGTGCAATTTTATCTCAGTGTCACGCTACTGCAGATGCTGGATGGGAAAAGAGGCCTTCAAATGGAGTTGAAAATACTGCAACCAAAACACTGGACAGCTTGGGCTGTTGAAAATGTTTTTCGTGAAGCTCTGGCTCCCTTAAAGTAGCTGGCAATGCTTCCATTGAGTTCAGTACAGCCAGGATTTTGCCTTATATATTTATTCTGATTTATGAAAAGCTCAGTCATCGTGGTATCTAAGCATTGAGATACGGTATTTAGTTACAAACAATCATTTTAAGAGTGATGCCAAAATCTACACATGCATTAGACTTGGAGATTAAAGAACATGGAGCTTTGGTTGCATGTGCTTCTCCAGTTGTAATTATTCTTCATTCTAAATACTGCAGACCTCCGTGCTGTTGGGCACAGAGGGCCTCCAGACTGAGACAAATCAGAAAGATTATGTGATACAGTAAATAGCTATAAATTAATGGATCTTGCTGAGGTGCCAGTAACTATCTTGGTTTCCCTGTCAGCCCCAGAGGAATTAATAATTCCTCAGATTTTAGCCAGCCATTGCAGAAAAGGATTTTAATCTTCTGCATTTTTTAACTGGAACTGTTTACCTCGCAGTAACTTGTACAGCACTGTGTGCTCTCCACTCTGATGCTGCATCACAATAACTTGCTGCAGAAGAAAGCTGGTTGAGTTCAAATGAAATCTATCCCAAGGAAAGAGTATCCAGAGCAGCTGGTTTCATTTATATATTTCATTTCTAAAGCTCATGAGCATTCCAGTGAGAGATGGTATAATTGATTTAAATCAAATTATGAAACACTATACTTTTTATTCTAAAATCCACTTTTCTGGCATTCAGTTCTGTAATGTATCACTCACAGGTAATTCTGGTTGAAGTTGAAGAGGCTGAAAAATTCTCCTCTGCATCATGCAGTCCACTGTTACATGTTCTTGCTTTGGAGCTGAAGTCAAAGTTTCTGTTCATGACAGAATCATTGTATCATTAAGGAATTGAAGCTCCATTGCTTCAGGTGAGATGCAAAACCTTATTCCTTTAATTTCTTAGTAATAGAAATGCTCCTTGTTTTTTGCAGTAACATCTTGGTTCACTGTTTTTTTCCAGCTGATGTAAGCATACACAGAACAAATGCATGGCAAGCAGAACAGAGCTGTTTTTAGAACAGTGAATGTTGGACATTCACTGCAGCACAGGTTAACCTGCATTTTAAGAGGTTCAAAATATTCAGTGTTCAATTGTTCACTCAATTTTCTAAGTGTTTGCTGAGGCTGAAGACCTCGTTAGTGTGTTAAAAGCTTGCCAGAGCGCTTGTTTTCCCTAATAACTTCTGAACTGACCAATTCAAACCAGATTTTATGGAGGTTATGAAATTCCTATAAATTTTCTGAAAAAATTTGGCTGAGTGGAGAGAAGAGGGAACAACTGGTGCTACCAGTAATGGGAAGGCTGCAGCTGGAGCTCAGCCACTCCCTCCTTAGGTTTGGCCACCCAGCTTGGCTGGCTGGGAGAAACACGGAGGTGTGGTGCACGAGTGCAGCTCTGATCTGGGGCCAGCAGATACCTGCCCCTGCAGGGCTGTGGAGGAGGGGTCAGCTGTGAGCAGGTAGATGTCTCTGCAGAGGAAATGTGTCCTCTATAACAGAGGAACAAAGGTGCTGGAGAGCATCCAGAGGAGGGCAGCTAAGCTGTGGAAAGGTCTGGAGCACAGCTCTGATGAGGAGCAGCTGAGGGAGCTGGAGGTGTTCAGTCTAGAAAAAAGGAGGCTGGGGAGACCTTATCACTCTCTACAATTCCCTGAAAGGAGGCTGCAGCCAGGTAGGGTCAGTCTTTTCTCCAGGGTAGTAAGTGATAGGATGAGAGGAAATGGCCTCAAGTTGTGCCGGAGAGGCTTACATTGAACATTATGGAAAAAAAAACTCTCATGGAAAGGGTTATAAAGCACTGCAACAGGCTTCCCAGGGAAGTGGTGGCCTTCCCTGGAAATGTTCAAAAAATGACTGGACATGGCACTTGATGACGTGGTTTGATGGTGAACATGGTGGTGGTGCTGGGTTAATGGCTGGACTCGATGATTTAAGAGATCTTTTCCCACATTAATGATTCTGTGATTCAATGTGAACCTTGCACAAATGACAATGTTTAGAGAGACACTTTAGAGGTCTCTGAATTTCACTGTTTCCACTGCTTGGTTTGAAGCAGCTGCTAGAGGATGACTGGGGACATGTGCCCTGACCTCACTGGCACCACACTGATGCACACAAGCACGTTGGAGATACTGTGACTCACAGTCTGGGTTAAGATACAGGACAGTAGATTTGGAGGTGATATTG
Organism: Toxostoma redivivum; assembly: GCA_013397375.1. NCBI lineage: Eukaryota > Metazoa > Chordata > Aves > Passeriformes > Mimidae > Toxostoma > Toxostoma redivivum. The sequence continues at coordinate 713,365 of VXBI01008509.1, read as the reverse complement.
CTGCCTGAGAAGCAACTGCACCTAGAGGCAGAATTCTTCACTAGGAGGTGAGTGTAACTTGCTTTAAGGAGCCAGCTGTTACAAAACACCATGACAACAGATTTGTATTTATTTACTGGCACCCGCTCAAACTGAATGTGTATCTCTGAGCAGCATCAGGTTTCAGAAGTGCTGGTGCTTTTTGGTAGCATCCAGGCACTGGCTGGTGTGTGTGGACATGGTCATGGTTCTGTGTTTTATGCTTCTGTCCCTTACTCTTTGCAGGGCCTGTGGGTTTGGGGCATTCGTTTGCTGGGATAGGCCAGTGAGGAAGCAGGAGACTCCAGCTTTGAAAAGTGTTTTTCTAGGAGCTGTTAAAGCAAATGCTTTGTGCACTGCACTTGCCCAAAGCCTGATGTGGGATGAAGGCCTTTTCAAAGTTTCTCCTTTGTTTTTATTTTCCCCTCCAGTAGGAGCTTTTCTGCCAGGCTATGCCCACTGTGAGCCAAGCTTATGTTCCATTTCTCAGGTGCTCAATTTAAGTGTGTTTGGGAATCACACAGGTAACTTTTTCTCAGTCCTCTAAGAGGAGTCCCTATCAATGATGATGTATCTGGATTTCCTTCACAGCCCCTGTTGATGATGTTGGAGAAAGCATTTGTCTTGGACAAGATGGTTCTCAGCTCCTGTAACTCAAACCTGCACTTGTTCTGGGGGACTTTTCAAATAAGTTTCTTGGTGGCAAATAATTGTATTAGCTATTCCTCTCAGCTTAGGAACAGAGAGAGAGAGACCTGCTATAGAAAAGGTCTACAGATATATATAATACTTTCTTATCAGTGTTTATGCCATCACTAGCTCAATTTGAACCTGCTCCCAGTTCAACATCTGATTGCCAATATTTAGAGCTGTGTTTCAAGGTCAGTGAAGTGGTATCATACATGAAGTATAAAATCTATCATACCAGTGGTTTACAACAAGCCCACAGCACAGCTCAGTTGGTTGATGGGCCATCTCTGTTTATGTCAGCTGTTAAAAACTCATGCACACAGCCACTCTGTGTACTGATGCCATCAAATGTGGTCAACACAGACAGTTCAGCCTGCACAAGTGAGCCAGAAAATGCATTAAAATGCTTAGTCTATTACATACTTCCTTATTTTTGTCATTTTGACATTTATGTGTTGTATCATTGAGGCTTTTGAGAAAGAAGACCCAATTCCTGAAGCAAACTGAACTGAGATGTTCAGTTTATAATGCCTGAGCAATCTGGTTTGCATTTAATTCCAATTGACCACCTGCATGCTGTTAACCTCTGGAAGGTTACTGTGATCACAGTTGTTGTTGTTTATTTAAAAGTTTTGGAGCTCAAGGAAAATATTAGTAATCAGTTACTTAACCTACACTGTTTACTGATCTCATTGAACTTGCAGATGCAGCTTTGCTGGCCAGTGAAAACTGGTGCCAATAATAGTTTGCACTTATTTTTCAGGCAGGAGTAGGTTGAGCAATTAAAAGAATTTTATTTTTTTTAATAAATATGCTCTTTGTCTGTTGGCTATTTGTCTTCTATGTCAAGATCCAAAATATAACTTAGAGCATGTGGAAGGTAGCTCTAAATGAGCCAAACTTTCACAGAGGCGTGCTTGAGTTGTGAATGCTGCTGGTTACACATGCAAACCCCCAGAGCTGCATGTGAAAACATACAGGAATTGCAGAGATAACGCAAGTGAATAAGACAGATGCATTCATATTAATGTTCTCTGACCAGGAGTACTTAAATTGCTGTAATGAAGCATTTTACTAAATGACAGCATTCAGTAATTAGGAATTACTTCTTCAAAAGTATCAACATTTTTTTTTAATACGCCTGTTGCCAACACCCACCTAAGCCTATGAACAGACCCTGTTGCCCCTTCAAACCCCCCCTTCTCTCTAACAAGATCAAAATGCCAGGACTTGGTGACTTTTAAACTATGACTTCACCTGCATCTGTATTACTCCAAGACCTTAGCACAAGATCAAAGAGTGGATAGTCTCCAAATAGATGATGAGCATTTGGTTTTATTGCAAGTACCACCTGACCTTTCAGTTTGAGGATGCTCTGTTGGTATGAGTTACTGGAAAAGCTTTTTCAGGTTGGTCTGGGTGTGTAGGGGGTAAGGGGAGAAAGTTATTTCTGTGTTCAAAATCTTGAATATTAATAACAAATCAAAGGCCAAATGTGGTTTGGTTTAAGATAGTAAACATGTATTCTGGCTCCAAATCCACTTCTCTGATGAACCTTGGTGTATCTGTCACCCTGGTTGTATCTGACCACAGTGTGCTGGGCTAACTAATTGGACTGCAGACTATTGGGATATGTGATGGTCAACCAGATAATACTGCAGCAGCAATTCTTATTTCTAAAAGAAAGGGAATTTGATTTCCAGCTAAAATTTACGAACATTCAATGTCAACAGCTTTTTCAAAGAGACTATATAGTTGAAAACCAAATTTTCCACCAAAAAGCCATGAGGTAAAACTTTCTGCCAACCTCTCTTAACCTCTCTACTGCTTTATTGGGCTTTTGTTTGCTTGTGTTAGTGTCTGTGGGGACACTCGGGCATGTGGATTCAAATGAGCTGTTCAAATAGATTAAACAACTTTAAACCCCTCTGTGGTCTTTGGAAGTGAATTAGATTAAAGTGAATTAGGGCTATTTTAATTCTGAATGAGTGAGTCCACATGGGCTTAATATAGTTGTATATAGAAACCCACATTAAAATCACATCCTTAGTTAATTTAGATTGTTTCCCGTGTAGACAAACCCATCCTGTGTCTGTTTAGCAGGGCATACAGAGCTTGCTTCATCCGTAACTTGCACTATCGACAAGCACAGGAGCTAAATCAAAAATGATTTTATACTGGTATAAATGGTTCCACAAACAATAGCTCGGTAATGCATCTGGCCTGGGATGTGTCCAGAGAAAGAAGCTGGGCCTGAATAGCTTTTAGCTCTCATCATTGAAATCAACAATGCTTGCCAGAAGAAAGCCTTCAGCATTAATTCCGTAAGCTATAAATTATTACAGGGCTCTGATTCTTTGGAATGAAATGCAATAGATAGATGGCAGAGAAATATTATTAATGGATGGTTTACTACGTTCCTAACTGCACTGACTTCACGAGAATAGATTATATTACTATCTGGAATAGCAATACTAGGGATTTATTAAAATGACTGAGTACAAATTGTTAGCTAGGATACCATGCTATATTGGAAACATAAAGTATTCTGCATCAAAGCATGTAATCTACATCTTTCCTTTTCATCCTTAATTTGATTATGAACTATTACCATGCTTTGCCATAAAATAGGAAAGTTGTACGTTTTGATGGTTTCTCAAATGCTGATTTTATTTTCTGCACAAATACTTTTTATCTTTTCAGCATAATTATTTAGCAGCCATTTCGGGTTAATTATTGTCATTAACAATATGAGTCCTATGAGGGAATATCAATTAAAATATGCACAGCTGAACTTTCAAATGAGTAAATAATTTAGTTTTTGAAAATGACTGGAAACAGCAGGGTAACAGTCAAAAGGGGAACAATTATTTTAATGCTTATTTGACAAATGAGTAATTTTTACAGCAAATTAGTTTCTTATTGTAGCACCCCTACTGGTAACAAGAGAGAAACTGTTAGCATGAGTTTTAAAAATAAAACCTGCTAAGATATGCATGCAAAGTTAAGAAAATAATTTGTATGAAGAAAAGGTGATTATGATACACATTGTTAGCCAAAGAATGTTGCCATGGGAATCTAATTATGGATATAAATCACACAAAATTATGTTTATATATAGGGCTGGATACATTAAAATCATATGCACAGTTATACATCAATTTTGTTGTTTGTCAAAGTATTGAAGATAGACCCTCATTGCTCTTCATTCTTGACCCCACTAAATAGAGCAATTGAAAGTTAATAATTTGATGGAATTGCTTATCACAGTAGCAATGGCAAGAAAATTAACAAATGAACCATGGAATTCCAGGTGTGAATATATGATGTTCACTCATTTGCGTAACAAAAAGGAATGTAGAAAAACTTTGCGAGGTGATTGAGTTTTATCTCTGTTTTGGGGAAAGTTTTATGATGCACATTGACTTTAGCAGTGCCATCCTGGTTGGTTATATAGTTATGTGGGAGGGGTAGAGTGAAAATAAGAGGAAGTCTATGGAAACCAGAGCTATTGAAAATGTTTGTGGTTTTTATTCCAAAGCTCTGAGAAGGTGTTTCAAGCCCTTCTATATGTGTTAAAATGGATAGGGAATTTCAGCAAAGATGTCTTTTGTCTTTCTCTTATTTGCATGCTCTGTTTCATTTCTGATTTTCATGTTCAGCCTGATTACTGCCTGTAGTCAGCCTCAGTGCTGCTGATGGTTTCCCACAGCTATGATTTGGCATAAGTGGGTGGTTTATAGTGAAACAATGATTACTAAAGAGAATTCAGATTTTCTCTTAGGTTTCAGTGACTTTTTAAAAAATCCCTCTATCAAGTGTGTTGACCTGCACTACTGAGTTGCATTGAGTACTACTGGGACTTGTGCCCAGAGAAGTTTCAGTGAAGGTGACCAAACCTTTTAATGATACAGGGGCTTCCTGGACCAGAGAGGGCAAATTTGGGTGGCCTTGGCATGGTAAGGAATTGAAAATAAATTTAGGAAAAAAATATGATGACAATGAAAAACTGAACTTGCCATTTCTTGGCAGGAATGGGTAGTTGTTCCTACTCTTGCCAACTGGTCAAATTCAGTTTTAAACTTTGTTACCACCAAACGTTTTGCACTCTCTCAGTCCTAGGCCAGAGGAATGTTTTGGGACTTGATTCTAACTTGCTAGGAAGTAATCTTCCTTTTCCACCTGATCTCTGTGCAATAAAGGAAATTGCAGTACCCTCAGTGTGGTCACACACATTCTGTTGACATCCACAACTGAGCATGTAATTAAGGGTGTAGATTTAGTGCTGTCTCATTTGAAAAGCTGCTAGAATTGCAATGTTGCTTTAACAGAGATATTCCCTTACTGCGGTATATCTTCCACATCTTTTTTTTTCAGTGATGTAATGAGACAAGGGGGAAGAACCATATAAGATGCTGAGAAACTTCATATTGTATGCTAGAGTGTCTAGGGCTGTTGAAGGCTGGAATCAAGGAATGATTATGAGCCAAGGATCAGCCTATCTGATCTGTTTTTAAGGAACCTTTCCAGTTTCTGTGTAAACATTTATTTCACAGTAGAGCTTCTTTAAGACAGTTTCACCTTTTTTGTTTGTCCACTTCACCACAGCATTCTCTCACCCCACCTCAAGCCACCACACAGTTTCTCCCTAAAATCTCACAGCACAGAAATTCCATAGGAAAACACAATGATGTCATTTCAGTCAGACCATAATTTTCCAGCTGTTGGAAGAAGGCACATTGTGGTGTTTATTTCACTACTTATAAAGATTTGTGGTAAGGAGGGAAATACTTTACTTCCAAGATCATTGTTCAAGCAATTGAAACTGTTCATCTGGTGCTTTGTGCCAAAGCAGGGGGAGGCAGAAGGGATGATGCGGGACAGCAACATGCATGCACTGCCTGAGGTAACTGCGTGGATGAAACCTCAGAGGAATTAAGGGATATTTTTCATTTTTGTTCTTATGGCAAGAAGGAAAGAGGCATGGTGTAGGCAGCTTTTCAGCATATCTGTGCCAGTGTGAAATTTTGCAATTCCCATTACTGGCTTTGCATTTGACAAGGCTTTGTGTGGATAAAGCAAGCGGTCACTTGGGCTGGTGTCAGGTTGTCTCTTGCACTTACCATGGACAAGCCTTTGTCCTGAGCTGCAAGTTCTGCTGTAAGCCAGAGCTCTATACGTGGTGGAAATGGTTTACTGTAACATTGGTCAATGTGGATTTGAAAGCCTCATGGCAAAGATTTCCAGAGGCAGCTGGGACTTTCAGCAGCTTAGATTCTGCTGAAGATGGTTGTTGCTTAAAAAACCCCTAACCACCAATCAGTCCTGAGCCTGGAATATCTCCTCTGTTCAGAGTGGCAAAGCTGCATCATGTTGTATTGGTGGCCCAAGTGCTCCTCATGCTTTACAAAAGCCCTTGCAATGTGTGACAGTCTAGAGACATCCCCTCTCATCTTTGGAGATGACCAGCTGCCCTCAGGCAAATGCAGGGGGAGAAAGCAGACAAGTGTCTGAGAGATGTGACATGCTTTGATGCACTCATTTCTCCTTAGTTAAGTAGCACAGTGGAAAATGGGGTGGCTCTGACATGAGAATTTTGGGACAGTCCCTCTCAGTACTTCAGTCATGAAATGTTAGCCAAGCTCGCCCTCCAGTTCATCTGAGAACTCCAGACGGGCTGGATGCAATAACAAACAAAAGCCTTTTGGATGTTGCTGTTGCTCATTTTTTCACTGTGTGGGTCCATTAAAGCATTGCTGCCTTTTGGGAACTCAGCTGGAAGAAGAAAACAGGCCTGGAAAAAATAACTGCATTATGTGAGACCATCACTACTGCTGGAATTGTGTCAGTTTATAACATGTTACGCAGGTTCCCTGTGCATCTGCTGCGAAGCTTCTGCTGACAGGAGTTGAGCTCTAGCAATGAGAGCAGCCAACAACAGCAAAAAACAAGCTGTGGGCTCTTGGATCCTGTGTGATTCCACAGGTTATGGGCAGCATAAGTCAGTAGGAGAGAAAATTAAACTGTTAAAATGTTCCCCTGATATGCCCTCCAACTTGTAAAGACAATCACCTGTTCAAAGGGGTGATTTCTTCGTTGGAGGGAAGATGTGTAGATGAGTGATAAACAAAATAGCTGCATGTTTGATTTAGTCCTGACATTTTTCAGTATGGTCAATTCCACATAATTTAATTTCACTCTTTCCCTGCTCTACATGCCTTTTCTGTCATGCTTGGCACCACACTCTCCACTCAAAATGCCAGTTTAAGAGAATAAAAGTAGTCCAGCACAGAAATGTTTGCTAGCTGGACACACAGTAGCCACTGTTCCCTGGCTATGGAAGCATGGACAGAAGCAGAGCTGAAATTTGTCATTGATTGGGTCTAGAAATTGAAACAACTCCTTGAACCTGACACATAAATATTGTCACTTCAGCTTTTAACCCTGCTCCCCATTACCTCATCATATTTTACCATGAAGGAAACATATACTATAATGTATTCTTTGTCAGATACAGTCCGCAGCCTTATGTAAACTGCATTTTCAGTCCTCTTCCCGTGCAGACACATTCCCCAACAGGCATTCCTCAGACATGCCAGTCAACGCTTTACTGCTTAGCAAATCTATTGGATTAACACAATTACAGTAAAAGCATGGGACAAAATAAATATTCCCCAAAGAACCTTTAGGAGGATTTTGCCATTTCTTGGTTAGTAAGAGATGATCCCTCAACAGACACCAGGCTGACCCTGCTTTCATTTCTCTTATTTCATCTCTCCCAATGGAGCAAGAAAAATATATCACTCTATGGGCAGCAGGAGAATGAGCAGCCTGGTATTATCTGTACTTTTTGATTCAGTCTGCAGGGAAAGCTGAGAGTCAGGGGAAGAATCAAGGAACTCTGTGTTCAGCCAAATTCCAAAGCCTTTGGTGTCTGGCCAGATTTACAAAACTTAATTGTACGTTTGTATTGTGTGTTGCAATATCTCAGAGATTTGCAAAGTGGCTCTCGTGGATCTCTTTTGGGCACTTGGATCCCCTAGACATTCCCAGTAAACACAGGCACAGCTTCCATGCTCGTGGTACAATGTCCAGTGTCCCCACACTCACTGGTGTGGTGGTCCCTTACCTATCCAGTCATCCCAAGGGAACCACGGAGGGAGGCTGAGTTGCTCAGCTGGTCAGCCTGGAGCTGTTCTGAGGGCGTTTTTCCCCGGGGTGTTGGCATCAACTCCTGCTTCCCCAGCAGGGATGTAGCAGAAGTGGGTGGGAGCTCATCATACCTGCCTCAGTGTTCTCTTCCAAAGTGCCCTGAGGCAGCTTCAACCATTTCAGTTGTTCACTGTTAGTATTTTCCTTTGAATCGTGTTTCAGTGGATGGCAATGCTGCTTTTTCCTTACAGGGGCACCACTGATGTTTTTTTCCCCACCACTCTTAACTTCCTGGTCCAGTTGAGTCAATTCAAGCTTGGAAATCTCCAGTGAGTTTGGATCTGGATGTGGCTGGATTGATCTCTGCTACTGCCAGTACTTCTTTAGGGGATAGAGGGAGAAAGAAAAGGAAAAAACGAAGGCAAACATTGAATTTATAGCACTCCAGATGTCAGAGAAATGAACATAAAAGTGCAGATGCCTTATAGTCAGGCAGGCTGCTCAAATGTATGCAAATGGGTGACAAGTTTATGTGAATATGGTTGAAAAAAAGAAAAAGCAAGGGAAAATGCTTAAATAATCCCATTCTCATTGTTGTAAGTCTTGGACGTTGGGTTTGGTGGAAGTCACGATTGTGATGACCCAAAGAAAGGCAAAGCTCTAGTAAATGTGGCTAGCTGGATAGACTTTGATTGGTCTTAATGTTCTTGGACATACCAATAAAGTAACATAAATTCATACCTTCTAAGTTATGGGACCTATTGATCAAGCTTTTCCTTGCACAGCAGTATTTAGATTATTCTGCAAATCATCTTCATGGCTAGCTGTGTGAGATGGCTGCAGTGTCTTCAGCTAGGGTGGTGTAAATGTATGGATTTAAGTGAACAGATGTATTTGCACATACATTTCACATATGAGCTTCTCAATTATTTGGGGGTAACAAAACAATTCTTTCTGTCAAATGTGCTTCCAACTTGTGAATTGATTATATCTACCTTCCAGTAAACTGTTTAAGAGCAGCTCGTCTTCCTGGTATTTTTATTAGCTTGCAAAGAAGCTTCTCCAAAGCATGAAATGCCGAAAGGAGCAGCCTCTGGCTAAGTTCTACCATGGATAGACAGAATTCAGTGGTGTCTGCCTGCAGCCAGGTGAAAGAAAGAGCCAGTGGTCATCAGTCTAAGGCATCCCTCTGTGCAGGACCTTGAATAACTTTCTTTGCCTTTTTACTTTTGGATAAGAGCAACTTAAAATTATAGTAGTAGGCAGCCATAATGTTGAGGAAAACTGATACAGTCTGGATAATCTGTTGCTGAACAGCTTGTGCGGGTCTGTGTCCAAACTACATGTCTTTAAATAACATTTCAAGCCAACTAGCTTTTCTGGATTCCTTTGCTTAAAAATCAGAAGGGATTTTTGGATGGCAACTGCTATTAATGTCACTAAGCATTGCTCGGGTGTGTTCTTTGTTCATTTGTGCAGGAAAAGACCTACCATATCCATAGTCCCATGATGCAATATTAGAACCTTTAAAAAATTATTAAACAGGTTGTAAAACCCCCTTTAAAAATATGCTTCGATTTGTACAATTTTTAGAAATGGCAGAGGACAAAACCACATCCTTACCCACATTAAACTCCCAAACACCCCTGCCATGCCCCCGCCCCAGCCAAAGCCTTAATTTATAATATCTTGGTTTTACTATATAGAAAAGGTGAGAAAAACAATACAAGTTATACAGCACACTTACAAATACTAGCTTATATGAGCTAACACTGGCAGTTAACATCTTAGATTTTTCTCAGCAATAAGCTACATCTGCAGAACTTATGAGTTGGGTTTTATAAAGTTCACAATTCAAAAATGTCTCTGTGCTAAAGGGCTATGGCTTTCTAGCTCAGGGCAAATTTTATATGCTACAGTCTGTAACCATCTTTGTTTCTAGAGAAGTATATGCATGGATCATGGATTAAAACGTTTTACTATGTGCCATGTGGGTTTTATTATCTGAATAGATCATATCCTAAACAGGTCAACTGCCTCTGATTTAAACGCATGGAGAATGTGAAACAGCATTTATTAATGCAGTGGGTTTATCATGTGGTTCTGCAGGTATTCTTCAGTCACAGCCACTACCCAAAGGGAAGAGCGGTATGCTGGGCATCCAAAATCGACATCAAATCTAATCCCTCTTCATTTCAATATATGCAAGGGTCGGTATAAAGAAATAAGTCTCAGCACTTGTTGAGATGAGGCATTATATATAAGGCATTATATATGGCATTGTAAGGGTGTTTGATGTAGTGTTCTCTCTTGTTCTTCCTGTTTGCAAGATCATCTCCTTGATGAAAGCTTTTCTGTGTACCAAGAACCATAGTAGAGACCAACAAGAGTGTGGTATAACTGCACATAAAAGATAGAAGGTCAGGCGTTCCTGGATGCTCCAGGCACCTCTGCAGATGCTGAAGTGTGTTGTGATTGTGTACAGTGGAAAACACAAAAAGTGTGAGTATTTGGAAATCAGAGGAGAAACAAGAGAAAAAGTAGGTATAATATCTGTGAATGGAAACAGTTGTCTCTATGGGACAAAGCCAGGAAGGGTAGTATTACTACTGTATATTTATTATTACAATTAGCTGCTATTAAATATGTTTCAGTATTGTATTATTGTTTTCAGTGAGACCAAACTGACTGTTATATAGCTGTGCAACAATTTCCCAAGGGAAGTATGGGGAAGCTATTTACTGATTTGCTTAAATCTCTGTTGAACAAAGCAGTGGAAAATACTTTGTAGGAAATAATCACCCATTGGCAGGAAGCTGGAATAGGTTACATAATAGGGATCGTATTTCTGTGACAATGAATGATTCTGTTTATACAATATTCATTGCTGGTCATGTACCCTAGACTTTGTTTATTTTTGTCTCATCCCAAAATGATAAGAAGATAAATTCAACTAACATTTTTGCCCAGGTGTTTTAGAAAATAGTTCAGTGTTTCTTGCCTAAATTTGCACATGGCACTATCACTGTGCACACAAAGTCTTGCTTCTCCTGGATACATACATGTTTTTCCACACTGAATTCTTAACAGACTGTAGAATCTATCTATAAAAAAGGGAAAAGAGAGAGGGTCTTGGGAATTATGCACTGATCGGTGTAACCTTGATATCTTAAAAGGTATTAGATACTAGAACAAATTATTAAGCAGTCCATGTGTAAGCACCATTCAGATAAAAAGGTGATAAAAGAGAGTCAGCACATATTTGTCAAGAATAAATCATGTTAAACCTATCTAATTTCCTTCCTTCCCAGGGAAACTGGCTTAGTGGATAAGGTGAAAGTGGTAAATGTGACACATCTTGACTTAAGCCAGGATTTTTGACACTATGGGAGATTATATGCTCTCATGTAAACTGGAGAAATTTGCCTGGATAACATGGGACAGCATGATTCTTTAAAAACCCCGCAATGAGAAGGCAGTTAGCAGTGATGCCCTGCTAAAAGGAGAATTCACTTTTGCTCTTGAAGAGGCTTAATTTTGGGCCTAGCTCCCATCAATATTTTCATTAGTGGCTTGAATGATGGGATAGAAAGTGAATATGTAAAATTTAGACTGAGGATACAGAAGTGCTTTAGCACACAGGATTAGAAGAACAAATGAACATAACACATTGGAAAAATATATCAGTATGAAGGCACTCAGATTATAGAACTGCAAAGTGGTATGTGTCAGAGAATCTGTAACTGTATGGGGACTTGGCATTAGGAGAGAAGATGGAGCTTTAGTGCCTGGAAAGTGGAACAGAAATGAAAGATGAGAGCAACTCTTAGTGTGCAAGACATCTCTGTCCAGTGGCCAAAAGTCAGCAGCTGGATTTTTGGACCTGTGTTTTTTCACTACTTTTTAAAGCAATGCAGACAGATGGGATGTAATCTAGAAGAATTACTCAAATTATTTGAGACTTAGAAAATATGATCTGTGCTGAAAGATTGAAAGATTTGTTTGTGTTTGTCTAGAAAAGGTATGTCTGAGGAAGGGTGTAAGTCTTGTAGGCAACTGCTGTTAAAAAGGGAATGCAGATCTATCAGTCACCATGGCTGTGGAGTGTAGGATTGCAAGGACTATATTTTCACACATGTTTTAATAGAAGGCTCTCTGTAAAAACTAAACTGAACTCAGATTTATCAGATCAGTGCTTTTCTTGTTCAGGCATGTGAAAAGTGTATCACACACTTAGCTCTCAACAATGCTACTGACCTTGATCTGTGCTTGTTGCTCTCTCTGCCCAGATTGCCATCGTGTCTCTGTATTCAATTTGATATCTATAGGGGCAGTGTGGCTATAGCTTTGCATCCAGCTGTCAGTGATTCCTGAAGTGTAGATAAACCTAAGGTGTAGATTAAAGATGTGAAAAAAATCCAGAGACTGGCTTCACCAGTAGCAAAACAAGGCTTTTGGTTGTTTAAAAATTACCAGTATCGATAGGATTGTTAATCACTGGAATAAGTTACCCAGGGATGTTGCAGACTCTCTTCTAAAGGTTTTGAGAAATTTGATGGACATATGTCATGCTGCTACTATTGCTTCTAGGTAACAAGATAGACTGGAGGCCCTCTTAAGATTCCTTTTAGTCTGATGTCTGATTTCTGTGGCATAATGTTTTGCAACAGTATAATATATTTTATATCCCGGCAAAAAAAGCACAGAACTGACATAATCCAGGCAGTTTTGCTTCATGTTGAGAGATGAAAATGTATGAATGCGTTCATAAAAGTCTCAGGAAAATAAATGCCTGATTTGACTTTAAATAGAAATGAACATGGCGAGAATGATATGCTGAATAATGACCCTGCAAAAAAAACCTAGCTCAGTTCCTCACTACTAACTATCACAGGGCATTGATTATCTATCATGTCTAGTTTGTGTGATAACGTAAGAATTTAAATTGTAGCCTCACCCAGAACAAACACAGATGCGTTTTCTCTAGGTGTTAATCTCCCAAAGGCCCACAGTCTTGTAATGTAAACAGACCTTGGAGCCCCAGCCTGGTTCACTCTGTATCAAATAAGCTGTATTAATATCCTGGGTCAAAACTTCCTTCAGGCAGCCTGAGGGCAGAAGCCATCCAAATCCATGTGCACTGACACCTTCCCAGCAACAAGCCTCTCTCTGCCGGACCCTTGATTTATGACTTGCATGTTTTCTATTTGTGAGAAATGTAGTGTTTATTTGACACATGAGGCTTCTGATAACTCTGCTATTGTTAAATTTCATCCTGCTTCTGAGGGGAATGCTTGCCCTGCCTCCCCAAAAACCAAAAAAAGGAAGGAATGAAGTGGAAGGTTGCAAGGAAATCTAATTGCACTCCTTAAAATACTGCTTTGAGAAAGCAGTCAAGCCTTCTCATTCCAGCCCCTACTCTTAGCATTTTCTCTGTAGTAGACAAGCTTGATCTGACAGTGGTGAAATTAGTAAAATGTTTGCGTGAAACTGTTCCCTTTTTTTTTCTCTTGATTCACTACCATTTCACCCCTGGCTCTTAAATTGGAGTGTGTGCTTACTAAATCAGTGATTGAAGGTGATCTGCTCCAGGTGCCCACCAACTCTTCCAGGAAGGCTCCTTCCATTGCTGCCCTGCTGGCTGTAGGAATTATCTTGGGTGCTGCTGGAGCCTATTTTGGGAGGGTAGTTGTATTCTGGTGCCTTGCCTTGTTTGTGCTGCAAGTGGCCTCTGAAGGCAGAAAGGCAGAGGGCAGTCTTTGTCTTCTCTGCACAAGGCTGTTAATACATGGCACATGTCCATGGAAAACAATAGCTACATGAGAGATGGCTATGTCCCATGGGTGGCCTTTCAGGAGCAGGGAGATTTTGAAAGAAAAATGCTGCTGTGCCCAACTTCCCTTGTGTACATGCTGCTACCAGAAGCTCCCCCTATGAATCCCTTTTCTTCAGAGCCAAAGCCAAATCCTGCTGTAGTCCATAACCAGAGGAGTGTCCTGCTGACTTCTACAGGATACTTGTCTGAGGGTGGCATGAAATGGCTCCCAAACAGCGAATCCTTCCAGCTCCCTTCTTGTGAATACTGTGGCTTAGCTACACTGCTAGCCTGGAATATGACTCCGCCCTCATCCATTGCTGATTAACCCTTGGAGATCTGCTAGTCCTGCTGGTGCCTTGTCTGTCCATGGCCATGGCGGCAAGATAGGGATTGCTGCAGGATTCAGTACCAAGTGTGAAGTGTTGAGGACTTCCTCTATTTATCATATCAATTCTGTGTTGTTTTATTGCGTTTTTGCTCATAATACACAGTTCTTGAAAGTCCTGAAAAAACTGCAAATCCTACCTAAAGATAATTTACTTAAATTTTAAGGAAAATCCTTGAAAGAATTGACCCAAAGAAAAGCTTGCACTCATTTTTTATGGTTATTTTTGGCACTGCTTGTCTGACTTCGAGGTATCCGAAATGTCAGCTCTGGTATCTCATGACTTCAGTGAGGGACTGTGAGTATTTGGGAAGAAAGTAACTGTCTGTTAGGTTTCAGCTGGAATGATGTATTAAAGTTTCAGACTAGGCTTTCTTCAAGCATGGTGTTGACAGCATGCTCAACTTGTAGCACTTGGAGTTAGATGGATATTTACCAAAGTAACACATCTTAAACAATTTAACAAAAATGGAAACAAGCAAAAACCTCAAAACAAAACACTTTTCTGACAGATTGGTAGTTACTGTCCTAGTGTGAGTAACTTTGCCCCTTCCTCGGTTGTCAGTGTTTTTTCCCCAGGACCTCTATTACACCACCAAAATTTCCAGCCTTCTAATTACATAAAAGCATCAACAAATAGAAATAAGGACAAATACAAGGCAAGAGCCTAATGTGTTTTCAGTTGTACATTGCTCCTAATGAAAGTCATGTGTGCAAAAAACCTCAATGATTTTGTCCTGGCTTACTGAAATTAAACAAAGAATGATACCTATTTATAATCCTGAGAGTTCTGCCAGTAATATATTTTATCACTATGGTTGCAAAAATACAAATAGTTACTGAGGAAGTATTTTTCACAAAAATGAATGAGCATGGAGGGTTTCATGGAAAGAGCTGCTGCTTGTGGTGGAATAGTGGGGGAATGTGAAGCAAGTGAGGAGAAGCAGTTAAAAGCAAAAAGGCACTTTACTTTTATTATAGTGCTGATGTTTACTGTTCCCTTTCATTTCATCAGATTGATTTGCAATAACCTTCTGTCATCTACACAGGCTAGTTTTTCTACTGTAGTTTCAGCAGGGAAGAAAAGCGGGATATTTAAATAATTTTGTTTATTTGTAATTAGAAAGCAAGTAACTTAATTTCTTTTTCTTAAATTGAATTGATTGCATTTAATAAATACAACAGAGGGCTTACCAAAGTGTTCTCAAAGTAACGTAAAGCACATGTACCATCCCACAAAAAAAGGACATAAATATTGAATTTCTGAATGGTTTTATATGGATTAATTTATTGTGGCTAAATGCAACCAGCCTCCCTTTCTGCTGCCCCATTGTGTTCAGAGCTCACCAGCTGGCATTAACTGCATAATATGGTCCCTAGAAGGAAGTGGCTGGAATACCATAATTGTGATAGGGTGAGGCTATAAATGAGATCATAGCAGGAATCCATCCTCAAACTCTACGTAATTCAAAAAATGCCTATTGCAGGCAATATGCTATGTGTGACAGGTCTGAAAAACGTAATAGCAAGATTCAGACCTAGTGCTCATCCATTTCAAGGAGCATGCAGAGAGTTCCTTGGTGGTGGCAGCAATTTTGGGAAGACTTCTGCAAGCTGTTTGAAAAGTGAGACTCCAATCTTTACCAGGGCATTCAGGGTATGAGCAGTACTCATCACCAGCGGTAATAAGCCTGAAGGTGTAGTGTTCAGATCCTGTTTGTCACACATTCAGGGACTCCTCTAGATGAATTTTTCTTTACACTTTTCATCTTCTAAGAAAAGAAAAAAAAAGTGATTTATTCATAGGAAGGGAAACTTTTTAAAGACATTTGCAGCATTAAACCTTTTTTTTTAGGTGCCAGACCTCTTTGTCTCTAGCAGATGTGAAGAGCTGGTTTAGGTCTGGCATCCTCCATAACCCCACATTAGTACTTGCCTATCATATCAGGTGTGTAAAACTAGTCTGCCTGTTATACAGAGCTGTGATTGAATCCTTTATTTATGACTTCTGCCCCACATTGCATTAATTAGAATGCAAATTAAGTGTTTCCTGGAAAGCTGCTGTTTACTTCTGGCATACTTTACATGTTTCATTAGTCTTAGGACCCTGACAGTCAAGTTATGTCAATTTAACAAGTTATCAGTCAGCAGAGCTGCTGTAATTGTACATAAACATGCACGTAGGCATTGAGGGCTGCAGTGGGATGCAGACTTGGGTTTGCCTCCAGCGAAAGGCATTTAAGATATGTTATCTTGTCTTGTCTTAGCTACTGGGCTCACCTAATTAGAGGTAAATCTTTTCCAACAGCATAGCTTGATCTTGTGCTCGAGCCTTTAATTTACACCAGTGCTTCTGGATTTGATATTGTAAGATGTGTTTAATTGAGAACCTCAGTTTTCACTGGAGAGTAGGTTATTTGGCCACTGAACTTGATAGTAATTGAACAGTCTGTATCCCTGAGTAGCTGGACATGAGAATCATAGAATGGTTTGGGTTGGTAGGGATCTTAAAGATTATTTAGTTCTAATCCTCCCGCCATGAACAGGGATGCCATTCACTAGATTGGATTGTTCAAAGCCCCTTTTGACCTTGCCTTCTAGGGATAGGGTATCCACAAACCTCTCTAGGTAACCTGTTCCTCTGCTTCACCACCCTCTGAGAAATGGATTTCTTCCTAACATCTAACTTAAACCTGCTCTCTTTCAGTTTAAAACCACTGTCCCTTGTCCTGTCACTATTGTCCCATATAAAAAGTCCCTTTTCCTTCTTTTCATAAGCCTCCCTATAGTACTGGAAGGCTGTAATCAGGTCTCCTTGGAGCCTCCTCTTCTTCAGGCTGAACAACCCCAACTCTCTCAGCCTGTCTCCATAAGAGATGTCTTCTATTCCTCTGATCATCTTCAGTGATCTCCTCTGAGCTGAATCCAGCAGATCCATATACATCCTGTGCTAAGAACCACGTTGAGGTGGATTGAGACTGAACAGACCACAAATTACAGTTATTTTTTCTGTTTTAACCATGCAGTTTAGCACAGTCTGCATTTTCATGTGTCCCTGTTTACCAGCCCTTAGGAGCTGACACTTGAGTGAAGTGGCTGTGTTCAGTGCCTCTCCAGGCCTGAGAGCATCTGCTGTGGTTTGGCGGTGTGGCTGAGCCTCTCGTGAGAGGTTCCCTCACCTTCCTGGCACAGATCCATAGAACTTGGTGAGGACTGATGTCCTGTGTGGATCTTCTCTTGTCTCTGCTTGCCTGTAAGGCGGTGGGTCTGGAGGGGAAGCCACATGAGGAGCAGCTGATGTCACTGGGTCTGTTCAGCCTGAAGAAGAAGGAGCTGAGGGAAGACCCCAGTGCAGTTACAACTTCCTCAGGAGGGGAAGAGGAGGGGCAGGCACTGATCTCTCTGGTGACCACTGAAAGGACCCAGAGGGAAAGCCTGAAGCTGAGTCAGAAGAGGTTTAGGTTGGATATTAGAGAAAGGTTCTTCACCTAGAGGGTGGCTGGGGGCTGGAACAGGCTCCCCAGAGAAGTGGTTGCAGCCTCAAGCCTGACAGAGCTCAAGAATCATTTGGAAATGCTCTTGTGCACATGGTGTGATTCCTGGGGTGATCTGTGCAGGGCCAGGAGCTGGACTGTGAGGATCTTGATGGATCCCTTCCATCTCTATGATTCTATAGCTGTGCAAAGTGCAGAGTTGAAAGATTACATTTTCTGTTTTGTAAAATTATGTCATTATGGAGGAAAATCTATTTTGAGGGCACGGTTAAAGAGTGAGAATGGTGGTGTTGCTGGGTTGATGGTTGGACTTGAAGGTCTTAAAAGTCTTTTCCAACCTTAAGGATTTTATGATTCAAAAATAAGCATTACTTTCTTAACCTTTCAAGGTGCTGTGATGAAAGATGTATCTGTGGATGTGTTTGAACCCCAGAGGAAGAATTTTCACGCGAGAAGGAACTTACACCAAAATAATGAAGAGTTTGGCCCCTGGCACCGTTATTTTCCCTGACTCCCACAGTGACAGAAGGGGCTGGAGGGAAGTAACCTATCCCATTTCTGTTTGAAAATATTTAGCTTGAGTGATGTGAAGATTTCAGTAGATCTGTGACAAGATCAAAGACTATAAATTATTTAACAGTGGTTCTACTTTTGTGGAATTATTTAAAGTATCATAATTGCAGCTCAGCTTCCCAGCCTTCATTTTCAAGTCTGGAATTCTGTTGGGAACTATCATAATCACTGAAGAGTATAATATTACAGGCTGGGTATAAAAATATCTTTTTAATGACTAGCAAATTAGTGAAATGTCTTGACCTAAATCTAGACCAAACAGAAGACAGTGTTTTTATGGAGGGGTAAGAAAGACTAAATTGTCACCACATTGTTATTCTTGTTAAATTCTCCACTACTTAAAATGTCAGTTGATTAGATAAAATTTGTAACACTGTGCATCAAGGCAAGTGATGAAGGGCTGTGTGTTACATAGTTTCTTGGCATTTCTGCACTTTTGTTTTCCTTTTAATGGTAGCATGCGCATTCTGTGACTGAAACTTGGAAAAATAAAGGCTATTCATTACTTTAGTACCCTGTGAACAATAGAGATCATGAAAGGCATCGCAGGGAACTCCTCTGTGTGTTGGCTCTTCAAGAAGCAAGATGAGCCCTTGGAGGGTTTTCTCATAGGATTCAAGTAATTGTTGTGTGCATGATCTGCCTGGCTAAACTCTTTGTGTCTGACTTAAATAAGATCTAGAAGAGACAGGAATGTCTCACTCCATACTATGTGATTAATAGTGTTATCCAAGTCTCTGTTAACATAGAAACAGGAATTTATTCTCCAAATTCTGGTTTGCAAATGACTTAAAGGAAACCGAGCCCTTGTGTTCTTGTGTGCAATCAGTTTTCAGTGGCAAAATACTCCATTTGATGAATTTTGACCATACATTGAAGATACCATGCAGACCTCTGCAGATGAGGACCCTATTTCTAATTTCGTTGGCAATTTTCACTGCAATTTGGGGCAAATCACTTTCTGTTCTTCTTCCGGCCTTTCTGTCCTTCATTGCCCCCAAGTCTAGCCAGAAGTGATAACTGACTGGTTTACATGTTAAGCATTATGGTGCTGCGGCTGCATTTGCAGAGCAGAGTCTGTAATGAGAGAGGGAAATAAGAGTGGTGGGGCAGACAGGCTGTCTGCATTTTGCCTTTGTGCCAGGGTACAATAGGTATTTCTGAGGCAGAGACCACCTTAGTGTCCTGTGTTCACAGAACTCCTTATGCAATGAGACTGCAGTCTGAGCACCGGAGGCAGGAGCAGAGGTGGTCTCCATTCTTGCCTTTCTCTCCACATGGCCAGGGCCCATGGTGCTCTGTGTTGCAAAGACAAATGGTAAATTTGTTCAGCACCTGGCTGCAATGAATGTGATTAGTCTTTAATTAATATTAATGCACAAGTATGAAGGACATTCAGAAATTAAATGGAAAAGACTGTTATCTTGAGAATTTGTGTTCTGGTAGGACCTGTGTAGCAGGTTGGAAGCCATCTACAGCAAGGATACACTCAGTACCTGCATGGATTGTGGATGCATGTCAGATGTGGAATGTTCTCCCAGAAGACAAACACAATGTGAACAATCCTTTTTACTGGCAAATGTCATCTGTTAGATATCAGCCTAATTTTCTCCAGTGACACAAAGCAGACTTCACCCTTGCTGTGTTGAGCATTTAGTTTGGCTGTGTGCAACCTAGGGCTCTGGCTCAGCTACTCCTTCAGGCTGTGTGTTGACATACACTGGGGATCTGGAGTCTCCAAGGCGTTTAAGCAAGATTGTATCATGGTGCAGCCATTTCTTTCACTTCTCCCTACTGAACAACATCCTCCTACTCCTTGAAAGTACAGTAGAAATATATTGCTTGAAGAGTTTACTCATTTTGTTACCATTCCTTGCTGTCTGGTTTTGCTGAAGTTGTGCTGACAGACCAGGAAGGGCTTAGAAAACGACATTAGGAGAATGATCAGAGACCTGGAAACCCTACACACATAAGCTCAGTCTAGTTAGCTTATCCAACACCATGACCTAATGATTCTTAGATGTACTTTGAATGAAGAGGTTTTTATTAGTGGGTAGTTTTTTCCTGTCCCAGGAAAAGGCTGGACAAAATAGGAAATAAGGATTTTGTTTGGGTGTTATAATTTTTGTTTCTATTTTGTTTCATTTGCTTTCTTTCCCCCTTAAAATGTAAGAGTGGTTAACTACTTCTTTCCTGGGTATGTGGTGAGGTCTTCATAATTTTCAGTCTTTTGAACTAAAGCTTTTCATTTCTGGAGGCCTGTGGTTGTAAGAGCTCATGGTCAAGCAGACTCGATTCTGCCACTTGTATGTGACGAGCTGCAATGACTTTTCTGGTCCCTTCCAGAACAGTATTCCTAGGCCTGTGTCTTCTAATAAACCCCTATCCTTTGATTTTCAAGAAGAATCCAAGTTTAAGTGAAGCAACCACTGACCTTAGATTTTCCAGTATAGGAGCTCAGATGTCCACAGTCCTTGCACATAGCCATAAGTCTGCAGCTGTACAAACTCAGCTTGATAAGTGATAGAAGCTGTCTTTCACTGAAGAAGCTCCAAACCCCTCTCTTTACCAAGAAGATTTTGCCAGGAAGTCTCTTGGTGAGACTGTTCTGTATGCAAGCAGGCTTTGGAAAGCTTCCAATTATGTTCCACACTGTATACAAACTAGACAGGGCTGAAATCTCATCTAGTGTGTGTCCTGGAATTACTACTCATCCCTCTTTATAATAAATGAGTGCTGTTTGGCTATAATCTTTCTAAGCTGTAATGCAGTGGCATCCTGGAGTGCAAGAGTCCTATCTTAGATGACTACATTCAAAACATACCCTAGGGACTGTTAGAGAAATTTATAATCGTCCCTTTAGAATCCCAGGATTAAATTCTAAGTGGCAAGCAAATAAATAAACAATGTTTCTCCCTAATGCCTATTTATTTACTGTAGATCAATGGAACATTCAAGGATGAAATTGGTTTTCTCAGAGGATTAAAGATATATTTAAAATAGGCTTTATTATGAGAATTAATAGTGTGGATTCTGGAGGGGTGGAGGGTTAGTGTGAGCCAGGTTATCAGAAACTGTTCCATTCTGAAAGAACTATTTAGGAATAGGAGAAGGGAAATTAAGTTAAAGGATGCTTAATTTTGGTTCATCAGTTTGACATCCTGATAGAAAAAGTCTTTGAAATTGCCTACTGTTGCTGGGAACTGGGCAAACAATGTGGAAATGCATTGACACATGACATGTGGGCCAACAGATGGGATTGCAATAGCTGTTCAGGGCAGGATCTGCTGTTTTCCCTCTTTTTGTGCCTGGTCCAGAAGAGCAGATGACAGCTGTGTGCATGAGAGGTGACCTCAGCAGCTGCAGAGCCCAGCAGCTGGACTGCACCCCACTTCTACCTCCTCTGACCAAAATATAACTGGCCACGAGGCAGGTTCCTCCTGCTCTTGGACTAGATATGATAATTGATGCTGTTTTGCTGTTTTCCTTCTCTAATTTTTACTGGGCTCCTCATCTATCTGAGTTTGGAAGGATTATTTTTATTCTGTATTGCCAAAAAGAAAAAGAACAGTGACAGTAGAGAGTCCAGGGCTGTTTAACTAAAGTGCAGGATGGTTTGGAGTGCCTGTGGATTGGGACACTGTTTGCTGCCACCCCATAAAAAAACCCTAAAACACTGCCTTTTCATCTTTGGGAAAAAAAGAAACCAAAAACTCTGAAAAAACGATGTTAGCAGCCACAGAATGAAAGGACAGCCCGTGCAATCTA
The DNA here is from genome assembly GCA_013397375.1 of Toxostoma redivivum. Taxonomy (NCBI): domain Eukaryota; kingdom Metazoa; phylum Chordata; class Aves; order Passeriformes; family Mimidae; genus Toxostoma; species Toxostoma redivivum. The sequence goes on along the minus strand of VXBI01008509.1, from coordinate 691,467 downwards.
TAAGAGCAGAGTTAGACCACAACATCAGTAAATGCCCAGGTGAACAAAAGACCTGTGAAATGAAAATATAATATTGAAAATATATTGTGTTTGTATAGAATGTTTTCTTCCCTCTCTTCCTGGTTGTTGCTCTCTGTGGTTTCTGAGTGACTTGCAGTGTTCTCAAAGAATGACAATATTGCAGCTGTTGACCAAGACGTAGGTTTCAATGTAACCTCTACTGATGAGAGAATGAAGTACACATGGAATCTGTAAGGATGTGTGTAGATTCTGAAAGAGTCTTCTAGGTACTGCATATATCTTCCCTATCCTTACATTTTTTTGGTATTGTTTTTCCTGCACATGTAATTTCTTAAATTTAGTCCCATTTTTACTGCAAGCTTTTTCCAAGCTGTTAGTTTCTCTGCTGTGGTGACACCTGAATGTTTCACTTTCAGGGCTGTAAAATCGTCCTGTTGAAGCTGTGTCTATAGTATTTCTTTCCAGTGCAAAGGCAGTGGAATTTGCACCTGGAATTCTTGTGCTTCTAAGATAGGGGAGAGCCTGTTACTAAACTTCACAGAGGCTGCAACAACATGTGAACACGGCAAGACATGAGGAAAAGTTTCTTTTGATTAATTTTTTAGTATAGTCCTTTTTTTTCCTGTGTTCCCGTTTTTCCTGTGTTCCCCAGGAGGCAATATGATTCCTGCCAGGCTGCTGTGTGCCGCTCCAGCCAGGCAAAGCAAAAGAGTTAAATGTTATTGAGTGTCTGTGACTAAGAGGCTCCATGTGGAGGAGAGGGATGGTGGTGATCGAAGCAACTATGAGAAAGAATAACTTGAGCATTTGGTTAATGGTGGCTGAAATCTGAAGAGGAAGGAGGGTGACAAATTTGAGTACTAGATAGTGAATAGGAGCCTGAAAGAATGGGGAAAATACATACAGTGGCAAAAAGAGACTCTGCAGAGGTCTAGAAAAGATGCAGAGAATTGTGAAGGCTAAAATACAGTTGGGGGACTGATTATATATATGTGATGGACTTAAAAATTCTTACAGGTGTCTGGAGAGGTTACATGAAAAAGAAAATTTGCATGATGGGACTAAAAGGCATTGCTAATTGATAACTATAGGCTCTGCTTTTGAAAAGCCATGAGAATTTTAAATGATGGTAGGGATGATTGTGGGCTTTGCAAATGAACTCTTTGTCTAATATTCCTCTACACTTTGTTTGAGGACTGAAGTTTTGGAGTTGTTGTCAGGAAAATGCTTATGGCTGTAAATTGCATGTTTTTAAACTCTCTTTAATTTAAAAACCCTTTGTCCTATTTGCTGTATTAGTCTTACAGTTCTTGCTTTAGGCTTATATTAAAAGTTGGCAGTCTCAGCTGGAGGAAAACTAGGGGATAGGTCAGATGCTAATTAATTTCATGCTAATTATGCCATAATTTGAAATCCAGTGGATTAGTTTTCTGTGGGAGAGCTGAAATATATGGAAAGACAAAAATGAATAAGGATCATTAATCCCTCTAAAATTGCTTGGGATGCTCTAAGAAAAGAGGGTTTGTTGTTGCTTTTATTTTTTTTTGTTTGAAGTGTTTTAAAGGCGCCTGTGCTGTGTCTTATATGGAAGATTCATTTCTGCTGAAAAACAACTTTTTGTTCCTGAAACACCTAAAAGAAATACCTCAGTGGCTGGCTAAGCCCTTGCTGAGGGTCCCCCACTCACAGGATGAGTGTTCACATTTGGACAGAGCTCCTGTTTCCCCACCATGGGAGGGTAGTCCAGACCTCTGAGCAGAGTGCCTGGGAGGGAGAAAACAGTACTACTCACAGGATCATAGAGTGCTAGGTTGGAGGGGGACCTTGGGATCACCTGGCCCAAACTTTCTTGGCAAAAGCACAGTCTAGACTAGGTGGCCCAGCATCCTGTCCAGCTGAATCTTGTAAGTTGTCTATTTATTTCTTCTCTAGAAGTAGACAAGGCTGGAATGGACAAGGGAGGGATGCCAACCACTTCTCGCTTTCTGCATTTCCCTCCTGCCGAGTCTCCAGTGGCTGGTTGGAGAGCTTGACTTGGAGCCAGACTGGGGGGAGTAATTTACTGCTGGCCTCTAATGGCTATAAATTACTACATGCCCTGGGGAGCTGCAGCTATAAAGGTAGAGCTGTGACTCAGAGGTGGGTCCCATGCTCACCACCTCTAAGGTCGTTCTCTTACACATGGAGATTCAAGCTCTGACTAACATTAAAAAAATTGCCCTGTATGGTTGGTCCCATACAAAATATCTCTGATTATTGGAGTTCTCTCCATATGTATTGTCAGTCTACTAAAGCTCAGCAACGTAATTCCAAAACTCTGGGGACCAGTGACTTCCTGAGAAATCGTCTCTTGCTCTGAAATCCAAGGAGCTCCAACTCAGTGAGGAGGCAGGGGGGAATGGCACAGGTTTCACCACTGAACTTTTGTTTTGCTTTCTGCTTATGAACACCGTGCAGAAGTTCAAATAACATTACAAAGCAGAAAGCTTTATGATTAATTATGCCTGGTACAGGTATAATTTAAACATATTGACTTGTCTGAAGTAAGTGCCAGACGGTGCAATAGGGGAGACAGGAAGTGGCTGGTCAAGATTGCTGAACCAAGCTGGAATAAGAAGTCAGGGAGAGGAAGCGCATCATCATTTAACTTTGCTTGGCAGCTCAGCAGAAAACTGATGCAATTGCTGATGGATGCTGATATCAAAGGGAGAAAAATCATGACAAATTCTTTGTGCTTTTAAAATTAATGTAAAGCTAATCAATAGCTTGACTTGGTGCAACATAAAAATGTAGTACTGAGACCTCCATTAAAATGATTTTTCTTTAAACCTATATTCTGGGATTGCTATTAGAGAGGCTTTAGAGATAATAACGGCAGTTAAAAGAGAGCTTTCCAATTCCCACCAGGTCGTTGCATTTCACAGCAACTAGTCTGTAGCTGTGCTGGGAACTAGGTAATGTCAGCCCTTGAAAGATTATGTTTTCTTTAGAGTTTTTTCTTTACAGACCAGTGGGTCCCTAGGAATATTTAAGATAGCGTATAAATGGGGTCAGGGATGGAGAGAAGAAGAAACCTTTTGACTGTACTAGACTCATTGTGCTAAAAGAGACCTTTGCTGTTTTTTCTCTCCCCCTCCCGCAGAAAACTGGGACCATATGTGAATCTGAGCTACAGTTCAGAATCCAACCAGCTGCCTTAGGTTTCTGATAAGTGATCATATTGTAGTGACGGATCTCTTACCTTTGATAACCCATGTGTCTAAAATCAGAATGTGTATATCTTTCTCAACTTAGTGGGTGTGTTTTATCACCCTGTGCTCACATTCTTCACTCTTTCACTCAAACTGGTCATAACTTTAATGGTTATGACTGTGCCATCTGTAAAAGTGTTACATGGCTCACCACGGTCCTGCTCGGAGATGTCTCTTCCTCCTAAATCCTTTCTCTGTGGGTGCCGGTCACAGAGACTCCAAAACTCAGCACTCCTGGAGCCGACTGGTGATTCATGCCTCCAGAGTTCCATGTGCCAAAGCCAGAAGTGAGCCTTCTGCCCAATGCATTTCTCACTCCTCCTTTCCTCAAATGCTCTGAACGTCGTGAAATCGTAGCTATGCAAAACATTTGCAACAAAGAGTCAATGTTGTGCAAGTAGGTGAAATTTGCATAGTGTGGTTTTGGAAATGGCTTTTTTTTTTGTCTATGCAGGCACTATTCCAGGTGTTCTGGTTTTACTTTTCTTGTGGGAGTAGCCTCTGCTCTGAGAGAGCAACAGTGTTTGCTGGACTTACCTTTAGGGAATACAATATGGGTTCATCAGGCTTGCCTCTTCTATCACCTCAAATGTGATCCAGATCATATCATCTCAGATTAAATCTCAGCTACCCTGTGCTGGTCTTCTACTCCTGTAGAATTGGCCAAGGCTGAATCATGGTTCTGTGGCAGCTTCTCCACTTTGTTTCTCAGAGGTTTTAGAGGAGATGATTTTGTGATTTGGAGTTCCCCGTTCTCAGCAGCTGTTGCCAGTATCTGTGTGTGGGTGAGATAAAGTTGCAAAAAGTTTTGGGATTGCATGCTGCCCTTCTCCTGAGCTGGTCCTGGGAGCTTTTTGATGATGAGTTACAACTTCATCAGGAATGCTTACAGTATAACTTCACTGCAGTTCCCTTTTGACAGCAGTGGTCACAAATGTTTCCATAAATCTGTTTTTCACCTTAGTATGAATTATTGCATCTACTCAGGCCATGACATTGCTAATAACCCATTACATGAGGCTGATGCAAATCCAAAGAACTGTTTTGGTGTGGCTCTTAAACATGACATAGGATTTGTGATTCAGCTCTTGGGGTTTCATTTACATAGATGGGGGCATGGGAATGAAGGGAACCTTCAAAGATTAGCATGAGCATCTGGATTGGATGGTAGTGAAGTTTCCTCTGTGGGAGAGATTTTGAAGGCATGGAGATGGCATTGTAAGTTGTTCTGAAAGCTGCCAATTGTTGTCAGTATGTTGACAACTATTTTCAGTTTGTTTTGTTTTGGTTTTTAATTGTGAAAATGTTCCCAGAAGCTTAATAAATGAGGACATGGTCTTATAAATATTGAGCTAAAATGTAAAAACTAACATGGCCCAGCTTTGGTTATGAAACCTACTTCTTGCAGTTGGTATCATTCTGCCCCTTGAAGGCCTGTGTTCAGAAGTGGTGCCTCTGGTTGTAAGATGAGGATATTTGTCTCAGCCTACAATGAGATAAAACATAGAGTATGCTTCTTTTTAACTGCTCATGCAGCCTTGCAAATTGATTTAATCCCACTCCAACACATGGCTCTGTTTGTGCTCATAGGATGCCAGAAAACAACAATATATTCTGTATAATATTTATAAGCTCCATGCAAAATTGCTGAATCAAAAAACCTAATCTTCAAAAATTAAGATCAGGATTGTGCTTGCAGATGTGTTTTGTAGTAAGTTTTCTTTCATCCCTTAAATATCTTCTTTTTCAAAGATGATGGAGGTTGTTGAAACTTCTGATTGCCCATTGCATTCAAAAATAGTTTGTGAAATACCACCTTGAGTGGGTCTAAAAGATTTCCTCCTCCTTTTGTGCATGACCAAGATCAAAATTAAGTGACTCCCTCCCAGTAGTTTAATTAGCTATTCCCAATAGTATAGTGGGGACATGGGAGCTCTGGGTAACCATCCCAAAGCCAGTTTCTGAAAGCCAAGTGTGCACTGACTAGGGCTGGAACAAATGGAAGGGTTTTAGCTTCTTGCTCACATATTTACATGAGTTTTATGGAAAATACGGAACTTGTACCCTTATGTTATTTACCCATTAATAACACCTCTGTTCTTGCCTATGCAGTGAAAGACAAAATAATGAGCAATGAGTGGACTAGAGACTTGAATTCCACTTGATTTCTTGATGGCTCCAAGGAGCCCTCCAAATGAGTGCTCCAAATGAGTACTGCTTAGAGAATAAGTTATGCCTCATTGTGAACATAAGTGGCAGAATTTAGCTATTTTGTTTCTGAAAACCAATGTTTCTAATTCTTTGCATTTCAATTTTGCAAACTGTTTATCATGGCTAGAGAAAGTAAACTTGCAAGGCTGGCAAGTTTTGCTTTGCTAGTGATAAACCTGCTCTCACAAATACTTCTTTAATGCAAAAATAACCCCTGCTGACTTGTGCAAAGTAACACCTTGATGTATACCTGTCCAAGATTCAAAGCATTCAAACTCATCTGTGAGAAGGAAATACATTAAGAGAGATTATCAGGAATTCCTCTCCTTAGGGGTTTTTCCATGTCTTCTGTGCTCCATCTGTGAAATGGACCATAAGGGGGAAGCATAGGGAGTAGGAGATCACCATGGTGCGAAGACAAAAACAATGAAACCTAAATGAATTGATGATGAAAGGAAGGGAGACAAAAAGACTCCAAAGTGAGCTGTGGGTGAGCTGGGGGAAAAGAAAGGAGAACATAGTGTCTGGATGCCCAGAAGAAAAGAAGGGACCACAGAACTATCGGCCAGTTAAGCAAAAATGAGGAAACTAACAATGGGGAGAACAGCAATAAGCTGATGCAGTTTGCAGCATGCAGAATTAGAAACAGAGCAGACAGGAAAGGAATACATTTTGCCTGTTGTATTTTATTGAATATGACCTTGTCCTGTTTTCAGCTGGGATACAGGTAATTTTCTTCTTAACAGCTGGTACACGGCAGTGTTTTGGGTTTAGGATGAGAACAATGTTAATGCACTGATGTTTTGGCTGTTACTGAGCAGTGCTTGCCCTAAATCTAGGACTTCTCAGTGTCTCATGCTCTGCCAGCGAGGAGTAGAACAAGAAGCTGTGAGGGAACATGGCCAGGACAGCTGACCAGAACTGGCCAAAGTGATATTCCATACCATAGAGCATCATGCCCAGTACATAAACTGAGGGAAGTTGGCTGGGAGGGGCTGATCACTGTCTCAACTTTGGTCAGGGGGTGATGAGAAATTGTGCTGTGCATCACTTGTCTATCTTGTTTTATTTCATATCGCTTCTCCTTTTTTATTATAAATATCATTATTATTGTGGTAACACTAGGTTTGGGATTTTTTAAAACTTTGTTTTAATATTAAACTGTTCTTATCTCAATGCATAAGTTTTTTTTTTTTTTTTTTTTTTTTTTTGTATTTTTTCCCTGGGGGGGGGTATGAGACNTTTTTTTTTTTTCTTTCCCTGATTCTCCCCAGTGGTGGAGGGACTGAGCAAGCAGCTGCTTTGGGACTTAGTTGCTGGCTGGGGTTAAACCATCACAGGCCTTAATCTCTGAATGGTTTACCTGCCTTAGTGGACCAACTGGAGAAATTGGGTGTGATGCAGAGTGAATGAGAGGGACACATCTGGCTCTAAATTTTTTGTGCTCCTTCTGCTTCATGTCAATGCCACAGAATAAAGTTTTGTATTAGGGAAATTGGGACCTCCATTAAAAATATATATCACATTAAGTGATATATTACTCTTCCAAACCCTGGTTTTGAACATCCAAAAATAGCTTGCCATGGACATGTAAGGCAGGTCACAGACTCTGGTGAACAATATTTAGTGTTCCAGGGGGATGGGGAGAAATGCTCTAATGAAATCACGAGCCTTGAACTAAGCTGCTTTTCTTAGGTGGCTCCCCCAGACCTCAGCAAAAACATGTCTGTGCAGGTTCAGTCAAGCTGCCTGTTGAATAGTTTGGCCAAATGCAGGAAGCAAGATCTTTGACCTTCTGCAGTGTCCTCATTGTAGACGCATGCATATAATTTCCAGTAATTTAACAGGAGCTTTAGTTTGAAAAAGATTTGGGTTTTATTACTTTCATTCATCATCATTAACTCATGCCATGTGGCGGAGAGGAGGGAATGACATATTTCCGCAATTAGATTCAGTATTTTGCATGAAAAAATGAGCTGTTACAGCAAATGCTTCTTTTGAAATAGGGACTAAAAACCAATGGAAACAAAAGTTGTGATGTGTGCTTGGAAGACAAGAGTTAAAAAAGGATATTTTTACTATGAAGTCTTCTTTAAGTTGTGGTTAGAAATTATTTAACCTTCTAACCTGTTCCTACTGTGTACTTGGCTTATGTTCAAAAAATGTTTTCATCCAGTACCTTGATGCGCTTCTAATTTGTCTGTTACAAATGTGCTCTATTTCTGCTTACTCTTAAAAGGTGCACTAACTTCATCTGCTGAAAGTACCTTTGTGTAGGACTGTTTCAGTGTGCAGGGGGAGTGTGAAATTTCAATTGATTTTAAGTTCGTATGGGTTTGCTTTGCTTGAATTTTGATTTAGCTGAGCCCAACAACTTAACACAAAACACAGGTAGGAAAATCATATTTCCTATGGTGCAGAATGCAAAAGGGATTAGCTCTTTGGCTTGCTTCTGGGCTGAGGTGCACTTCAAGCATTTTGCTACACTTTATTTTTTAACTCTGCTGAGCAAGGGCCTGATCCTGTTCTCCATGAAGTCCAAGGGAAGTTTCCCATCATGGGAGCAACATGGGGCCTGACGTAGGTAATGAAACCCAAAACCGGGTGAGTTTTATGTGGTTGAATGTTCCTGCCAGCATTCCTCATGACTGTGTGTGTGACACATGCTCCCTTGATAATCTAATGAAGAATATGTGTCGAGCCAAACATGTATTTTATTTTACAGAGCAGGCTGCATTTTTCATCATTTGCCTTTTCTACTTGTATGCATCTCATTCTTGTGGATGTTCACATGAGCCAGTTTTTTTTGATAGTTTTTATGCTTTCCTTCTTGGAATGTTGGTTTTCTTTTCTGCATGTTCAATTACATGTGCACATTCATCTATCATTAGTTCCTCTCCACTGGAGGATATTTTGCATGGTTCTTTATGCAGAATTTGTGATACTCTCATCCATGATTTGGATCTCTTATTGACAGCAAAAGTTCAATTCTTTTTGCTGCTGTTTTATTAATTTTATAGCTTTATCTAGAAAAACTACTTGCAAGTTCTATAGTGGAATTTTAGTAATTTGGTTGAATTTTCCCCTTCTATTTCAATTGTGCATTGAATTCTGTTCAAATTTATATTTATTTGTACTGGTTTTAAGGCATTTAAAAATATAAGGTCTTCATTTATCAGGATTTCTCTACTGATTGCATTTTTACATTTTTTTCATAATTCTCACTGGATTTTTTTTGTTGCTGTTGCTCTCACTCTTCTTTGGAAAAAAATTATTCTCATTGTTTGATTATGCTTGCCAGCTCATTTCTGTTTCAGGAGGAAAAAAATCATCCTTTGTGATGCACTCTGTTACCTATGTTAGTAGTGAGAGTGTATGTGTCTAGCTGTGGGTGGCAGGGAGATGAACAGAAGCAAACCACTGCAGTCTCTCCTTGCACCAGCTGCCCTCAACACTATTCTTGCTAGAATATCCACCATGAGAAAAACATTGGAAATGTCACCTAAACTCAGTTTATAGCATATTTTCTTGTGACCTCACCACAGGCATGAGAGGAAGAATTCAGATCTAGTTTGATTTCTCTCCTGCACCTTTGGAAGAGCACGATGCCGGCCTGGCACTCTTAGGAAAATTAAAAGTTGTCCTCTCCACAGTGGGTATATCTGGGGCCTCAGTTCTTACTCCTCATTTCAAACACACACAGAGCACAAGACCACTGGAGTAAAACTTTCTGGTTTGGATATATTTTCATGACAATATACTAAAATGCAGTCTCTAAGATTTGGCAAAAGTGTCAGAGAAGAAACTACACCAATAATTTATTTCTTTTACTAATAATTCATCTGGCTATTGATCTAGGTTGAGTTTGGCTCTAGCTCTGCCCTTCAGCAGCTTTTTTGTAAACAGGTTCTTCTTATCTTCATAAGTCAGGGTTTGACATTCCCACTCTGTGCAATAAATTACACCTGTGTCTTCAGTACCATGCTAATGCCTGGATTAAGTGACAAAAGGAAGGAATTTGAGCTCAGCTTTTCATCTTGAAAGGCCTTGCCTTTTCCATTACTCAGGCTCCACAATGAAACTTCTTTTTCTCTACCCCCTTTAATGCCTTTACAGAAAGAAGAGCAAAGTGAAACAAATTCATTTCCTATCTTTGGAAATCTGTGTTTTAGTCTACCTTCTTATGTTTTTGGGGTTAAATTTTAATTAAATTTAAATGCAAAATGTGGAAGGGTCACAAGATTACTCATGTAAGAAACGTATCCATAGAAGTAAACAGATTCTACACTCAGGAGATTATTAATATGAGGTGAATTTACTGAAGAAATTCTAGGATCAGGCCCATGATATGGAATTTGATTTAATTCACTCATACATAATGATTACCCACAGCTCTGAGCAGATGTAGTAATGACTACAATTACTTGCAGATCATTTTTTACTATGATTAAATCTGTACATTATATTATTCTTGAGGCAGCAGTTTTTAATATTCAGCTTGCTCCCCTCCCTCATCAACATTGACTGTATACAAGCTTAGAGGCAAATCCCCAATTCAGTAATGAATAGCTTTTTGCCAGGAGCAAGTCTTGGTTTGTGTTGGAGTCCTTTGGTGTATGCATCTAATGCTCCAAGTTCAGCTTTGGAGCACCAAAATTTTGCATGTGTGTGTGTGTGTTTTCAAGTGTATTTCCATTGTAAAGCCCCTCTCCAGCTTCAAGACAGAACTTTCAGAATAATGTTGAGTGTACAAATGGAGCTGTCACCTGTGATGTGTCTCAGTGACCAAGAGCTGAAACAAGGGAGTGACCAGCAACCTGACCTGGAAGTTTGATTGTCACTTAGGAGCTTTCAGCTGACTCAGGTTAGTTTTGCTGGAGCCAGCAGATTTCTGCTTTCTGCGCTCTTGGTTCTGCCCGAGTCTCTTTGCGCAAGCCTCGAGAAGTCTACAGGCTGCCTTTTAATTTGTTCTTTTGTTAGATCAGGGTAGGTGTTAACTTGAGAGCAGAAAGAATTGAACTGTGTTAGGGAGTGCTGATGATATGCAAAAGGTCTTGTGCTGGTGGGCATATGAGAAAACAGGACTATTTGAACAGGGCATTTGCCAAATGTTTGTCATTCATGTGTGATACTTGTCTCATCTTTTAGATTAAGCCCAGCAAATATCGCAAATAGACCAAATGGAGATAAATATAACTGAACATTAAAGAGTCACTTTATAAGCTTGATTGTTCTATTTTTGATAAAAAAATCTTTTTGATAATTGGAGACCAGGTTAAAGAAAATCAGAAGGATATCACTGTCTGTGGACTAGCTGAAGATTTTCTAATTAAGAGAACAAGTTTCATCAGCCACCTCCTCCCACAAAATTTCCATTTCAGCAAAATGAGACTTGTCAAAAAATACTCACCACTTTTGACTCTGGTTCTTTATCCACCTAGGGAGGATCACTGCATCAAACAAAGGCATCTGTCACAGTTCTTGTAATCTGTGTTTGTTTCTGGATTTGTTTTTTCTGATGAAAGCCATGACAAAACCTCTGATTATGATGAGGCAATTTTTAAAAGCAATGAATTGTGGTTGGGAGTTGAAAAGTTGTTTGCCTGTAGAATTTATACTCAGCTGGGTGACCAGGAAAGAACCTGTTAAGGAACATTTGGTTTCATGTTGCTCCATGGCTGACAGTCTTGATTTCTAGTTTGCAGTAAATTTTACACACAGAATCGCACACTAGAATCACTAGGTTGGAAGAGACCTTCAAGATCATCAAGTCCAACTCATGCCCTAATAACTCAACTAAACCATGGCAATGAGTGCCATATCCAGTCTTTTTTTTAAACACATCCAGGGATGGTGACTCCACCACCTCCCTGGGCAGATGATCCAAGTACTTTATCACTCTTTCTGTAAAAACCTTTTCCTAATATCCAACCTATATTTTTCTTGAAGAAAACAGCTTGAGACTGTGTCCTCTGGTTCTGTCAGCTGCTGCCTGGAGAAGAGACCAACCCCCACCTGGCTACAGCCCCCTTTCAGGAAGTTGTAGAGTGATAAGGTCACCCCTGAGTCTCCTTTTCTCCAGGATAAACAACCCCAGCTCCCTCAGCTGTTCCTCACAGGGTTTGTGTTCCAAGCCCCTCACCAGCCTTGTTGCCCTCCTCTGGATGTGCTCAAACATCTCAACATCCTTCCTAAACTGAGGGGACAGAACTGAACACAGCACTCAAGGTGTGGCCTCACCTGTGCCAAGTACAGGTGTAGAACGATCTCCCTGGTCCTGCTGGCCACACTATTCCTGATTCAGGCCAGGATGCCATTGGACTTCATGGCCACCAGGGCACACTGCTGGCTCATGTTCAGTCGGCTGTCGACCAATAACCCCAAGTCCATTTCTGCCTGGGCACTGTCCAGCCACACCATCCCCAGCCTATAATGCTGCAGGGGGTTATTGTGGCCAAAATGCAGGACTCAGAACTTGAACTTATTAAACCTCATCCTATTGGACTCTGCCCATCCATCCAGCCATTCCAGGTCTCTCTGCAGAGCCCTCCTACCTTCCAGTAGATCAACACATGCTCCCAGCTTAGTGTGGTCTGCAAATTTACCAATGTAAGACTCAATACCCTCATCCATGTCATCAGTAAAAATATTGACCAGAACTGGCTCCAGACCCCTGGGGAACACCACTGGTGACTGATCCCCAGCTGGACGCAGCACCGTTCACCAGCAGTCTCTGGGCCCGGCCACCCAGCCAGTTCTTAACCCAGCAAAGAGTGCTCCAAGCCATGGGCTGCCAGCTTTTCCAGGAGTATGCTGTAGGAGACTGTGTCAAAGGCCTTGCTGAAGTCCAGGTACACAACATTCACAGCCTTTCCTGCATCCATCAGGCAAGTCACCTGGTCATAAAAAGAGATCGGGTTGGTCAAACATAGCCTACCCCTCCTAAACCCCTGCTGGCTGGGTCTGATACCCTGGCCATCCTGTAAGGATTGTCTGATGACACAGCATAAACTGTTTCCTTACCTTACCAGGTACTGAGGTCAGGCTAACTGGCCTATAATTACCAGGATCCTCCTTCCTACCCTTTTTGTAAATGGGCGTCACATTGGCCTGCTTCCAGTCATCTGGAACCTCACCAGTAAGCATTCAGGAATGCTTTTGATTGCAGGAGATGACCTAAAACAAAATTCTGGAAAATAGCTACTTATAAACACTTCCTGTTGAAAAACCCATTATTTTAAACCATTGCATTGCCCTTAGAGCAATGTGATAAAGGAGCAGAAGGAGAAAAAAGAGAAAAAAAAAGGACTGATTCACAGTAAAATGCCAAACTGTATATGTAGAAATCAATTCTTTGCATAAAGCAGCTGAAAGGAGTGTCAGTACTCTTAACAATTATATTTATCTTAATGATTAGCTGCTCTAACACTCAGGAGCAGTGGACTCTGCATTGATTACAAGAAAATGATGCATGTTGCTCAATGCGGATGAATGATGTCCTGGAGTGACAAGTTGATGTCTTCAGATTGAACAAAGCCCCCTGTGTTTTATAAGCTGGCCTCTGCTCAGAGAGGGTTACTGTGATCTGCAGTGTCTCAGGGTGTGCTAATAGCAAGGTGGGTAAGAGCTGACATGATACTCAGGGTTTGGTTTTATAAAAAGTCATTGACCACTTTAAGGGACACTCTTAGCACTCTAGGCATAACTGCAAACCTGGAGGCCATTTGTCATAAAGATTATTACTAGGTGGTTAAGCACTTGAAAGGCTACCACTTGATGCAAGACCTTCCCTATAAAAGCTTTGCTATAGGTCGGTAATTTGCCAATATTCCTGGGTCAGGAGAAAGCAGCTTAAGATCAGAAATAATAATAGAACATTTTAAAGCTGACAGTACAATGCCAGAAATGGGGGAAGTATTAATAATTTTCATGATAAAAAGACCCTATCAGTTTTAGGGGGAGGAAAAGAGTCACAAAGGAATCTAGTTGAAGATTTGAAGAGATACTTCAAAGGGCTTCATTAATATAAAAGGAAAGATTAGCCCAAGAACAAAAGAATAGGAGAGGAGTTTGCAGGTATAAACCCAACAGAAGAATTATAATAATGTCATACATGGGGTATTTGAGTGAAAAGCTAAAGAGAAATTAAAACAAAGCTATCTTTAATCTTTTCAAACCAATAATGTCATTAAGGATATCCTCCAAAAGTTAAGATGAGGATTTTTATGGAATGCTGCTGTAAAACGTAATTTTGAACACAAATGCAGTGCTGGCATGAGGAAGGATAAGAAAAGCAGCAGAGGACTTATAGCTACTTTCATACACAACCTGGGGCCAAGTTCTTCAGTTCTTTGGAAATTTCACTGCTTTTGTGAAACAACAGCAACTGTAATTTCTTCTTCTAGGGCTTAGAGTGTAGTCCAAGAGCTTAATAAAACAACATGAAGGAAAGCTCATTTGCTTGACTTTGTATGCAAGTTCACATTTGAAACTGAAGAGCAAACAGTGCCATGAGATACCCATTGTGGCTCATGAATGGAAAATGAATTATGTTGTTCAAGTATCATGTTCACTTGCATATTTCCACGTTGCAAAACAATGGCTTACAAAATGCTACACGCAGCATGCCTATAATTTTGGGTTGGAGTTGAAGGGCAATTTAGTAATATTTTGCCCAAAGGCTCCAAGAAGCATTGACACAGTTTTGGCCCCTTGTGATGATCCCTTTTTGAAGACACAATAATGACCTGGTTTATGTCCCAGGGAGCTTACAATCTAATTGAAGATCCAAGAATGCTGATGATAAACAGGAAGGGAAAAAATAGATGAAAGGAAAAGGATAATATCCATTTACCTACTGGTGGCAATGGTACCTGTCCTCTCTACTCCTCTACTCCTTCCATTCAAGCTTCCATTCCACTGTTCAATGCCTGTGACATCCTTACTACAGCAATAACATGCATTAATTCAGAGGCTCAGCAACTTTGGTTCACTGAGCTCTTCAGTTAGTGTGGTTGGCTAGAATTTCTTTTGGATTGAGTGAAAAGTGTGTGTCTAGCTTTCTGCTGCACCTCATGTTTGTTCCTTAGTTTTTCTATGCTTTATTCAGTGCCATAGGAGAAGGGTGTAGGTAAGGTGTAGCCCGACGTGTTGAGGCTCTGCTGCTGTGGGCCACTGCCAGTGTGGCTGGTGGGAAGGAGCTGCTTGAGACCATGTCTGCCCTTGGATGGAGGGGGAGGTGTCTTCTTCTCAAGCTGCTGGGAATCCAATGCAAAAGCTGGTTCATTTCTCCCGGGAGAAGGCAAAGTCTGTCCTGTCTGCAGAATTTAGGTTAGGAAAATATCCTTCTGGAAAAAATTACCAGTCTGTTGAGTAGACCCTATTAATTGACTTCTTTTCCCAGTGTGACTACATTTTTGGAGAGAGACACTTTTATACCCACATGCATCTCATTGGCAGCTCTTGTAAATAAGTTTGAACTATTTTTCTCCATCAACATCCTGATTTCTGTGCAGGCTCTTTTCATGTCTTGATTATTTTAGCCCACTGTTCATTGTTTGCAGAGGTACTGTATACACAGTATTTTTAATTGACTATCCAAATGAATTACTGTTGCTGATTTGGTTACACTAAACCCTGTTCTGTTATCAAACAAATTTGCTGTCAAATAAAAGATCAATGTTATTATACTATGCCCCACTTCATGGATTAAAAAGGGTATTTATTCTAATTAAACTATCAAGAAAAGCACACAGAATGTTCTAAAAATGGGCAGCACTTATAGTCACAGCTGTTAACAAATGTGGTACATCTGATTCGAGACTAAGATACATAGGAAGAGCAATTAGAATTCAATAAATTAAATAGGATCTTAGGACCAAGGTTACAGTAAAAGACAATAGTTTTAAACATGCCTATAAGAGAAGGTAATTTACTATGTATAACTTAAAATCATAAAATCTTTCAATGGCTCAGTTCTGGATCAACTACATAAAATGATGATGATGATTGCCATTATAAATGATTCTGAGGATGGATATGTCTTATGTACTCTTTTTGCTCTTGTGAGTAAATATGTAGATAAGAATTCTTCCAAGGCTAGAATGCGTGAATATCAATCATTTGTACTAAGCAGAGATAGTCCTGGTCACTTGTCATGGCAGAAAGTGCATTTATTCCTTTTCTGAGCAAGCTGCAGTAAGATTTTTCTTTTGTTGTGGGATGTAGACTTACTGTGTTAATACCGAACATTTTTTTTTCCATTTGAATTGTAAGGAAACAGAAAATGCTTAGTTGGTTTAACTTGGTCTCACAGTACACCAGACAGACCTGTACATTATCTTTAGGCTTCCTTAGCTTTACATACAGTCAGATAAGTTTTGGCTCCTTCTGTCTAATGCTGTTTCCTCTAATGGTTGAAGAAATGGAACATTATACTACCTAACGTGTGGGGGTCACATTAATCACAGAAAATTCTTTTAATGTCTCAGAAGTAACTGTCAAACTGGACATACTGAATCTATTTAAACTAAAGCATGCCATTTTTTATCTACAGTGATCTTTAATTCACATAAAAGGGTCAAGAAAATGTGATTAAGTGACAGTTTTAAAATGTACTATAATATTAAATAGCTTGATTAAGTGACAACTATAAAATGTAATACAATATTAAGTATCTGGCTGTGTCCCAAAAGAACTTTAAAGTATTTTGAATGGTTTGGGAATTCTCTAGCCCATCATGAGTTACAAAAGAGCATTTTTATTAAACATAAACAGGTGAACTCAGGAGAAAACCCAACAGAAAATGTCTTGTCATAGTGCAAAAAGTGTCAGTCCTTGCTTCAAATTAAAATGACTGCCTTTCCAAAAAAGATCCAAAGGAAACAAATAGGACTCCTTCTAATGGTGCCACTCTCATGAGAACACAGGAACAAAGAGCCCTCTGACTAAGGATGTAAACAGAATAGTCCAGTGGGTCAAGTAAACACTTTTACATTGTGTGGGTAAATAAAAGAAGTTCACAGGTTGCTTTCCTAGCTTTCTAAGTCTGACGTATCTGTACAGTGATGTGCTTATCATGCTGGGGAGTAAAACCCTCAGAGATCTCTGGCAAATTCCTGTTTGTCATACAGGTATGCCCTGTACTTTGTTAGGAGCCTGTGTGTGTCATTGGGCTTGAAAAAGAAAACTGAAATAAAGAAAGTGCTTTAAAAGGTGCAACTTGATCAGAATATGACCTTTGTGACTGTAAAATACCTAGTCTTGGGAAAGAAAAGAAGGGTGATCAGTGGGGAGAATGTGATTTTTCAGCTGGTTTATGGAGAGCTGCGTTAGTGGTTACCATGCTGGAGAAGCCAAGAGAAGATATGTTGCTCAGCAGTTCACTCTCCAAAGTGCAGAGTACTGAAAGCAGACCTGGTGTGCAAAGCACTGAGACATTTTGGGGTCACCTTTGTGACGAAATGTCATCACCATTGCCATCTGTGTGAGCGTGAACAGGCTTACATAAACTGGGGAATTCTGTTGTCTCACCTCTTTGTACAGAATTTAGCTTTTAGTTGTCTCTTTTCAAAAAGGAATTGGTGGTTTCACATGTGTTCACTTGTGGGTTTAGTGCTGTCCAGTATTTTAAATTCCCTTGGAATTTTAGATTCACAGCTTTTTCCTAGGTGAACATGGAAAATTTGCTGAATTTGGGCATGGGCATTTTGAAATTCTAATCTGTAACACATCCAGTCAGTTTCATCTGTTCATGGTGTTTCCTGGGTTTCCCTGAAAGCATTCAGTAGATGTTCTCATGCTAAGATACTTTAAGTAAAGTTTGAGGGGTATAGGTTGGATTGATAGGCAATGTCCACGAATGGGGCCATGGAGTTTCTTATTAAATGGCATCTGATTCTGGGTTACTAGGAACTCCAGCCCCTCTGGTGAGCTTCCTTGCACCTCTCTAATGTGTGTTTCAGGGTACAACCACTCACTCTTCTACATGGATTCATATACAGAGCACATAGGAATGAAGAAAAACACCCCCATAATGTGCTGGTTCTGACCAGTTCTGGAGTTTTCAAGTCAGATGCTAAACCAGTTTTAGTATACATTTTCCAA
Organism: Toxostoma redivivum; assembly: GCA_013397375.1. Classification (NCBI taxonomy): domain Eukaryota; kingdom Metazoa; phylum Chordata; class Aves; order Passeriformes; family Mimidae; genus Toxostoma; species Toxostoma redivivum. The sequence continues at coordinate 673,879 of VXBI01008509.1, read as the reverse complement.
TTTCTTCATGCTGAGAAGTGCCTTTTGCATTTTCTCAGGAGCTGTGTGGAGAATGAGTATGGTTTCCCTTTAAATATTGGGAGCCACTCTGAAGCTGTGACAGGAGTACCTGTCACAGATGAAAATACTATAACCATGTTTCTCTGAAATCCATTCATTGGTTTATGGACCCCAGATCCTCAGGAGAGGGACACAAATCCACATAATGTTCTTACATGCTGACTTTTGCATTTGGATCTCTGATGTAGCTGACAGATGTGCAAAATCCCATCTAGCCAGATATCTCCCTTCTGACCACACAACCCGTGGAGAACGAGAACACACATTATTCCAGTTAAAGCCTTGAATCCAGACTAATAACTTTCCCTCCTGATCTGCTGGTTTCAGATGCCATCCTATGAATTAGGCTTCTTAAATGTTATCCTTAGTAAGTTCAGGACAACACAAAAACTTTGCTATTTCCTAAATTCAGTAATTAAATTATTTGTCAGCTCAGTAGGTGATGGAGCATGAATGAGACTCAATGCGCCAACCACTCTGCTGCAAAAGCTTAAATACAAAGTTTTATGTTACTGATCTGAGAAGCAAAGGAATTGTCACAGCAGATGAGGTGTGAGATCTATCAAAACTTCTGTGGCCTCTTCAGAAATGTCCAAAAGCAGAGGATCTGGAAAATGATCTAGGAAGTTAAAATTTTGGTCTCTGCCAGTCACTGGGTTTCAGTTTTAAAATTTAACTGCTTTCCTTGTGAGAGGAAACTCCAAGCTTTGTCCTGTGGTCTCAGAAGCACCAGCAGAGAAGTTCTAATCTGATGATTCTGCAGCAGGCACAGTTCCCTCTGGAGGCTGAACTCCTTGGCAGGGTAACTCCTCAAATATTTGCAATTAAACATGTCTCAGTTTATATGTCACAGACAAGGTAGTTGGCTTGTGGGGGCAGGAGTCAGCCTGAATATCCAGCACCTGTGCTATAATGTTAGCAAGGATAAATATTGGTGTGGAATTGTTTCTGACCTTAAAATAATAATTTCCACAATGGATTAACCAAACAGACCTAAAACAACACAAGGAGATTTCAGCAATTGTGCTATTCCTACATAAAAGAAAAAAAAAAAAAAAGGAAAACCAGTTGTCTCCTTAAAGCAAGAACTCGTACTTCAGCTGAGATGAACAGTTTATAAATGCTTGAACCAAATACCCTAACAGTATATGCATATTTTAATGATTTAGGTAATATGCATGGCTATTAGAAAACACTGCTGCCACATTGGTGGTGTTCTGTGGGGTCTTTTCCATCATCAGCTGATTTTCTCTGAGGTGCTTTACCTACAGAGGGAGAAATTAGATTTCTGACACTCCGGTTCATTTTCACACACTCCACTTCCACTGTCCTTTCGGAGCTACAGGTGGTCCTGTAGAAGAATAGCTGCTTGCTTCAGGACCCACTGGAGCTGATCTCAGTATTTCAAAGGGTAAAAGATCCATCTAGGTGGTTCATTCTGGATTTTATAACCAGCTAATTGATTGCAACTTGTGATGAAGCAGCATCAAGGTGAAGAAAGAAGCCAGCAGAGCACAGCTCTATTCAGGACTGGGTTTCCTGAGAATTACAAGGGATGGTGAGGGCAGGATCCATGTATTGGTACTTACCCCCATTAGGTTCTTACTTCGTAATTCCACTAGATTCCACTAGGAATAACCGAGCTATTCTGATCGTGCATACACTTCCGTATGGGAAAGCAACCCAGCCTGTTCCTTTTTCCTGATGACACGTTTGTTGGTAGCATATGCACAATCTGGATGTTTGCTTTCTTGATGAATCCAGGCAGTGAGTAAACACCTACCAAGTAATAGCCACCCCCAACTTCTTCCAATCAAATAGCTGTCACTTGGGTCTTGCATTTTTTTCTAGGCTAACTAGGATGATGTTGAAAATATGCGCTCCTATCCTTGAGTAACTTTGAAGCAAATTGAAATCCATGCTGGGAACCTGATGTGCTTGCTTTAGCTGACTTGCTAGCAGCATGTAAATTATTTTAATTACAACTTGTGTTTGATGCTCTACAAGACTTGATCCTGCAATGCTATACAGACCAAGTGCTTGCGATTTGCTTGCAGGGTGATGCTTCCAGGTTTGTGTGAGCCTTTGAAACTGAATTGAGCTGGAGGAGCCTGATCCAAAATCTTTTGAACTGAACGGAAAAAGCAATCTATTGGCTTGGGTTTAGATTGAGGGATTTGTTTTGACTTAGTCTATCTTCTCCTTCAGTACTTTTCTGGTTTCTATTTTATGCATTCCGAGCTCAAATGGATCTGACAAGATTTTTTTGCAAATGTTCTTACTCTGTGAATTGACTGTTTCAAACATGAGGGATATTTTTTTCTGACTGGCTGCATAAGTCACCTGCTGGTGTTTCTATTCTGTCATTGGTTGTGTAGAAATATTCTTCCAAAGTAAATAACGGCATTTGCTTTAACATTTGTTTTCTGCAAACACTTGTGCCAGGAAACCAGATTGTATGGCTGAAGTGAATGAATATTTTTATCTGCATTAGTCACCCGAATCTAATTTTAAATCTCTAAGGAAAAGAGAGGTGGGAGTTCGCCTGATTTGTACTAATCTTAGTTGAAGATGTATGTTAGTGCTCCAAAGTCAGATCCTTTTAGTACCCTGCTTAATAATCAATAAATTAGCTAAAACATAGCTTGAAAAGATTTTTACATTGGCAGTAACAAATTGTTTTTAGTATATTTTTACTGTATTTTATTTCTTTTTACTTCTTGTGGGTGCTATTCACCAAGGTTGCTGAAATGACAGTGGTAGCTTTATTAAAATAATAGAGGCTGGGGTTTTCAAAGGGACACAAGAAAGAAGCGACTCCCATTGAAATTCTGTGGAGTAACCTGTATTGTCAGGATGTTGCATTATACTCTGTTTTGTGAATGCATTTTTGAGGCTGTGTTGTACTGCAGACATAAATATTTATAGCTGAGGCTGTGATCCTGCCTTTGCTTATGCATGTGTCTAACTTAAACACGTGTGAGTATTCCCCTTGGCTCCAATAGGGCTATTTGCATTCATAAAACTGAAGATGCATCTGGTATTTTTTCATGGAATTGTTAATAATTCTACTGTGTGAAACTACAGATGCATTTTTGTGAGAGGAAAACTACGCCTCTACCTGGGAAGATACAGTTTCTGTATAAACTGATGCTTCTATGACCTTCACTTTTATGCTCCCAGGACAGAAAACCTGAGCTGCCACACCTCCTTGGACACACTGACCATCTATTCACTCCTTCCTATGAATTTTTTATAACTGCTTGTCTTTGTACGATACAAAGCAAAGAGACAGATGCAAAGTTGGCCATCAGTTTTCTAATGGAGCGAGAGCATAATTAATCAGAAATAACACCTAAGAATAACTGGTGCAGAAGACTATTTCCCAGTGAGGTAACGTAGCCTCCTTGGGATGTAAGTCAACTTGTATTAATCACATTATAAGATTGGTGACAGTTTGCCTTTGCAACCTTTTGGATTTGTTAGCCAGCAACTTTCTAGCTAATTATTCAGATTTGTGTGGGTTTTGATTTTTGGTAAGGGTGAATGGAATATTAAACCAGAGATCAAAAGTCATTGAGTCAAACAGAAATGCTGGAAAGCAATTCTGATGGTGATGAAAGACAAATTATTTGAATGGAGACAGGGACAGAGCATCACCAGAACAGCAAGTGTTGTGTCCCCTTGACAGCTCTGACAGGATTACTAATGTACTGCAAGCAGGCATCAGGGCTGAGCTGGGGTGTGAAAACTGTGTCATGTTTACTGCCATTAGTGAATGGCACAAAATGGGGTCATAACTTTCTCTTCAGACTCTTGCAAATGATCTCTTTTGGAAGCTGTATGGCTGAGAATGGTCTCAAACATGGAGCTGTTCTAATCACTTTTTTTACTGGCTCTGTGGTGCTGCCATAAATAAACCTAAGAATATGCTTGTGTGCTGATTATATATTTTTTGTGACTTGAATGTTGTATCTAATGTTTGTGGCTGTCTTAGTGTGGGAACAGTCTTGAGTTGTCCATTGTTTGTCCCCCAGTATTCCTAGCAGAGAGATAAAAGATAAGGCAATACGATGGACAATCACATCTTATCACATTTTGCTGTTTTTTATAACACCTTTTTCTCAGAAGATTTTAGTTTTGGTTTTCACTGTTATTCACAGCTGTTAGCAAGTACTTACAGGTAAAAGTGTGTTTTGAGCTGTTTTCTGAAAATAATAAAAAAAAATAGAGAGCCTTAAGCATATGCTTGAGTGCTTTCCTGAACCCAGGCCTAAGACAGGTTTGATTAGAAAAAGATGATGCTTTGCCCACATATATAGTAGTGCTTTTGTTTCCTCCTGAACAGTGAGCTGGACATTTGGACTTGGTTCACTTGGTGCTAATGATACATGACCCTGCAGGCTGTAGTCTCAGCTGGCTTCCATTTTGGGCTTGCAATTTCCTTCAGCAAATTTTATAATGGCTTTTTGAGTTGGTGATGAAATCTTATTTCTCTCTGTACCTATCTGAATGTGAGTGCCTGCCATGGAGATATTAGCCTGTAAGGAGAGATTGTGCCTTTTTCTGTAGAACGTGGGGCTACAAAGGACCACTTGGACATAGGTATGTTTTTGAACTCTTCTGATCTACTCCTCCTTAGGAGAACCTTCCCTTTTGCGCTTTATTTTCTTGAAAAATCCCACGTGGAGATCTCCTTAGCTATGTGCTCCTGGTAGTCCAGGAGTCATCTCCCTCTAGTTCCTTATCATCCAGCAGAGTATTCAATTTCCTTTGCAGCAGTGTTTGTGTTGCCTGTCTTGTTTCACAGAAGTTCTGCCACTGAGTTTCCCAGCTGCTTGGGGGCTTTGGTGTGGTACAGTTAACTCTGTCATTCACTTCTGCAGGCACACAACTGGGCACTTCCTTTCTTTTCAGAAGAGCTTATTTCCTACCACCCACAGCTTGATGAGGAGAGTAGTACTTATGAATTTGGATTAAATTCCATGGCACAATGTGCAGGACATGTTGGACAGTGTCTCCACGAGCCACGCTTTTGGCAATACAGGTAAGGAAAATTTTCTTGAATGCTAGAGAATGCTTAACTGTCAGGAAAAGGAACTCCCTTCCCTATACTGAATTGGTTGGGCAGAAGAGACACTATATAACTGAAGTGTGGTTTTTTCCTATTTAATGTGATCCAGGGATCTTGCTGGTTCTCCAGTTGGTTGGGTGGTGGTGGGAGATTACTTGAGCCAGACCTGAATTTCTACTCTAGAACCCAAACTGTCAAGCCTTTTTAAAAACCCATAAGACACTGAAGTTGCACAAATTCTGTTTTTCTTTGGACAAGTGTCTGTTCCTATGTTAAATATGGAGTGGGTCTTCTTTTTGAATTACTGTTGTAACCACTAAAGAAGGTTTTGGGTTCATCTACATGTAAGCCAGAACTATAAAGAGCTATGAGCCTTGTTTGGGCTACACTGATTTTCTCCAGTTGGAGGCTGGATAGACCTTCTGTCTGATTTTGAGAATCTCTTAGCTTTTCTTCTTTGAGTCAGACCATCTGATTCTCTATATCTGAACAAATTCTGATTCGTGTTCACCCTCTTCCCATTTCTCCTTTGCATCTGGTACTTGCTGGAATAAACAGTTGATGAACTGTGGAACAATAAGTGTACAGATGTTCTCTCAGCATGCCAGCTGCACTTATGATTCTCCTCTCCATAACTGTATATCTTGCACCTTTACTATACTTGAGATTACTTGTAGCTGTTGAGCCTGGTTTTATGTGGGAGAGCTCCTGTTGAGTAGCAGAGGTTCATGTCACTTCCCTGGGTTTCTTCTCCTTAGGTTAGCAGTGCTTCACAGCTTTCTCTCTAAACACAGAATTCCTACAAGAACATGAAACATTTTGCAGAACATTTTGCAGGAAAATGGAAGAGTTGTGGCTTTGATTTAATTCTTTATTTGCCCTCCACTTGTGTATGAAAACAGATGCCATCCCTAGCATATACTTACAGAAATATTCACCCTGTGAATACCCTAGTATTCATTGTCACAGCAAAATATTCTAGGCTTCTTATACACAAAACCCCTAAGAACTAATTTTCTCCTTAGAATTATTTGACAAGCTCATCAGTTGTGCAATGATTTTCTTTAATGGTTTTTTTTTTAAATGTAATTTCTCTCTGGATTTTTATACCACAAGAGGTAGCCAAAGATCAGGTATTAATTTCCACACAAGAATGTTTGTTTATATCTTCCAGATAAATTAAAATATGATTCAGTGCATCTTCAGGCTGTAAATTACAATACTAGGGAACGCTAATGGTTTTATAGGAGCCAGGACCAAAATTTATATGAAGACTCTTGATCTGTTTGGGAGTGTTATGTTAGGCACATCAATTTTTCTTGGGCTGACCTAATAATTACCTTCATCAAGGCAAGGCTTGTATGCCTTAAATTCCTACTTGCTTTGTTAGTTTATACTCTAACCTGGTTTTGCCAGCACTTCAAATACAGCTGTGTTGGGGGTGGGGTGATGAAAATAGGACAGTTTTGCTTTTTAGATGAGACTTTTAAGGCTCAGGAATTTTTTGGTGGGGGTGGACATGTGGAAGAATCCTAAAAGAAACCCTCACAGGAGGAATTTCATTTTAATGCTACTACAGTAGTACAGACTAGTTCTCCTGAGCTGTGTTTAATTTAGCTGTTGCGGTATTAACGCACTGGAGATGTTGTAGCCCAAACTTCTGGATGTAGTTTAGACTCTACGTGGGACATGGGTGTCACTGAATTTCAGTCCATTTGCCCTAACTTTCCTGTTTCTGAACTTCCAATGTCTTGGTCCCTTTTGCTCGCCTTGTACTGGAGTCAGAGTTCCCACCTTTCCTTTGGAAGGAGACATCTTGTTTGGTCACAGGCAAAGCATGCATGGCAATGGAAGCCAAGGTGCTTCATCATCCCTAGTTGCTAATGAAGGGCAGATCCTCATAGGACAGCTGAGAGGTTTTATCCAGGTGGCTGGAAAAGTTTTCTCAATTTAAATAAGCAAACATTTATACCTTGTGGATGTTCACAGTCATGATTGCTGATAACTAATTATTTATTTCAATTAAAAAAGTTCAAGATCATGTAGAGGGTTTTCTTTTTTTTAAATATCTCCAAGGATGGAAATGATGCAAATTTCTGGGAAACATGCTACTGTTTAGCCACAATTACAGTAATAATGTTTTTACTATGTTTAAATTGAGTGTTCTGTAATTCAAATTGTGCCAGCTGCCTCTTGAGCACCTCTGAGAAGAGCCTGGCTCCATCTTCTTTACTGCCATCCAAATCCCCATCAGATATTTATGCACATGGATAAGATCCTGAGTCTTCTCCAGCCCATGCAACCCAAGCTGCCTCAGGGTCTTTCCATGATGGATGCTCCAGTCCCTTAATCACTTTAGCTGCTCTTCACTGGGCTTCCTCCTATATGTCTGTGCCTATCTTGTACTGGGGAAGACAAATCCATTTCCTGCAATGTCTACCTCAATGTATGTAAATTAAAAACTATGCATTTGAAAGTCCACCAGTTCTCTCCTTTCCAAGAAGGGTGTCCTGTGTTTTCCTGAGAGTGTTCCCAGTGAAGAGATCATGAACACTGCTGTCTTCACTTGGGTCCTGGCTGCAGTGAAGCATGGGAGTGTCCCTTCCTCCCTGTGCAGCAATGTTGGCTGCAGATTAAGTGATGTTTTTGAGTGTAACCAGATTATGTTAGGTATAAAAACCCTGGGCAAAGTGCAATGAAAGTAGAAAAAGATGCTGACATAAAACCTGCTATATTGAAGCACAGATAAAGGTTAATGCAGGGAACACTGACCTGTTCTATGTAGTCTATGACAATAAGACTAGAAAATTTTGAGGGCATCCACTTGAGTTAAAAGGCAAGAAATCAGAGTCAATTTGCATTCTGAGCATCCCTATATCCTGCTGAAGGCAATAGGTTTTTGCCTAAAAAAACCTTTAGAACTTATGCCAAATTGAGTCAGTCTCATCTCACTGATTGAGTTTCCAATATTCTGCTTTGGGATGTCCTTAAATGTGTGCAGTTTTTATGATGGTAGGGCCACCAGCAGTGGTGTTGTGAAAATGCTAAGCTGATTCTCACCAGCTGTGATTTTATTTATTTATGTATTTATTTATTTATTTATTTTTCTGATGAGCAGTCAATACCTAATGGTACATAAAACTGTATTTGCCAAGATTTGGCATGAGACATGGCGAGTTAAAATGTTTGACCTATAAGGGGAAGAACAAGCTTTATGGAAATCACTTTTATGTAGGGGCCAGCTGAAACTGAATTCAATAACTTGTTTTGCACGAAGCAGGTGGTATCCTAAGTAGATAGGTTTGACACAAACCAGTGTGGCTGCCTCGTGCCACTGAGCTCTGCTGTGTAAATACTGTGAGTTTGTCCAAATACTGTTCAAAAACAGAGGAATGTTCTGGCACAAAAATCTATAAAGAGAAGGGCAAAAGACTAATAATTTTGAAGAGAGAAGGATAACTAATTGGCAAGGAAACCCAAGCTGCTGGGAGAACACAGTATTCACATGAGGGCCGGTAGCATCCCTGGTAGCAGCAAACTTTTCCTTATTATCACTCACCCTGGTCTTTCATTGTTTGAGCTGGAAAGCTGCTGAGAGTAGATGAAGACTGCAAAGTACATGTGGTGTCAAGTCTTCATGAACTAAATGTGTCCTGTTATGTTAATCCTCAAGCTAAAGGGACATGCTGGAGCAGGAGAATCCCTTGGGTGTGAGATCCCTTTTATCTCTGGTCGAGGCAAAGAGCAGTGCATCCCCTCTCTGTTTTTTTGCAGCTCTGAAAATGGGAAACCTAGTGGCTGGAAATTTCTGCTCGGCACAAATGCACAGGGGCTGCCTGGATGTTTATGGGTCGACACATATCCAACTATACAAAGCAGAAAATATCAAGTAAAGCCTCAGCACCCACACTTCCAGAAGGAAAATGTGTTTGTATTCTTTTTTTCACTCATTTCCTGATACGAGCTGCTACTAGCTAAATAAGTTTGGATCTCTCTTCCCTTTCTCAGACAGTTCAGAACATAGAATTGGTGGTCTCTGTGTCAGTTATTAAGGACAGGACTGAAAAGGAAAAACAACATTTTTCATTTGGAAATTTTCTGTAATTCAATTTCTCGTAAAATGTGGTGGAGGGGGGAGAGAGCCTTGAGCCAGCACTGTTGACTGGTTAGTGACCTTCAGCAATTTACATAAGCTATTTCCTCAACTATGGAAAGAGGATAATGGTACTTTAAAATCTACTTTAAAAAAATTGCATCAGGGCTAGATATTGTTGAACTACTGCTTCAGTACAAAGAACATATCTTTAGTGTAGCAGAAAAATTTCTGGAGTCTTAGAAGTCAGTGGAGGAAAGTGAATCTTCAAAAACGTGTTATTTATAAAAACCTTTAAATTGAGACAACAGGGAAAATTAAAATGCTCTTAACGTTTTTTCTTCCTCTTTTCTTCCCCCCACCTCCCACTGTTTAATTTTCAACATGGTGTTGAAGTGGGTTTTGCTTTTGTCTATAATTGGTTCAACCTCCAAGTTCTCAGCACTGCAGAAGTCTCTATTTATTCTTTGCTCTGGAATTTTTGTTTTAAAGTCATAGGAATGTGTTGGTTCTTGCAGCATGCTGGGAAAGCTTATTTGGCAAAAATCTGTAATTTCAGCCAAACTTGAGATGACAACACTGATGGTAAAGTTGTGACAAGAAACCAGACAAATTAAAGATGAAGTAGATACTCTCTTCTTATTCAGAGTGGCGCATAAGAGACTTCATAGCAAAGCAAATTCACACAGTTGCCCAAATTCCAGTCTGAGGCATCTTCTGGTGCCTCAACAGGTGGTGTTTTTACCAAATTTGAGAAGGGTGAACTATCACTAGCCTGTTCTTAGCATGGTAGTAGTTGTGTTTTCTTAAAATTCAAACTTCTGAAGCCAAGATGTCATGTGAAAATCTTATGTTTCAGTAAATCCTGAGATCCCAGGGCTTTGGAAACAACTTGAAAATCTGAACCCCAAAGACTTAACCCCCCCAAAAAAAGTAGGAAAACACATTGCTTCCCCCCCGCCCCCATTTAAATGATATGTAATAAGGAACTCTTTGAACTATTAAGTATTTCAAAGGATTATTTTTAACACTCAAAGCAGTCTGTTTGGGAATGTATGTGTGTGTGTGTGTATGTCATCCTATTGAAATCAATTATTTACTCTCTTCCCCCCTGAGTTTTCTCTGTGTTTGGGTAAAGCCATCCTACCCTGCTAAGGGCAATGGGTATGTGTTTTCTCACTGAGATGTGCGTCTCCACATGTCAGTAGCAGGAATGATCTCTCTCAGTGTCTCCATTCCAATTCAGTCTCATGGGGAGCTTCTGTTTCTTCTGGACAAACTGTAACTCATCCCTATGAGTGTTGACTAGCACTTGGCTCTAGTGGGAGCTGCTCTTGTGTTGCTTTTCTACATCAAAGTAGCCCTTGAGGTGGCATAGTGCAAGATCACTATCACTGGAACATCATCCCAGAGTGGCAATGTCAGGTGCTGTGGGAAACCCTATAAAAGCCAATAAACTATTCCTTCTTTAAGCATGTCTGGGCTGCCAGCAGCAGATAGTCAGCTCCCCCGGAGACAGCACTGTTGAGTTACGATCTCAGACAATACTCTTGGCAAAAGCTTGAGGAGCAGTATAGCTGTCTGTTAGGGGGATTCTTATTGTCTTAGGGAAATGATATGAGCTGCCTTGCCTGGGGACGTCAGGATAAAATCCTACATACTGTCAAAATATCTCTGGGGGCTGTGACACTTCAGCTCTATTCCTTTCTCCTGTTGCTTGTAGCATCCCTCCTTGCCAAACTGCTGTATCCAGTAGATGCAGTTAAATGAGATGCCTTTACAGCAGCTTTTCCAGAACCAAAGCATGCCTCAGATTACGATGATAGCTGGTGATGCATCATCATCTTCCTGGAAGGGACTGGAGACACTTCTTCAGTGTCCAGAGACATGAAAATGTGCATGTCTGAGAAATATAGTAAAAGATCACATTCTGAAACCCCTAAGACCATATGGGAAGCAACAAGTTGTTAAAATTGATCCATGGGTCTCTTGCATTTCATAAGCTGCGTCTGTAGAGTTTATTCAACAAGCAGCTTGTGATGACATGGCTGGTTTTGGTAGGGCTTGGGCAGCCCTTCCATCCTCTTCCCACCTCAATCTTGCTGTTGAGACCAAACACCTCTTTGCCAAATCTATTTTGCCTGTATCCTTGAAATGTCTCTAATTGTTCCATAGTCTGAAATTGGCCTAGTGTTTTGGCAGCAGGAATTAATGTACCTAGTGAACTCTTCCTTATGGACACTGTATTTATAAAGCTAATCTCATTTCCTTCCACACCTTGTGTGGACGATAAGATGCCCTTGTGTTTGTCGTTGTGCAGAAGGATAGAAACCCCATTCAGGTGTTTACCTTGCAGTTTCCTTTCTTCAGGCAGAGATGCTGGGTACATATTACAGACCAGCTCAAAGATAAGCGGTTGCTACTCTGTAACTGATGGAATGGCAGAGTTTTTGTGCTCCCCACTAAGTGTGTACACACAGTGTTCCATGTCTGACTGAGCTACAGGTGTTTGTTGTCAGAAGGACCCATTTTCACTTGTAGATTTTGGGTCATCCCAGCTAATGTGGCTTTTCTGCAGGAGAGTTGTGCCTGTGGCTGGAATGGATGAGTCTGGACTGGGTTCTCAGACTTCTAGACATCTGTGAAGATATTGGGTAATACCAGTGGATGCTGCCCCCAAAGAAAGAAAAATTTAGAGGTAAGCATGTTTATTCATCTCTGTTATGGTGGGTTTCTTTTGGGGGTGGGGGGGTGGTTTGTTTTGTTTTGTTTTGTTTTAGTTTGGGTTGAGTTTCTATTTAGAACCAAGCATTTCATTCCCTTGCCTGGACTTTAAAGTGACATTTAGGATGTTTTTAAATCTGAAGAAGCTGTCCCTGTATAGCTCACTTTCAGGATAGGTTTTCACAACAAGAGCAAGATTTCCAAAACACTGGTGGGTGGGTTTTCAACAGAATTTAGCCAGCCAGGATACTTAGCTTGGTGACTGACTGAGTGCCGATTTGTCTCCAAAAAGTGTGTCCCAGGTATTGGTAATACCCTCAGAAAAGTTTGGAAATAAGTTGATGGGCTCACTTCTGTTCCCTGTGCTGACTACACCTGCAGGGTACAAAGCACTGAGCAAAGCACAATCTGTGGGCTAGGGATTATGGAATATACAGGTAGAGCTCTTCATCCTTCATGGTTTTGAGTGAGGTCATGTTTGACATGCTGGAAAGAGGAATTCCTTTTTGGTATTGCCAATTCTCCAGTATAGATGAGGTTACTTCTTTTGCATGTTTTGCTTATGAGTGTCAAGTTCTTATGTATCACTCCTTCATAAATGAATGTATATTACATCATGTTGGTCATGGACAAGTGCCACAAAATTGTATCATTGGGCAAAAATGGAAGAGATGATATTTCAATGTGTCAGGATTCCTACTTTTGAAGATTTGTTGAGGTGCTTGCTGTGTTCAGCAAAGACCAAGCTTTCTCCTGAAAAACAAAATTCCTGGAGCCAACTCTGTCACCATATATCTGATGCATTGAGGCAGATTCCCTCCAACCTGTCTGTAGGCAGCCAAACCAAAATTCTCACTGTAGCACTGAAGTGAACATCCTTTCACTGAGAAGAGTTTCATGGACAGCACACATGGGCACATGCACACATTGTCCTTTTTTCATCCCTTTGGAGGCAAGTGGGCAGGGGCATGCATTAAATTCTCCCATTGCGTTTTGGATGTGCTGACTGGGTGAGTTGCTGGAGATGAGATGAATCACTAGGAGTGGTTGCAGCAAGTCAGCATTACATCCCCTCCTGCTGCGTTTTTATTTGAGTAGTTTGCTGATCACAAGGCACCGCCTTTTGCCTGTCTAAGAAAGCTGTGCAATACTATCCTATTTTATCATGTGTTAAGTGTACAGATTGTTTTATGAATCACTACTCACTTCTCATTCAGTTTCTCAACAAACTATAAGCTGCAATACAACCTGTGAAATACTTCACTTTTAGCAAAAGATATCATATTTGTTAATGTGGTCTGGACTCCTCTTGTAACATACTGAGTCAAACTCATTTCCTTTGAAGTCCCTGGGTTTTCATAGTCTGTAAAGATTAAAAAAATAAAACCCCATCATGTAAGGAAATAACTTGTGGTTCCTTTACAAATTAATAAGGTCTAAGAAACGTTGTATATTTCTTTTTAAAAGTGTGTATTAAAAACCAGAGGAATGTACTGCTACACTGATGACCACAGTGGAAGAAAGACTTTTTCTCTGTTTTGCTGTGTTAAAACTCTTGGGGCTGATGTGTTCTTAGGCTGATACAGTGGCATTGTTTTGGGTTCCCACTCACTGCCTTGAGCAGTCCCACATGGCTGGGTACAGAGTAAGTACTGCCTGTGGAGTTGGAACATGAATATGAAGCATGCTAATGCTAGTATCAATTAGACAGTGACCCAGAAATTCTTGGAAGAATGATTTTTCAGCTGTATCCTGTCTCCAGGGCTTACAACCCTAATGGTAGCTCCTCGCTGACTCCTGTGTAGAAAGCTGGAACAACTGGGGAGCGAGCCAGGGGAAGATGAGGGGTGACAGAGCTGAGATGCTTCTCCTGAGACAAACAAATAATTCAGGCAAAGGCATAATCAAAACTCTTGGATGAATAACGAAATAACCATTTCAATCATATGTGCCTAGGATTGTATCGGGTCCAAGTGTCGTCTAGACAGATGTACTTACAGTTTGCTTTCCATAATAAATGTTGGATTTTTGAAAATATTTTAATGACATTTAGGTATTTTACTAGGCCTCAAATTCTTGTTAACTTTCCAGGTCATGCAGCCACCTTTGCATCATCTGGCCTTCCAACCTCTTCCATTCTTTCAGAGTCTTATGAAGAACATCAAACTTGCAGATGCAATTATTGTATAATAAAGTATTGATTTCCTAAGGAACCCTTTAACATCTGCTTTCATAATTAGCATTTACAAGGCATCAAAAATTAACCATGTACAGCCTTACCGATTAATTACGAGCCTTTTTATTTTTGAAATAAGTATGAGTGCCCATGTGCTGAGAAGAGCTGAACATCTTGTCTAATTTCACTGAGTGCCAACATATGATGTGTCTAGATAAGACTAGTGTAAAAGCAGCGTATTGAAAGGAAATTTTTGTTTTTGCATATGCCACTTGATAATTGCCTTTATTTACCCATTTCTTCCAGCTACTTGGCATTGTCTTCCTATGTGTGTTGTAATATTTTTTCCCTGGTAATTTCTATTTATTCTGTGTCAGTGGTTCTTCTTGAGAGTAGCTCTGGTCAACTTCAGGCATGAAAGCAAATAAAGCATTTGTTTCTCGATTAGATGTTTTCTCTTTCACTGGTATAAATCTCAGAGGGATGCTGTGGCTTAGTCTTAGTCCTTCACAGGAGTAAAACCCCTGGCAGATACTGTCTAATCAAAAGCCTTCCCCCTCTGATTCTGTTGTTGCAGATGAAATCTACAGGAAAGAGTTTGCTGCCTCAATTTGGAGCTGAAGACCTATGGAGGGGCTTTTCTTCTCTAGGTAGATTGATGGTTCTGCCACAGTAGCTGCTGTTTTAATGTATATCTTCTTCAACTCTTGTTAATTTGGCCTCTGAGTTCCTCAGCAACCTGGAGATCTGTTTCTCTCTGTGCCCACTGCCCCACGCTGAACAGTTTGTTCCTTGCTTCCCCCATAAGTGTTGGTGAGGCACAGAAAACCATGCTAATTCTTTTTATAGGGTCCTTTTCCATGCTTTCTTCGGACCCCTAAAAAAATCTTGGTTGTGGGATTTTTAGTCTAAATCTGAACCAGAGACAGGCAGTATTGCCCTCTCCTCTTGGCAAAGGAGAAACCCTGTTTCAAAGATCTGCTCAGATTTCACTTGTGTTGAGCAGGATTGAGCTCCATGGTCCAAAGCATCAAAGAAAAGATCTTATGAAAGGATGTAAGAGTGGTGTGGAGATTGACAAAATTTGGAGCCTTCTTTGTGCTTCTTGGGGTAATAAAATCATGAGAAAGAACGTTTTTCATTTATTAGTAATGGGCTGAGTTTGACTTGTAGCAGAAGTGAAGACTCAGAAGACAGAAATCAAGGGAATTAAATGTGTTAAGTCACTCATGTTAACTCATATTTGACTGGAGGGGGTTGGAAGGAATCCCCCTCAAAAACTGTAGGAAAGAGAAACTCTGAAAACCCCAAAATTACAAAATTTATATTGCAGCTATTGGCTTCCAGGGAGTATCAGGCTGATAGCTGCCATAAAATCAAAGCTCTGTTGACATTTTAGTCAATAGCCATCTCATACCACCTTCCCAGGGCATCCAGATTTGGATTATGCTCAGATACTTTTTAGTGCAGATTTACGCAAATTTTTGTCTTCCAGAATCAATTTTCAAAAATATATTTAAGCAGGGAAAGTGGGGCAATATGCATCATTTGGAGGGGATTCTTCTATTTTTAGGAGCACAGTTGTGGTATCATTTCAGTTGAAGAAAATATTTGTATCATCCTTCATATCTACTGACCAAGACACTGCCTTTTACATAGATTTTAAAACTCTGTGTTTAGCTGCAATAGCTGTAAAAGTAGAAACATCAATATCTGATGCTCTGCATGTCTGGTCAGAAGTTTGTTTTCAGAACCAGCCTATACTGTGCCATTCAAGCTGTGCTGGTTTCAGAAAGGCAAATTTTCTGTGGCAGGCGGGTGTCATCTGCTGGTATTCCAAAAAGGCAAAGTTCTCTACCACAGCCTCAGCCTTTTTCATTTGGTTTGCCTGTACAGGTTTCTCGTTGGATAGACACAGCACAAAAGCACCAGGCTTCAATAAGTAACAATGACAGAAAATATGCAAGAGTGCCAATCTGTCTGTTCCCTTACTGACACTTACTTGTAGAGCCTGTTTTTCCTGACAATTTTCCCAGCAGGATTTGAGTGTTGGGTTCACAATCCATTTGGATCCTCGGAGCAGGTATTTTTCTGCCTGTTGTTATCCAGAGGCTTTTTCCAGCTGCAGTGAAATCAAGAAGAGTATCTCTGAAGACGCTGGAGTCTGCTGAAGCCAGATGCACTTGAAAGAGCCCCAGCATACCAAGTATTCCCACATGGAGATGTGTAGCTGAGACCTGCACTTCTGTTGGCTCAGGGATCTCTGCTTGGAAATGCTCAGTTTCTTGATGGGTTCCCATCTTAGATGAGTGTTGAAAAGCGAATGTCCCAAGGGGTATGTGCTGACCCTTGTACAAGGGCTGATCACACAGGCGTGCTGTGAACCAGTTACTGATCTATCCCACATTCCTGTTTTACTGCAGCACAGACCTCTGTCTCTAGTTTAAGTGTCATCCACTTAGCTGTGCTTGGTTTGTGACAGATGAATAGGCAGGCGCTTCCTCTGGATGAGAGCTGGCCATTCCTGGGTGAAAGGCAGGAACGCTGACCTGCACATGGTGAGTGACAACAGCCTCGTTTGTGCTGCTGTTTCAAGATGTTAGCAGGTATGATTGTCAGGATTAACCCTGCATTCCAGAAAATTCCTTTAAATAAATCACTTGGAAAGTGACTATGGGCAGGGTACTCCTCCCTCTGGGTACAGGTAAAGCTCTCAGGGTGGTACAGTCAAGTCACTGCATTAAGAGTTGACTCTAGGATGGACACATGCACACACATATATTTGTCTTATTTGGGGTGTGGAAAGAGGGATTACTTAGATTATCTGTTCAGGATTTTTTTCTTTTGAAAGGCCCTTTGTCTGGAAGTACGAGAAAGCATGAGACAAGCTGGTTGCCTTCATGGCCCAATGAGCAAAAAGAAAGCAGTACTCCTGTTACCTGGAGACATTCAAGGAGGCAAGTGCAATTAGTCAGTAGATAATTAAGCTGTACATAATCGGAGTAGTGGAGACAAACTACCTTATTCCGCAGATGTAGCAGAGCAGGAGAAGCCCTCTTTTAGAAACTGCATGACAGGGAAGGGAGGGAAGGCAGAAACTGCTTGATCAACATTATTTGTACATGTCCTCAGCAAACAGAAGCTCCACTGGGGCCTTTTCTTGGAGCCTTCCTCCTGGGAATGCTGTGAAGGAAGGGAATGTTTCAAAGCTTGTTGTCTTCACTCTGGTCTTGCTGAGGCAAAAGTTTCACTGATGGAAGCAACTTGAAGGGGGCTTGCTATTTTAGTCCAGTAAGACTGGGAGTGAGGGTATTTAGGAAATGAGCAGTGCCCAGGATGATTGGTGATTGCTCTTGGTGTCCCCCCTGCTCAAGACTGCCCCAGTGCTTGGTGCAGGTCTCAGAGAGCTGTTCCTCAGGACCCCTCTGTTGCCCATGGTAAATCCCTGCCATGCCTACAGAATGGGGTGCTGCAAAGGGGCAGTGGAGGTCAGTATTTCCCTCTGCCCAAAGAACCCATAGCTGTTTGTGTCAGGAAGCCCGATGGGTCTGTCAGCCTGCTGGCTCTGTAGCAAGGCACACTTCACTTAACCTTCAGGAACATTTATAATTAATGCTTAATTGATTTCCATAATGCAAGATCAACATATTGGCCTCTTCCAGTACATCTCTTCTCACATGAACAGTCCTTACTAACCTTATTTTGTCTTTTCTGTGAGGTTTAACCTCAGGCAAGATTCTTGATGAACTTGCTGCTCATAAAAATATCCAAATGTTCCTAACAGAGATCAAATGCTGGCCTTGGGCCCCTTGGCGTTTCTTTTCCAGGAAGGGTGGCTTCTTTTTATCATAATGTTAGGAGTCTGTGTCTTTTCCAAGACTCAATTTTCTTTCTTGCATCTGCCCCTCTGGGGAAAGGTCATATTCACTTCACTATAGTTGCCAAATTTTGAAAACTTGGTCTTAGAAAATGACTCTGAGTGGGATCACCTTGACATATCAATGTTGAGTTTTTTTCTCTTCCATACGTCTACAGGAGATTTACCCGTTCTGGAACTGAGATCGGAATATTGTCCCAATAAGCGTAGCCTGTGCTAGATTACTTTCAGCAAAAACAGCCCAAATCAAGTCTCCAAACCTCATATGAGAGGTTCTCATTGAGCCCAACTAAAGATTCCCCAAACAAATAGATGATCAAAGGAGTCCAATGGATGCAGTGTCAGCCTCCCTCCTCAACCCTCAGTCTGGGGAAGAGGGGAGGATTTCCATCTGAAATGCTGTGGTGGCTGTGTTTCACATCTGTGAGAGTGAGGACAAATGCAGGAAGTGACAGAATTTGGAGAAGGACATTAATAAAGGTGATAGAAAGCAAACAGTCTTGCAGGAAACAAAACAGTTCATGGTGTCAGGGCAGTGGCCACTTTAAGTCTGTTTCTGCTATTGTCTTCGCACTTTCCAGGTGGCTTCATTCACGCCACGCCTGCGTGGTTCTTCGCAGAACAGGTGCAAGATTGTATCATCAAGATAGAAACAAAGTGTTGCCATTATCTCTGTCCTTTCAAAGCCTGAGGTCCAAGGTCAGAAAACAAATGGCAGTGGCCTGCAATGCTACTTCACTTTGTCTTGGTCCAACCATTTATTTTATTTAAACAAAGATCTGGTTGTTGTTGGAATTTCTGTAGTTGTGCCTAAACAAGATTACTTTCTACACACCTCTGGCAGTTCAGCACCATAATTATGTGTGTCTCTGTGCCTAATTTCTTTTACTTCTGAGGTGTAGGAATTGGTAAAAGGGTCAGTTTAAGCTGTCCATGTGTTTTTTCATTTTGTGAGTTGCACTTTTATTTTCTCTTTCTCTTCTTACAAACTACAGTCAGGAGATATCCTTGGCCTTCTACCTAACACCTTGCAGACAGGCCAGATTTTGACTGTCCAAAGAGGGAGCCGGTCTTCTAAAAATCATGAACAGAAGAGGAATCTCCCATACTAAAAACCCACCAGTTTCTAGAGCAGGTAAAGGGAGAGGACTTTCCAGCACACGTGTGCTGGAAAGAAGAGAAACCAAACTCCTGTGAAGTTCAGCAGGGACTTTGCTCTCAGGAGAGAAGGCATTTTCCAAGTCACAGTTACAGTTCTTCTCTGCTATCTGCTGCTATCAAATACTTGGATACTAATAACATATAATTATGGATCCTTGAGGTGGGAGAAGAAAAGCATTGCTGGTGGATTGTCCTGTTTTTTTACTTTCAAACATCTTAGTTTCAGTTATAAGAGCATAATTCACTGAAGTTACAGACTGTTTTTTGTATATCAGGTGTAATTTGATAACTAAAAAGAAATATTTCCCTATTTGTGCTTAAAGAGAACCATGAATTCTATATCAGCTGCTCTTTTATTCTGTTTGTGTGAGCGTACAGGACCATATGGGAACCTCAAGTGGGCATCAGGAACACATACGGTGAGGTACCAAGGTATTGAAAGTGAAAATAAAACCTTTCCCATTAGAAGCTTGTGGTCCAAAATTAGTTTTTGAAAATTGGAACATGTATAAAGAAATTAAAAAAAAAAAAATCTATGCAGTAACGAGAAAATAGGGGCTACTACATGCAATTTACTACAGGATCTGTGGGATAAATCTTTTATCTGAAATTAGCAATGTGTGTATTGAGTGGATCAAGATGAGCATGCTACTCTTACAGAAAACTTGTACTTGTGAAACCTGTCATCTCTTATTAAAAGACAAATGTCATTTTGAGGCATTACATAAATAATGGAATCACATGGCCACCGGATCTTGGTTATTTCTTAGCGAAGGGTAAGACATTTCAAACGTCCCTTTATTCTAAATTGTAGACCTGTAATTCTCCTGAACTGTCAGCACAAGTTGAATAGCTCTAAAGGCTTGGAATGAATTCCTAGTCTGTTTGAAGTCAGTGGGAGTGGTGTGCCTGGCTTAAATGAAGCAAAGGTTTTCAACTTCAGTGCCTGGGAAGGGGTGCCTCTGGCTCTTATTTGCTAAAGGAGATGTCCAGTCTCTGTCTGGTGAATAGAAATTGTATCTCTGTTTCCATCTATTCATTAGTAAATTCTGCTAAAATAAACAAAAAATTTAGTCTGATGTTCTTAGTTTGGATGACCTGCCCAAGCTGGGCTTGGCCTTTAGGAGGGGATGCTTTGTGCCCTGAGTGGCAGAATGAATAAAACTGGATTTTCTTGTTATCCACATCTGCCATGCTGTTATGCTGCAATGACACCAACCTGTGTGGTTGCATCTCTGGTCGCTGTTGGGTGTGTGGTCTACCTGGAGCTCTGTGCACACAAACCAGCAGGGGAGGGGACTCTGCTGCTTGGGTGACTGCTCCCAAGAAGCATTTGTAACATCTGAGCTGGCTGTTCTCTCAGGAGACAGGTGCTGATTCAGACCTTTCTCAACAATGAGAGAATGCTTTCATGCATTTCATGAAATTTATAGGAACTTCCTAATCCCTGAAGTTTGTAGCCCTCTAGCAAATCTGGTTGAAGCTGGACAACACATTGAGAAGGTATTAGTGGGGCTGGGCGGACAGCAGGAAGGCATCAGCTCTAGTTTGAAATTGAATGAGGGGATAACAAACTAGAAAAGGTACAGATTGTTTCCTTTCCCTTTATTACAAACACCAGAGAATTTGGTAGGGATCAATCCATTTCATACAGGTGTTGATCCAAAACTTTGATTAAATGAGGTAGCCATTCTAAATAAGCTATTTAATGAAGAACAATATTTCATAGAAATCTAACATTTTATTAAAGGTATGAAAAACAATCAGTTTCCTTTCTCTGAAATGGGCAGCAAAAAAAACTTGCTTGAATTCACTCTGAATGAATTCCATAGTACCTATTTGGAATCCAGGTGGAAGTCAACACCATTTTGTCAGAATTGACCACAGCTAGTCACTGAAGTCAATAGATTTGTACCTGTTGATACTGTATGTATTTGTGGTCCTGTGTCTGTCAATGATGGTTAAGGTCTGGACTTTCAAAGAGATCCAAGAATTCATAGGACTTAGCAAATTTATAAAAGAGCATGTCTGCAGCTACTTAACATGCCCTCCTGCCAGGGTTGGGTGGGTCTGTGTCTCCAATTCTCACCTTTTCCCCTTTGTCTGGAGGGACAGGTGAAGGTGTGTTTTCCCAGAGCTGATAAAGGTTGTTTAGAAAATGATAAAAAAGTCAATCAATCCGAGCTGAATTTTAATGTGAGGAAAATGCTGTGAGATCTAAGGCTGGAATTAAACCAGGATTTATAATGAACAGAGAGTTTGGATATGATCAAAATGAATGAAACAGTTTGCATAGCAAGTTTTATAGTCAGTAAAGTTTTAAATGACTGATTCAGTCTGATCATACAGACATCATATAGTGGCTGAAAATTGCCTGTATGGAGAAATTTCCTTACAATCTTAAACCTGCTGTGTTATATTCTGGTCTTAGCTTATGGAGTTACGTTTGAAGTAAGACTGATTTATTTAGTGTAGATTCACATCCAAACAATAGAGATAAGATTCTCCCTTATTTTCAGTATTGGCCTAAACTCTATCTCCTCACACCAATCATTGTCTTGACACAGAAGCATCTTCTCTGTTATTCTGCCATTTAAAGCAGTTTTCATTTACCTCTCTATGTCCTCCACCTCCTTTTCTGATAGAAATACTATTTGGAAACAGTTTCTTCTTTCTTCATGGCTCCTAGTGTTATTTTTCTGCTTCTTTCATCAGTTACTTACTTTAAGCTGTAGTATTTGAGGTAGAATTATAAAATTAATGTATAAGATATTCTGAAAGGGATCCAAGGACCAGTAGTACTGGTCTATGCAGGATAAGATGAATTCAGCTGAATAAAGATGATGAGGAAGCCTGGTGGCTAAATCTAGGGAAGAAAATATGCAACTACTCATTTTGATGGATGGTCTTAACTTGTCCCTCTAAAAAGGGCTTTGAGAGTCTGGATGAAGAAATCAGAAGTCTAGAACACCGTGACAATCATCAACAGAATCATAGTAGCAGGGGGGAACCTGTGAGGAAAAAGAAAGTAATGGCATGAAAGATTTCAGAGCAGTGTTAAAACTAAGACCATTCCTGCTGCCTTTTAGTACTTCACATTGATTTCTACAGATGATAGGTATTCCATGGAATTTTTTTTTATTCCCAAACTTATAGGATTGTGCAATGATGCTTCCCGTGTACCACATGTCAAAGACAGATTGATTGTCATGTTCTCCATTAACTATACGGTATGGAAAATGTATAGGCATGTCAGGTTGATGCTTTTCTGAGCATTTTCTTTAGAATAATGAGTTTCTTCTGTGTTTGCATATCACTATGTCTCTGTTTATATATGGTTTCTAAACATAACACTATAAACTTTTTTCTCTCTTCACAAATCAAGGCTATTGATGATTTCTCTTTTCATTGTTTTTTCCTCCTCTTTTAGAGAGCTGTCAGCTGGCCTAAAAAAAAAAAAAAGACCTTGTGCATGGCAGCATGTTTCTTTCTTCATGTCTTTATATGTTTGTCATTATTCCACAGTAAAGAATTTATATTCATTGGCTTAATCTCTATCCATTTATTAGTAGTACTTCCTATTAATGGCTTATCCATGTTTAAAAAAACAATGGTTTGTGTTGATAAGAAAATCAATAAAGAAGGTATTTATGAATTTACTGAATTCTGAAAGAGGAATTTCTCTATTAGAAGAGGGAAATTAATTTCTTTTTTGCACCCTTGCTCTCCCATGTTTTCAGAATTTCCAGAATTATTTATTGAGAGAACCTTATGGAGCCTGAACAGGGAAGAAGTTGAGACCCTGATTCTGAACCAAGCTCTTTGCAGTTTCTCCATCACTGGGTAGTTTGTTTCTTTTTTGCTATGTTAGGGCTGGTTTCCAACATTTTATCCCTAATTTAGCAGCAAAAGTGCACAGTGGGGTTGGCTTTCCCCAGGCTTTTGTGTGTGTTTTTGCAATGTTGGCATTGGTTTCCTCCCTTGTCTTATAGAACACTCAAGAAACAAATACAGCTTGTCCAAAATACACGTATGATAACTACCCCAAACATACACATTTTGTTTTTATTCCCACATACATTTTGGCAGGGTAAAGAGCTCATTTGGCTTCCTATGTATTTGAGCAAGGAGGGAAAGTCTTGTTGTTTCTGCCTTCTATTCTGTGTTTTTATTCATTCAACATATTGTTCTTTCAACCTGCATAAAGAAACCCCAAGCACTATCACAACTGGCAAAGATTAAAATCAGTGACTAATATCCTTGCTACAATAAACTTCACCAAACCCTAGCACAAGATATAAATAATACAAAAGGCCCTCTCATATTTTGAGGAACTGATATGAAAATTATAATAATTGTTCCGCAGTTAATGGTACAAGAACTCAGTAACACTTAAAGACCTCCATATTGGATTTGATTTGTAGCCAGATGGAGCCTTTCCATTAAATCAATGTAGTTTAGACTATGCCCCAAAAAGAGGTGGGTAAAATTTTCATATTCAGTTTAGACTTTTCCTCCCTTCTGAACTCATTCTTAGCAGCTGAGTGAGAAACACTGGAAGGGGTAAATAACCACTTGAGTGGTTATGAGATGACATGGTTGCATTAACTCTGTGTTTAGAAAATCTGTCTGTGTTCAGGTCGGTGCCTGGAGCCCTGGGCACAATGCTCTGATCTTATAGGGGAGAACAAGCCAGCCTCTCACCATCAGCCAAATAATCTAATAACTGCAGCTCTCTGAACACTGCAGCAGATCCAAAGCCTCAAATTAACCAAAAGGAGATGCTAGGGGAACAGGTAAAAATAGCCATTGACTTTTCCTCAGGACTGCAGTTAGTTGAAAGGATATTTTCTCCTACATGGAATGTGTGAATGAATTATATGAAACAACTGATTAAACCTTGGCCCTTGGATCTAAGCACTGCTTTTAGACTGGCTTGTGACCCAGTAAAAAATCTGACTTAGTGATGGGCAGTCAATGAACTTCATACAATCCAGGCAGGTGAGTTTAGCTGACTGGTTTTTTTTGTTTGTTTTTTTAATAAAAAGTTTTCTTTACCACAGTAAAATTCAGGAAAATGGTTCAAACTCTGAAATAGAAGTGTCACAACAGTAAGGTTTGTTAACTGTTTCCACCAGGTGTGAGGTTGGGCACATGTTGCTTTTGGTGTTCAACTCAGCAGAGAATGCAAATAAAGGATGAGGCTTTTCAAAGACTTATTAGCAGTTGAGCTAATAGTTACACTTGAATAAAAATTAAGACTCAAGCTGGCAAAATTTGGAGCTGACGCCAGCAAGATTTAGCAAATGGCCATGTTCTCAGGCTGCTTGGGGCATGATGTCTAGTGGTGTATGGAGATGAAGGGCTGGAGACACTAAAATAGCCAAAAGAAACCCATCGGGCAGTGGGAACATAGTGCATGATCCTTATACTCCTCGGGGGTTGTGGGTTCACTCTCCCCATTAAAAATCTGGAGAGAAGCTATCTCAAGGACAAGAGATTAATTTCAGATTAGGCTTCTTAAGGTTTTTTTTTTCTCTTTTCTTACAGTCAAGACTCATTATCTCATAATTTTGGTTCAGAGAAAGGTACTTTTAACCCTGTGACTTAAAGGAAAATCTTGTTGAGCACTAAGTGGAAAGGAATATATACAAAGTCAGGATTATATGTAATTGGTATATATTATAAATACACAAATTCATGTAGCTTTGCATCAATCTCAATAATTCATTTTCTTCTACCCATGTCAGAATTAGAGGAGGCATTCTAACCAATTCCTCTGTTTGTATAAAGTCTGGAAAAGAGAAATCTGGCAATTGGCAGAATCTTGCCTCTATTAAATTAGGGGTAAAACTCACTGACTTCAGAGAGTTGAGATTTCAGCCTGAGAAGCAATGTTTTTATTTAAAAAAAAAAAAGATTATAATGAAAATAACTTTTGAAGCTTTATCAATGAAAAAAGGAGACAACCAGGAGTCTAGAAATATATCACAGCAGGATGTGACCTTTCTCATATTTATCCAGGTAAAATAATTGGATGAATAATCTGAAATAAATATGAAGAACTGCCCATCTTCTGAAATGAGTCACAGTATCTTGTGAGACTTTCATTCCATGAACAAAGGCAGACCACCCATTGAAATAACAACTGCAAAGGATATTAATGCACTTTCCTCTTCAGATTCCGCACACATGAAATCTTTGTACAGTTTAAGAAAGAGTTAACTAGTTCTTGGCTTTAAACTTTATTTTGGCTATTTTATAACTGCAAGGGTCTCCTTAAAGCTTTGAAGGGTCCCTTAGCTGTCTCTTGCTTCAGAGGAAAACATTTTCTAGGGAAAGAAGCTTTAGGTCTTTTTTTTACAAAAAAGAGCTTCAGTGAAATTGCAGAAATTGTCTTATTTTTATAGTTTATATGTAAAAGGCTAGTGATTCCAAATAGCCATGACTTTGGAGTCAGGCCCTAGAATTTATGCTGCTAGTGAGCTTCAGAAGAGAACTTTCAGTTCTTGTTCTGCATGTTACCTTTAAATCTTATTTTCCTAATTTTTCTAATGACTATTTTTGCTAGAAACTGCCTTGCAGATTAAATAATCTCATAATCTGCATGAATCCAGAATTTTGTGCTTTAAGAAAGATTGCTGCCTTTCTGAGACCTCAAACAAACAAAAATCCTTTGAAAATCCTACTGCAGAATTTTTGATTAAAGGAATACTCACTTTGAAGTTCATCATATGTGTAGCCTGTGTGAGAATAAGGGTAAAATGGGATTTTAACATTCAATAACAAATTGTTATTTGAGAAAAGAGTCACTTGACAAAACTATTTCATATTCATCATTAGGAATTAAATTCCCTGAACAAAGCACATTTGTTTCATGGTATAATAAATAGCTACTGCAAAATGTGAGGATTTGACTTAATGGGAACTGCACAGTTAAAATTGCCTCCAAGGAAAGTTGTGCACATGGACATGCACTGGGAGTCTTCAACGACTCCTTTTCTGCCTTCAATTTGACCTGTTGCAGAGTGATACTGGATAGTTTTCACCAATTTTCCCCCCATTATAGAACCCTATATGCTCATGAAAAAAACAAACATGACTTGAAAGAGAGATTTCCCTATTCTGCCCAGCTGAGCACTCAGAAAGCTTGCATGGGAGTGCGAAACACTTCTCATGGATATATTAAGTGCTACCATCTGTTTGAATTGTTTTGAAATGTCTTTTTGGGCCAAAGCCTGCCCTTATGAGGATACAGTTTAACATGAAAGTCTCAGCAGTTCCCTGAATGTGAATAAGGCAGCAAAACTGAATCCTTTCATGCCTCCCAATCATGCTCTTTCATTTAGCTACAATAACTGAATCAGAATAACAGCTCCAAAAATTGAGCCTGTGCTTGTCTTAATGACTCCTTACAAGTCATTGCACTGATTTCAAGGGTTTTTTCTCCACTAACTCTAATATATTGCATTGGGCAACAGCAATCAGTCAAACACAGTTTGTGGGCAAACACAAAAACAGTGCCTTTTTTCTTTTAACTTTGTAGTACTGTTCTTGTTTTTTCCAGAAGTCTAAAAAAAAAAATTGGAAAAATACGGAAGAAAAACTTGTATGTAAACTGGTTTTTGTTCTCTGGGAACAATTAAAAAGCCCCTTAGAATACTATATAAGGTGATATTATTACTGCCATACTTAAGAATTTCTGTCTGAGCTAACAAATGCATTTTGAATGAAGTTATTTTGTCAAAATTTACAGCATTTGGCAATTATGATTCTTATATGTTATAAGCCAAACTTTATTTTTAGTCCTTAATATTGTGTTAGTGAAGTTATGATTAGCATATACACAGGAATAGCAAGCTAATTTTTCTCCTGGAACACCACTTTCCTTTGTATCTCAAATAGTCACTACTTCTTCATAAACTAAATTTTATACTGTAGATTTCATTTTGATTTACATGTTAAAGTCAGTGATGTTTTTTCAATATTGTATTTTCCTTTTTTCCCCCATCCTTTATTATATCCCAAGGGAAAAAAACACAAACCAATCCTAAAAGTTAATGTGTAGCACATATTTGTAACTTTTTCCAGATACTGTTATTCTGAAATGAAAAATGTACTTTAATCACTTTCCCTCTATATACCAAGTATTACTTTATTTTGTGATATATCTAGAATTGCTGTGTGCTTAACTACCTGTTTGGTTTCTCCCTATTTATCTGGATTTGTTTGCCTTAGAAAAAGAGGAAAAATAGACCAAGAGAGGCAATTTCAAATTTTTAGCATTCCTGGAAGTGCTATTCATCCCTTGCAGGGCTCATGCAGTTGAAGCCACATGTGCTGGTTTCAGCTGGGGTAGAGTTAATTTTATTCCCAGTGGCTATTACAGGGCAGACTTTGGTAGTGAAGCCTCCTTCTTCACCAGTGTTTGGAGTAAAGTAGCATTTCATCACAGTGGTGTGTGCGTGTGTGTGGAGGAGCTTGGATAAGTTTTAAGTGCCCTGGCACAGCTGTGTCTGAGTCCTCACTGTTTACCTTTTCCCTTTTTCTGAATTGCATTGCAACATTTCAATTTCACACTTCAGCCTTCTCAATGTAGAAGCTATCCTGCCTTGCTGCTCCTCCCAGCACTTATGTCACCTCTCAGCCTGGTCAGTTCAGTTTGCTGCACCTTAGGTTTCAAACTTTGGGGATGAACTTTCCATGATTTCAGACTTCAAAAGGTTCCCAGCCTGTCAGAGTGGCAAATCAGGACACAGTTATAACAGATATCATCATGCTGGCCATCTCTGCATGTGTCTCTGTATTTCCTGACATGGACTCAAGATGCAGGAGGTATTTTTGAGTTACTTGGAGAAAGCCTACCTTGGAAGGCCTGTGCAGACTGAAGTGCTGAGGTTATGCTTGTCCAGTACATGTTTCATTCACTGTACATATTTCACTGGGCCAAACTTACTGTTCTGTAGCAAAAAGAAACAAAAATAGACTGGGATCACCTATCAGAGCTCTGGGGTAGCTAATGCTCTTGCCCTAAATAGCCTGAGCAATGTCCTTTATGGGTATCAGACAAGCTCCTGGCACCCTGTATCTGCAGTTTCAGCTGAGAGATTGTGGTGCCAATGAGACCACCTGAGCCAGAGGGAGAAGGTGGGGGTTTTTTTCTCATTTCTGGTCAGCCTTCTTTGTCCAAGCAGTATAAATACACATATGCTTGATCTTTGCAAAGATAAATATGGGGCTATGTCTTACGATCCCCTTGGGAAGCAGATCTGGTCCAGGATGAGGCAGTTTGTTATTAGACCTGGTCTCTTCCTTGAGTGCTTGCAGCCAAAGCTCCTGTACTGGCTGATCTCCGAAATTTTTTTTCTTCTTCCAGTCATAATCTCAGCCATAAATGGAACAGGACTTGCCTCCTTCTTTGAAAGATGCTGCCTCATTTGTCCTTTGAGACTTTGCAAGCAGGAGTTGCTGCTCCAGCTTTCATTCACTCCCTGGTCCTGAAATAGTTTCTGGATTTGAGTCAACTCTTTCCAAGGTGATGATAGGGATGGGAGCTAGGATGGAACTTCTGCATGGCAGGGATGGGAATTTGAGCCTGGGATGTCTGTTTTAGTTGGCAGACTGTTGTCTTGGACCTGTCTGCTTGTCTGCTCAAGCCAAGATCGCTGCTGTCCAAACTGCAGTGTGAGTTGTGCACATCTTGACCAGCAGTGGGGCTGAGCTCCTTGGCTCTCTCTTGAAGAGATGCTCAGTTTTATTCAACCTGGGATGTTGGTGACTAAAATGTTCAACTGCTCCCAAATTACCATGGTCTTTTCGTATGTATGAGCTAAAAAATTTCTGCTGAAATGAAACCTCATGGTGAGATCACTACATTGTGCCTTGCTTGAAAGAAGATTATTTTTCCTGGTATGTGTGTTCTGCAAGGAAATGGGAGGGAAAGTCCCAGAGAAAAGTAAAACTTCAGCAACAGAGATTTTCCTTTCCTGGGTCTGGTCCCTAGGGGTAAATCTGTTACACCCTGCATCTGAAATCAGCAGGGGTTGTACAGATCCATTGTCTTGTATCTGAAATCAAAATATTGCTGCAGATAGTCCCAGGAAAGATTTTGTCTGACTCTTTTGGCCAAGTACAGTATATTCTTTAGTGCTTCTCACCCTGCTGAGATTTGATTAAGTCTGTAAAGGAAGCAAAAGAAAGGACTTGGTATTAAAAATGAGTTTACTTCCTTCAAACCACCTGGTCATATGAACTTTCAGAAGGCTGAGAATTTGTTTTATACAACCTGCTTACCCTCCCAGGTGAGCTTTAATAAACTCCTTTAGCTTTAGAGTTCAGCCCCACAGCTGAATTTCATTCAAGGTCCATGTTTCTCTCTAGCTTATATACAGTATAAGCACCAGTCATGTACACTCACCATCTCCTGAAGGGTGCTGAGCACTTCAAGTTGAGTGGCAGCCATCCCCAGTCTTTGGCCAATGTCATCCTGCTTGTAAGAAAAATACATCATGGGAGAAAGGCTTTGTTATGAAAACTGTTATTAGAGAAAACATTACTTGTTCTTAAATCTTAACCAGATTATTCAGGGTTTTGAATTTTCAGTAACAATAATTTTCTGGTGTTCCCCATCAGGAGGCAAGGACTGCTGTCAGCTCCACTGGCATTAATCCAGCTTTCATCAGAACTGAGATTCTGGATTGAGAAGGAGAATTGAACTTTTATCCTAGTGCTTTTTTTCCTCTACAGTTAAAACTAAAAAAACAGGACAGTTTGGGAGAGCTCCAGGGTTTGGGGTTTTGTACGAAGCAGAGAGAGAATTTGTTTTCTTCCAATTCTAACATAACCTCTGATGCTTAAATATTCTGTTAAAATTTTTGTGCTGTGGTACTCTGTTTAGTATTTCAGCTCTTGCACACTTTTGAGGCTTGAGTTATCTGAACTCCCTAATTTAAAAAAACAAAGCAAACCTTTAATTTCATTTTAACAGTGCACAGGTATATGGATATTTAAGCAATTTAGAATTTCATATTCTTAAGTCTGTGGGCACTTCACTAGAAAAACTGGTTATTTACTGGTTGTAGGTTGCAGCGAGATTTACTGTTAGGGTTAAACCCCATTTCAAAGCCTGACCTCACTATATAAATTACTAATTCACGATAAGATGAGCATTTTATCTGTTTGCTTGGTGGAAGGAGTTTGCTAAAAACCCTCTTTAGTTCCTTTTGGTGGGAGCTTGGAGCACTGCTTGACACCTTGGCCTGGTTTGGAGCCCAGATGTAATGGATCCTTAGTCGGTGCATGCCACCAACAGGAGCTGCATCTGCTTGGACTCGCTGCCAAATCTAGTTCCCACTCACCTACCAAGGGTCACCACGGAGACATTTTGTACTAGAACAGCTCATTTTAAATACTAGATTTCAGCCTTTGAGTGCATATTGGAAGTTTACAATTGCAGTTGCCTTAGAACATCTACTTTTTCATAGGAGGGGAAAAAACCCTTCAGGGAAGTTAAAAAGCCAAGATGATAGATTTGGCATTGCATGTTCATTGCAGGAGTAACCAGTTGCTTAGCTAAGAAGGATCCATCTATAAATACTTTAATATTATTTATTAAATTATGGTGGATTTTAAAACATACCTAATACTAACATTAAATATTTCAATGTTTAACAGGCATACACGTTGTTTTAACGATATCTACAAGTTATGTGCTTTGCAACAGCTTGTTATGGTTTCATCTGCAAGGCATTTAGTATGCATTCACTTTATTTATTTCTTCAGGAAAAAAGGGAAATCTCTCTAGTAAGATGCAAAGGAATGAAGCTGCATCTAATGACCAGTTAACAAATAGGATTAAGCATTTATGAAAGAAGTTGAAATTTAAAGCTATCAGCCATCATTGCCTGCTGCATGAGGGTGGTGCTGCTGACTGGGCTGGGCTGTGTTCCTGCTCTGGAGTGATAGCACAGCTTTAATGAAGAAATAGAGAAATAGCCTTGATCTGTGGTACCAGGAGTGGTTGGGACTGGCAAGGAGTGCATTAAAATGAAGATATTTTCTGTCAGGACACAGTTTTTTTGGTAAGTAACAGCTTTCCCAAAGCAGACCCCTACCTTCCTCCCCTCCTACAGGCACTGTGCTCACCAGCCTATGAAGGGAACCCTTCAGTTCCTCTTTGAGAAGCAGCATCCACTGGAAGGATTGCAAAGATATGTTTTCTGGTAAGCTCCAGCTCATGAGTGTCAGGCACTGGCTGGCTTCAGCATCTGTTTGTTTCAAAGGAATTTGAGGGCAGAGTTCAGTCTTCTTTTATCAACAGATAACATGCCCTTATTGATATATTTATTATAAATGTATAAATCTGATACTTATGAAAAGTTCTTTGCATATAGTGCTTAGAGAAAGCTCTGCCTGGGAGATTTGTTTCCTGCTTTTTCTCACAAGGTAGAGGCTCACAGTTGACACACATTTTTAAGCCCAGGTGAAATTACTAATGCTTTAAGAAAAGTGAAAAATTAGGGAAGTGATTGTCCTCCTGTACTTAACACTGGTGAAGCTGTACCACCTCATATCTGGTGTCCAGTTCTGGGCCTTTCACTTCTAGATAGACACTGAGGTGCTGTAGCATGCCCAGAGAAGGGCAACAGAGAGAGTCTGGATCACAAGTCTGATGAGGAGCAGCTGAGGGAGCTGGGGAGTGCTCAGCCTGGAGAAAAGCAGGTTTAGGGGAAATCTTTTTGCTCTCTACACCTCCCTGACAGGATGGTGGAGCCAGGTGGAGATTGACCTCTTCTCCCAGGTAACCAGCGACAGGATAACAGGGAATGACCTCAAGCTGCACTAAGGGAGGTTCAGGTTGGTTATAGGAAGTTTCTCCACTGAAACTCTTGTCAAGCATTGGAACACACTGCCCAGGGAGGTGGTGGAGTGACCATCCCTGGAAGTGTTCAAGCAATGACTTGATGTGGCACTTAGTGCCATGGTTTTGTTGACAAGTCAAAGATTGGACTTGATGACCTTGAAGGTCTTTTCCTACCTTAGTGATGCTATGATTCTTTGAAAAGACAAAATTATTTCTGAACATTTAAGACAAGAATTTAATTACAGATTATTTTTGCTAAAGTCTTTCCCTTTGGAACCTGAAACTACAAGACTTTTCATTCCGGTGACTGACAATGAGAGACCAGCCAATGATTCCTAGAACATGACAGATAGCAATTTCTCTTGCTTTTAATCCCACTTTAATTGGTGGGACTTCTAGTGTGATACTGGAGGAGGAGTGCACCTGTATGGAGGTATCACTAACCAAGTCTTAAAACACCTGAAACCTCTGATTTCTCCTCTAGCAGTCACTCACTGTCTGTGCTATGATGGTGGGGATATGTGTCTGAAAATTCTTAACCCAGGTATGTGCTGCACACTGGCAGGTCTCTGCCTCACCACAGCTGCTAAATAGGGAATTGGCTCTTTCCATGGCCAACTGTTAAGTGGGGAGGAAACCTTTGGCCAGTAGGAAGAAAGCATAGAGAGACTAATTGGGGTTTTCTCCGATTTTTTCTTCCCCACATATTACCACGAGCTGAACACTGTTGACTAGACACCAAGGCACCAAACAGTTAAGGCAGAGATTTTTGGAGCATGGGTAACTGATACTGGCCTTGCAAGGCTGTTGCATACAAGACTCTCGTTTTTAAGTGCCTGAATATGGATGTTGGTGCCTCGCTTCAGGCATTTGGTTTGCAAATGCTGGTGTTGGGTATTTGCCAGGAATAGAATTGAAATCTTTTGACTTTGTGGTTTAACTCCTAGACAGCATTTCTTCTTCTCAGTACACTGTATCCTGTGCTTATTCATATGGAGTACAAGCATGATACTTCCAGAGGGAAAATTATTTTTTAGTGATGAATGAGAATATGTGGAATTCGGGATTCTCGCGTTGGACTTTTTTTGATTACTGTTGAAGAAGGAGTGTTTTATTTTCTCAATTCATGCCTTTTTTGGTTAATGCCCTTTGGAAGAGAGATCCCTAGCATGGCTTCTTTTGCTGAGTTAATGGATGACTTTAGGGTTTCTGAGCCAGAGAATGTAACTGCCCAGCCTGGTTCAGGTATGTGGTCGTGCTGGAAAGAAGAGCAGTTTCTGCTCTCCAGGTGAAGGTTACCATCTTGCCATCCCAAAACAGAGCATATCAGCCAGTCTTCTCTGTTTCTGAAGTGGCAAGGAACAGGTAGGAAAAACTATATGGCAGGAAAGGGAAGGACTCCTCATGTCTTTACTTCTCTTCCAATCTCCTTGGTTTGAGGAGAAGAAGAAAGGAAATAAATTGGACATCTGGAAAATTACTCTTGTGCCTGGATAGATAGTTGCCTGGCAGAGATGCACCTGGAAAGTTTTCTGTGAGAGCTCTGTGAATCTGGAGCATATTCAGAGCAGACTTATCTTGAGAGAATTTTGCTGGAATAAGTGCCCAGAAAATATGCTTGAGCTGAGGGTCTTCTACAGATTTAGAAGTCTACCAAAAGGAAAAATTGGCCAAAAGGGAAAGGCTTGATACAGGCCATCATTCCCCAATGCTATAAGTTCTTGCTTCAGAGCACATGGTTGTGAAAACCTCTCCATTAAATGATTATTGCTTTTTTTCTTCTCTATACAGACAAATTTTTTTTTCCCCCATCACTTCATTCTGGGAGATGGCCGAACTCTTTTAACCAGAACTTTCCCAAGTAACTCAGCCCAAGACAGAGACATTGGCTAGGAAAATATCATACCAAGCATAGGCAGTTTGGCAATGTCTTTAGTAAATGAAAGCCGAATTTCTTAATGGAAAGTGTCAGGCACCCTTAATTATAAGTAGTATGAAAATGCAGCCTATAATTATGCAAATGAAGAGGGGCCATCTTTGCCAACTGGACCCGTTTCCCAAACATTGCATTCACTTATAAGAATCTGGAGTAGTTGCATGATATATAACAAGGTGGTTATAAAATGGCATTTTAAGTGTGACATGAGCTGCCACTTATAACAGTGAATAAAGTCTTTGTTGGAAAACAGTAGGTCAAATTCTGCTGTAGCAACTCCTGGAGATCTGGGATTGTGTGGAGCTTCAGAAAGTTTGGCAAGAATTTTTCTACTGGTAGAAATCAATAATCTCCTGACTGTCATAATTTTTGTAAGCAAGGTACGAGTTACAACTGATATGTTGTGAAAGGCAAGTTTGATGAATGGAGATTAAAAAGGGTAATCACTGCTGCTGGGATTGGGATTTTGCACTGTGTGCAATGAGCAGACGAGGAAACACTTTTTAAAAAATCTCTCCTATAAATATAATTTGATCTCTGGGGGTTTGCTTCTCTTCTGAAGGAGCAGAAATTTGCCAGAGGTGGGAACATTTATTTCTAATGCAGATAGTGAGCTGAGAATGGTCATTCATATGTCTCATTTATAAGCTCAAAATTAAGGAGCTAAGAAAAGCAGCAACTGTGTTGCTCTTAGATTCTCCATACCTTCTTGGGCTATGAAATGAGGACTGTCAAGGTCCATCTAGATATTTTCTTTTAACTAGGTTTTGGCAATTTCCATGTTCCGTTATTCTCTCTTCCTTTGGCACACTTGAATGCATTAAATGTGGAAAAACTAATGCTATTTAGGTTTGTTCTATGCTCTTGGGATCATCTTGCTTAGGGTTTACAGAGTTGCTCAGAATAGATGCTCTGTGAACCCTCTGGGCCGTGTGTCACATGGCAGTCGGCCATACACCATGACACAGATGGTTCCTGCCAGTCTTTTTTCTAGAGAAGAAAGATGCCAGCATTAACTAATCCATAAAGCTCTCTCATGTTGGGCATCCACCCAGTTAGAGTGATTTAAACCTCCATGGTGTCTTAAACACTCTTGTTGATGTTGTTGCCTTGGTGCTCCATTTCCTCCTGGTGCTAACTCCAAGCCTTTATTGGAGCGCAGCACTGGGCAATCAGCAGAGATCACAGTGGCAGTTTTATGTTTGGAGTACAGTTTTTGCTCTGGGAAACAACCTGCCTTGGTAGAAGGGCTTCTCTCAGATCTGCTGCTCTGGTTGTTTTTTTAGGATGCAATCCTTGCTAGTGAAACAAAGAGTATCTTTCTTAGTCGTTTTCAGTCTGGGATATGTGGTGCAGGCTATGCAGTGTTTTTTTTCAGCGTAGGGAAAGCTAGGATATGGGCTTATGGCTTCTATCTGGAAGAAAAGCCAGCCAAAACCCTTTGGGAATAAGTATCTTGTGGGGGAGGATCCCTGGACACAAGACATTAGTACTCTGAGCTTGCTGACAGTGGGGAACAACCAGAGCACTAAGCAAGTCAATCACTTGGATTTCTAGAGGGGCAAGCTAGAAATTACTGAGCAATTATAAGAGGTGGCAGATGACAAATAGAAATGCTTTTCTCTTAATTTTTCAGCAGATGATCTCATTTTACACCAGATCCTCAGCTGCTGTAGATCAGACTACTCCCTTGAAGCCTGTGCTGATTTGCACCTGCTACAGAGCTGGCAGTGGCATGCTTGATTTTAAAAAGAAAATAATTGTGGTTGTAGTGTAAAATCAGCTTAGTTTTGGATTAGAGAAGCTTTCAGCATTTCAGTCACTCTGGAGGTTGCATATACCGTGTGTTTGTGAAGTTGCAGGCTGACACATACAAACTTCTTTCCTGTCTTTCAGGTGAATCTGTATGTTCATCTGCTTCAGTGGCTCTTTTGGAAAATTCTCAGGCTTCTCCCTAAGTGTTTTTCTGCATTATTTATTTTGAAAGCAGGGGTTTTAAAAAGAATTCTTCCCAGACCCATTTGGCCCCATACCCTGTCTTTGAGTTTAACTCATTCAAGTATAGTTCTGTGAAATCAGGTAGGAATATGAATGTTGTGAGACGTTGGATACTGTTGTGTAATTAAGCTGCAGTTTGAAATCTGAATTTTTTTCCCCAGATTAGCCTCTCAGAAATCAGTTTATTATCTGGTGCAGGGAATGTAATATGGGCCCCTGTATTCTGTGATCTCAAGGTGATGTTTTGTCTTCTCTCTCCATTCTCTTTGCCTGTTATAACCCACCATTATTTTTTTTCCTATATGCAGCTGAGGAGTCAGAGATGCTGCTGTTAAGACCACATCAGTTGTTCCTGGGGTGCAGGCATATGCATAGACAGAATACAGTCAGCACATCATGCTGAGGGTTACTTAAAACATCCCTGTAATGCAGCTGATTTACATTGGCCCAGGGGAAGGGGTGAACTGGAATCATGAGGAGGCTTTTAAACTTAACCACGTCTTGTTCAAGGCAGAGAAAAATATCCATCCCATCAGATAGGAGAGTGGTGGTTCAACTCCTCCAGCTATTTTAAGTAGGCAAAAAACAATGCAGTGCATATTTACATAGAATCCCCTTAAGGACATCTGTCATGCTGGAGATTAAACTAAAAGTCTCTCCCCAGTTTAATGTTATGCCTTCAGGCAGTCTAAACCCAATAGATTTAGTTACTCTGCTCCAGATCCTAGATTACTAGCACAGGCAGTTTTTATTCTCGCCCCTATTTTCCAGAAGCACAGAACATTCACTTGTAAATTACTGGCTTTGTGTGGGTTTTCTAGGCCACTTCCACTTATGTTTTGGAGCCTGGCCCTATCCTGGATTTGTGATTAGTGTTTTTTACGTTAACTCCTAGCAGCCACACTTTCCTTGCTTCTGTCTCCATGTGGTGTATTAGGCAAGTTATTGAACTAATTTCTTTCCCTTCATTGTGACACATACCATAGGAGCTGTGTTTCCATCCATCACCTTTCATTCAGAAGTTTGCATTGCCTTTAGGACTTGAACTCCAACTATCAGCAAAAAACAAACAAACAAAACCAACAAAAAACCAAACTAAACTCCCCCCAAAGCCCAACCTCACTGCCCAAGAACAAAAATAACCAAAACACAAAAAAAATCAAACAAAAAACCGCCCAAAAAACTGGCCAAAGAGAAGAGAGAAAAGTTAACTATCTGAATGCTTTTATGTTGACTTCTAAAACCAAGTTTGCTTTCCTTACTCACTCTTGCTGTCCTGCTGCTCACTGAGTCTACTTGCTGTCTGCAGCAGAGATTAATTTTGGTCAGCCTGCTTGCTTGTTTGCTCACTGTGGGGCCTGCATGTGGGAAGCTTGGCCATAGCATTTGAATATACATGTTAATTTGTGGAAGAAGAGAGGATTCCTTGAAGGAGGAAGTTTCAGAGGTTTCCCCAGCAGAGGCATCACTTGGCCAGTTGACTTTACAGCTCTAGATGTGTCTCTATTAATGTAATTGAAGGAATACAAACAACAGACATTTAGGACAACTTCTGCAGGATGAAATTTCCAGTTCCCAGTTTTCACCAGTTGGTTACAAATAAGCCAGAATTGAACAGTAACTCTGTCACCAATGTCAAAATTCCCCTGCTAGAAGCAGAGGGTTTTCATCAGGAGCCTGTTAGCAGGTGTTTCACAGAGAGCAAAGGATTATCTCCTTTAAGTGACCATTTATAAAGCCAGCTTTACTCATTAGATGTAAAGTTCAGTATTCTGCCAGCAACTTTCACATTTGTGAGCTGAATGTCCCATCTTGTGGCAACTCCTGCATTCTACAGTGTTCAACTTGCCCACGTATCCTTAAGGCAATCCCAGTAAGTGAGGCAAGTGTGAGCCCCCCCTTTCTCTCACTGTTTATCCTTGATGCTTTTAAGACACTCCATATCTGCAAATCCAATGTATTATTTTGCAGTTTCTGTGCACATTGCTAAGTCCACAAGTCTTAGATTAGACACAACAATCTCAGATCAGGCTTAGCCAGTTAATTGTTTGACTTCAGTCATTAGTAATGACAGATGAACATTCCTCATAACCTGTCTTCCAAGATGCTTCCAAATGAGCAGACCCTGGTCAGTGTCATGGCTGTGCCATATATACTGTCATTCTTTCCCCTTGCTCTTTGGTTAAACTATGAAATTTGAACCTCATCAGGCAAGCACAGAATTTGCTGGGGGACTTGAAACACCTCGTTAGCTATATAAGGGCTTTCAAGGCTCTTAACAGATTTCTCCATTAAACACATAAATTTCTCCATAAATTCCATTTTATTTTTGAATCCTAGTCAGTACCATCAACTGTGGCATCATCAAGGAATAAATTAAGACTGCTAGGAGGCTCTCCTTGCCAGTCCTTCCTATTAAAACTCAGATGAACTGGCTTGCAGTTGGATAGGTGCTGCACATCTCCATGCAGCATGTCCAGAACCTCTCTTGCATTCTGGCCATATTTCAAGGGGGGTTGTTGCATTCCATTGGTTCAGCTGTCCCCACACATCTGAAGGGCCCTGTCCTTCCATTATTTTCTGTACAATGCTATAGTGGGGCTGATTATACTGCTGCCCACAGCACGTATGCGTTAACCTTAAAATGGTTAAACTGCATTGGGTTTGAGTTAAAATCTAAACAGCAGCAGCAAAGCTGTGCATGATGACTCTTCCTGAGTGAGCACCCAGTAACCACCCAGAACTAAAGCATGAGAGCAGCCAGTGGGACTTGGTCCAGTACAGAGACCAGAGGAAAGGCTGCAGAGGTGAAAATGCTGTCCATGTGACTTGTGCCAGAGGATGCTGGGCTACTGCCTCCATGAAGGTTGGGATCATAGAACTATGTAGGGATGAGGACATGTAATCCTGCATGAAGGATGAACAGAGCAGAATTGCCCTGGTTCTGCAGGCCATTTACCTGGATGGTGGATCCTTCTCTGCATGAGCTGTGTGTTGGATAGAAGGATAAACTCAACCTACCTTTCACCTCTCAACTGTTTAAAAATTGCACAGAAACAAAGTTTAGTATGTTAGCAAAAAGGAAACAGAAATATAAGGATAATAAAACTGATGTCTCCCTCACAGGTATCAGCCCACAGAACTTGTGGGCTGCCTAGGGGAAGAATAAGGTATCTTTTAAGATATATATCAGGACAGCTGCACTCAGCCCCCTCATCCTTTCCAGTCTGTTTTTTTTGGTTCCACACTAACTTTTTAATATTCAAATCATTCTGTGGC
Source organism: Toxostoma redivivum (assembly GCA_013397375.1). Classification (NCBI taxonomy): domain Eukaryota; kingdom Metazoa; phylum Chordata; class Aves; order Passeriformes; family Mimidae; genus Toxostoma; species Toxostoma redivivum. Next base: position 634,639 of record VXBI01008509.1, on the reverse strand, counting down.
AAGGCATTCCCCAGTTCAGCTAAGCCCTGTTGCAGCAATGGAGCTCCAGATACACCTGAGAGCTCTGAAGGATCTCTGTTTTTTTGGAAGGGCTGTGCTTCCATGGCACCTACATTTCCCAGGTGTGACCAAGGGAAATGGTCCAAGTTATAAGGACCTAGCATTGAGAACAAAGGTAAGGTCTTTAATTTGTAACTGGAAGTGCTGAAGATGCTCAGCTAAGGGTTTCAAAAAACTAAAAAGCTGTGACAAAAAGTCTTGATAACTAAACAGGGATAATTTAGTGGTCCTGAATTGAGAGTAATACAAACATGGTGCTACATCAGAAAGGAGCTGTGTAAATACCTTGTGGAGATGAATGTAGCCCTCACCAAATCTGCTTGTATGAACTGTAGAATTTATTCTGTGTGACGCAAAAAGACATGGGCAGTATTTTAAGGAGGGAAAAAATATTCAAGGGTTGGAGCCTGCATTTAAACTCAGCCTGCAGGAACAGTTTACATAACCAAAGCTGTGGCTGTGCCATTAAGGTGGCCCCTCATGAGTTCACCCAGTTCTAATTATAAAGCCACATTATTACACTCTGTGGAAATATCAGATACAGGATATGAATCCAAAAGAAGTCCTAGAGGTTTCAGTCTTCACAGTTAGGTATTTCCCTGCTCTGGAATTCTTAAGAGAATGAGTCAGATTAACAGAAAGGACCTGGCTCTGAATTAAACTCTGTAGCCCTCAAAGTTATGGTGCTTTCATTTCTCTCTTCCTTTCCAATTGCTCTAAGATTTTTTTTTCTCTTTGAGAAATATTTAAATATACCAATGAAGCACCGTTTTCAAGTTCCGATAGGTGATTTCAAAACCTCATTAGCAGCAGCCAAGATGTGGAGAGCACACACTCCACGTGAGGGGTCCGGATCACTGCTCAGTGCAAATCTGCACAGCTTCTGTGAGTTTGGGAGCGCTGCAGATTTGCACCAGCTGGGTGTGCAGACTTGCCTTTCCACCAGCACATATGCTAAGCCTGGCAGAGAATTGAAGCCCAGATTGTGAACTGCTTCCTCACAAGGATGAGCAGCTACTCGTAAGCAGTTAAATTGACTTCACTGGGCCTCTTAGGTGAAGAGCTCCTTACTGGGGAGGGTGCAGGGTTCACAATGCAGCCCTTAATTTTTATCCTGTAAATAGCTGCTGGGTTTTCTCAGTGCTGTGAATGATCATCGTTTTGCAGCTGATGAGAGTGGATGATGAAATCTGAGACTAAAGGAATCGATACCTGCTAACACAAAAAAAGAGAAAGAAACATTCCTTTAACCTCAATTCCATTACCTCCCTCTAAAGAGATGTTCCTTCAGCTACACAGCAGCAAAAGCAAATACACGGTTCTGTTTCACCAAGCCATCAAACATTATAAAAGTCAGTTATATAAATGCTGGTGACATTTGATTCCAGGGCTGTGTGGGCAGCCTCTTTCACAGCAGAGTTTTCTAAACAGGCAATCCAGTTTTCCAGGTAATTAAAAATGTTTGCACAGGCTAGTAGATTTATCTTTTGAAACCATTTTAGCACTAGTGCTCTCCAGAGTGGTATCAGTTGACACAGTGCATAATCTAGAAGAGACTAATTGCTGCATGATTTCTAATTTTTCTGCAGTCATGTAAATGAGCTGAAGCCTGCACAGGTGGAGCCTATTAGAGTGAATGATTTTGCTCTCATGTTGTTATCTTCATTTGCTGTTGTCTTATCAACTCAGAGTAGGGAATCTGCTGTCATGAAAAGCAGGCGAGGGAACAATGTCTGACTGAAAAGTCTTGTTTCATTATTTTTTAATTCATACAGTACTACCTGCCTAATGCAGTTTTCCGATTACCACGAGAGGCAGCCAGTAATGCAGTTTTATTCAAATAAGGGAAGCAGTGCTTTAATTTAAGTTAAGAAATCATCCACATTTCTTACCAGGCAACAAGGACTGTGATTCAATAATACATGAATTTAATAATGCATAATGGTAGACTTTGCAGGTACTAAATAGCAAGATCAGAATGAATTAGTATGCTATGTTGTTCTACGGGAGTCCATCTCCTTTGCACATGTGCTCTTCCTCTGTCCCTGTTTTGCTTTTCCTTGAGCTATTTCCCTAAGAGATAGGATAAACAATTGAATTTTAGTTCCTGAAACCCCCATTACAGATCTCCTAAAACCCTTTTAGGCTGTGTAGGAAGGACTAATAAGATACTGTGTGCAGATGTCCCATGTTATGCAGAAACCCAGGTCTGCAGCAAGAAAGTCAAGTAATGCAGTTTTCCATGAAGGAAGTCCTCAGGAGACCTGAGCAGTAGGGCACTGCTGTGGCTCCTCGTTGGTGATCATCCCAATATATAAATGCTTTTCTAGTTACAGATTTGATGCTTGTTTCAAGTCTAAATAAACTCATAGCTTTGTGCCATTGTTATCTGTTAATATGAGAAATTGTTCTCTTTCCTTGGGCTTCTACCCCAGCGGGTTTCAGGTAGCAATCACACTTTTATTGTGTGATGATGCTATGTAGCTCTGCTCAAGTTAATTTAAATTGATCTGCCTTGGGTATTAATAATACTACATGCAGGTTTCATGAGCCTTTTAAAGTCTCTAGGTAATGGGGAGACGCAAGCTGAGAGGAGAATCTGTATTTACATCTCCAAACTCACGTGGCTCAATTAGGACACTAATCCCTCAGGGCTTCCCCCTCTGTTCTTTAGCACCTGAAGCTGGTAGGACTTTCTCCCTCTCATGGTTAGGAGGAACTGCTGAAGTGAGAGCAGTCACCTCCATTCATCAGGTATGACCTCCAACAAGCTGCCTGTTCACACAGACCTCCTGAACATCTACTCTTTTCTTCTCTTTGAAAAAGGAGGCACAAGATCCTAGCAAAAATACAAAATGAGGGTATACCTTCTCACTCTGATTCTCCTATTTTGTGGTCCTTGACTTCACATGTCTTCCCCTTAGAGACATTGCCCCCAGTTCCTCACCATCTCAGTGCCTCTGTTTCACCCACATTGCCTCTTGGAAAGATTTGGGATTGCATTATTTTGCATTTTTGACAGCCTTCAGTTCAGTGAATCCTGCATTCCAGCTGGCTGGCTTTACTGGTAGCTGTCTTTGTTTTAGGTGAGAGGGATATTGTTACCACAGAGTCAGACATTGTCACCACATGAACATCCAGACCTAGGCTCATCTGGAGGGCTGGCAGTTCAAGAAAAGAGTTTTCTGTAGGAGCACATAAGCAAGTGTGGAGCAAGGAGGGGAAAAAAAAAAAAGAGGACTGTGGTCCCCATTCTGCTCTCATCAAAAGGGTATGTAGATCTCAGTTAGTTTCCATTCTGCAGCCCTCAAAAATGTTTCCTCAGTGCAATCCCATTGGTTTAAATAGACTTATTCTTGATTCACACTGTCCTCATATGTTTATAATAAAAATTCTTACCAGTGTCATTAATACCCTGCAGATTATTCAAACTGAAAGAATTTTTTCAGAACAAATTCAAGTTTCATCATTTATACTTTCTGTACAGTCCTTACATTTCACTCATCACAAGCAATAAAAACTTACTAATCAGTTTCACTTTTATTTACAATCCAATTTGATCCCTGGCACAATGACATCCTGTTTAGGTTCATGATACTGGAATGAATCGGTCTGAATTTTTTTTAAAAACAACCTAGTTGCATTACTATCTTTGCCTTTTTTTTTTTTTTAAGTTGATCTTCTCCTTTTATTGGCAGTTTAGGATATAAAACATTTGTATTCCTTAATAGCATTCCTCCTAATTCTAAAATGCCCCCGGGAAAGCTCTGATTAACTGTACTACATTCAAATGTAGAATTATCTAATTACTGTTTCCATACCAAGAACTTCCAGAGGACAGGATTATGTCATTTTTAGCTCCTTTGTGTTCAGAGAGTGCTTCTGTATAACATCTGTGTGTACATGCTATATAGAGACATGTGTAGGGCAGGGTGCACACATACAACAAATACATGGGTGAAGAACTACAGAAGTTGACATTTTGTTCCTTTTCTCTCTAGGCTCTTTTGCCTAGAATTAGTTTTCTTTTCAGCAACAAATTTTGTTCATCCTCTGTGGACAGAAGCTTGCTTGAAGTTGTAAAATAGATTTCCTCTCACATTTTCCTGTTCAATAAACCTCTTGTTCCAATGTGGAATCTGTGGAAGTCTTCTCTGGGGACACAGCTAGAATGTGGAACTCATTACGTATTGCCCAGTGCTCCACGTGAAGCACTCCTCCGGATTCCTTCGACACAAAAACGTGCTTTATACCATTGCAGGGGCTTTTGCAAATTTTGAAGTAAATCCAGCTCAGAGCTGGTATATCAATGGCAAATCCTCTTAGCTCTGGTTACAGGAGATCAGGATGTTATTTCAGCATTCATATTTGGGAGCTGTTCCATTAACACCTACAACAGTAGATGCAGATATATATTTGGCTGCTGTTTAGGAGGATCTGTTTGATGACTTATCCTGATGACAGGGTTTCAAATTCTGTTCTTACTTGCAACTATGTATCTCCACAGAGGTTGCTAGTTTAATATTTACAGCATGCCATCATCTCTCTGCCAAGGCAGGGACACTTAGCTCGAAGGAAATGCTCACTGTCTTAAATCCTTGACACCATATCCTGCAAATATCCTCGTATCCCTAAAGTGTCCTTATTCAGAGGTGCAGTCTTTAGATGTGGATTTGTTGCAGGGACTAGTCCTGCTCAATAGCATCAGCCCATGCAGTGCCACGTGGCCATTTTCCTTCCCCAGGTAGCTCATGGCTTGAATCCCTGTCCTGTAACTTCTGGCTTGCTTATGATAGTCAGGCCAAGTAGTCCTTTTCCTAGGGCACTGTTCACAGGGAAAGATGTGAGGAGCATTTCAGAGCCACCATTCCTTCCTGCTTTGTACAAAGTGTTTGTAGGGTGTCTTCTAAGTGAAAACTGCTGCTCGGTTGCTGTTGGGCTCAGGGATGTGGGTAGTGGAGGGATAACTTGAAAACCACCAAGGAAATGAATGATACAAATGACATACAGAAAGATGGTTTTCCCTGGGAAACCCTATTTAGAGCATTGTCAATGCTGAATTACGGTGGTGCTGAAAATGGTATTTTTATAATCTATTGTAATGTTTTCTCCCGGTGCGTAGGGAATATGGGACAACTTTCCAGGCATTTTAGTTATAGCTCAGCAGTGAGTTTAAACAGATTAATAATTATCAACTTGTCATTCTTTCCCACTGCCAGTGTCCTCCATCAGCTCATCTAAAAGCTTGGAAGGGCATGGAAATTTCAGCTGATTTCAAAGCTAGTTCAGTGGTGGGGTGCAAGTTCTGCCAGCCCATTTCTTGCTTTGGGTCTGCACTGAGCTTTTCAAAGGTCTGTGTTCTGGATAGTAGCAGAGATGAGAAATACTTCCATATGTCCAAGCCTCTTGTGGTATGCAGTGATGGAAAGAGTATTTACTTGGGTGATATTTGGCCCAGTTGCAATTTTATAGAGCAGAAGAGGTTGTAGGGAATTAATGTTTCTTGTGGGATTAGCCATTCATATACTTTAAGCATTGCTTAAATAAGGGCATCTCTTTACATGTAATTATATGTATTATATGTAAATCATATGTAGTTTAATTGAAGCTGTTATTTTCCTGGTTTTCTTGAGAAAAAATTCCTGTGTTTTATATCAGAGCTTCCCTAATGAACTGACCTGTCCTCACTGTCAGTTCATCCTTCTTCTTTAACCATGACTCTTCTGATACTTGATGTTTTGCATTTGCTTTCATTTTTCCCTTGATCTTGCAATTCCTGAAGGCATGCATTCAAAGAAAATCCTCAGATTTCCCTTAAAGAGCCAGGCCTTCTCTCTACGGAAAAGACCATGAAGATGTGGCCATTAGAGAGTTATTACATCCGTGAAAAAGCAGTTTTGAAGTAGAGTATTTTTGGTATACCACTCATTCTCAGCTTATCCTATGATTTCTGAATGACTGTCCTACGATTCTGAGATGCAAGAGGCTGAAAGTCTGGTTTCTAGAGTGCGTGTGTTAGGGGATAGGCAGTGAAAGTACTGATCATTGTGAATGGGGTTAAGCACAAGTGATTTGAAGTTTTTCCAGTTTTGTATTCTAAAGGAGCTTAATTAGTGTCATCAAAATGCAAAGGGTTGTTTCATTCAGCTTTGAAAGTGGGAGTTGTCATGAATTGTGTTTTTTACTGCAGGGCATTTGAGGTCAACACAAAAATCCTTCACTAGATGAACATGGAGCTGTAGGTATCTCTTGTCTTCAGAGATATTCCAGTGGAAACAGGAAAGGGAACACAGTCAGGGTGGATGGAAGATACCCTCAGGGAGCAGCCTGAGGCCCTTTCAATTCTCCAGTGTGGGGGAACGAGCTGGATTTTGTGAAAAAGAGGTGAGTTTGTCTGCAAGGGTAAAGGTAACAGAGGAGAGGGCAGAAGAAAGGAAGGCATAAGGTGGAGGTGAAAATAGGCTGCAGACAAATAGCTTTGGAGGGGGAAGGAGTATTTGGAGGATGTTTCTGAGTGTCCAGAAGCCTCTCTCTTGGCAGTGTCTACAGTTGCTCTGTGAGGTTTCTTCTCTGGAATTAGCTTTCTGGAGGAGAGGGGCCCCATCTGGAACTTGTGGGGCTTGGAAAGCAGGAGCTGTCTCTGGGACTTTTCTGAATCTGTGGGACAATTAGGCTGTTTGTCTGGGTTTTGGTATTCACTTTCCTAATGTATATTTCCTCTACTCCTGGTAGTTTTTCTCCTTTCTTTTGTTAGTGCCTTGGCAGTGAAATGATGTGACCAGGGGCTACTCCTGTCTCAGGTGTTCCATGGTACACCAGGAGTGTTCTGGAACAACTTTGAGGATAAAGCATTCTGGAAGAAGGATGAAGCAGAGCATTATAAAATCAAAGTTAACAATCTTTTTTAAAGGCAAAGTTGTACAAGGTTTGAGTGACAAGATTCCTTCTTGCAGCACAAGTCTCCATTTCATAATTTGATCTCCAGATGGCTGTGATTATTCTCAATCTGGAAAAAGTATATTAATGAAGATTTTGGTTTTTTTTAATTGCATGTGATATGAATTCTCTTTTAATTGAAACTATCAATTTTTTTCATTTAGTTCAAAAGTAAATTCAGTAGGGAACTGTAGACCCTTCCTAACAGAGAGGATTGATGTCATGATCTCAGCTCGTTAGCTGCATCATTTCCAAATGCAGGGCAACTTTTTTTTAAATATCCAGGTAGAAAAGAGAAAGACTCAGTGATGTTGGTCAGAGCACAAACTCCATGCTGGGAGAATTAGTCAGTCCTCCTCTATGAGAAGAGGATTCTTTTGTACTGCGTAGAATTAGTTGCTTAAAAGTGAAAACCTCAAATACTGGTGCATTGAGGCATATACTGGACAAGCAGAGACTTCCTCTCCTGATATCAAGGAGAAGACTGGCCTGTTTTGGTTGGAGGGGACAAAAAAAGAATAAGAGTATTACTCCAAATCTAGAATTCCTTCCTTTTCTCTTCCAATAAAGTAGACTATCTCTTACTTCTTTTTTTTTTTTTTTTTTCCTTCTTTCATGTGGCTGGAACTTGCTTGATTTTGGTGCCTCCTAGCTCTGTCTTCTTGGAAGAGAAGAGAGAATAAGAATTGCCCATCTCTCTCTTGTTCTTCCTCTCAGCATCTGCTCTAACAAGCCATCCAGAGGGTCCTTCTTCTCAATCTGGCAGGTCACAAAGCTTCTCTAGGGCAAGGCAGGCCCAGTGTCCTGTTCTAACTCCTGTAACTCTGTATTTTTTGTCAAATTTGTCAGGGCTTGCGTGCACCACACTCTTCAGACAGCACCCTCAATGCAGGATGAACTTTTTTTAGTGAGGACATTTTGTATCATAGCACATCACCCTTGTGTCTGGAGAAACAAAACTTTGGGTTTTTTGTTACATTTTGTCATTTCAGGCGGAAAGAAAGAGAAAATCATGTTAAAGCACATGTTCTTTCCATAAGTGATAACGATGGTGGATTTTAACAGCTCATTTAAAAAATTCTCCTCTCTCAAGACACCACCTTTCTGATTAGGCTGAATGTCAGAACACCACATTTACTGTTTGTTAGGGCAGTATTACCTCCAGACAGCTTCAGGAGCTGTGCTTAAGGGGCTCAGAGGTAAAGGTGCTCTCTGGCTTTTGCGAAAAGGAATCCAGCCAGTCCTGTAGGTCAGCCAGTCATCAAGAGCAGAATGACTGTGCAGGTCCAGGAGATAAAAAATTAGTTCCACAACAGAGAAACACATGGCTGCTCTTGCAATGGCAATGAATCTGCCTGGAAATGTAACAACTCGTAAGACATGTAACCGAAATTGTATTGTTCAGGAGTGGAACAAATTAATTAGGCTAAATGGAGACTTTGGCTGTCATGACTCCAGTGAGAAAATTCACAGGCTGTCTTTTTCCAATAGCTTTCCTCCTTCTGCCTGTGTGGACTGGGGTTTTCTGTTCCTTTTTTGCTCTCTGCCTCCCCATTCAAGTCTCTGTCCCCAGCCCCAATAGCTAAGGGACTCCTGCTTCTTCCCTGGATAAAGGACTAGCAGCTGGCAGTAAGGAAGAGCTGAAGCCGAGGATGTGCCTTTCCAACCCCTGTGATTACTCAGAGTCACAGTTTCTCCTCCCTGTTGAACTTAATCCCTCCTTTGAGGTCTTTTCAAGCTATTCTTGCTGTGCTGCTCTCTATTCCATCCCTGCAGTGAGAGGGATGCCATGTACAACCTGCAAATAGCATGGTTCTTGAGGGGGGAGAGACCCTCTTAGTTGCTCTCAGGAGCAGAGCTGAGTTTCACTGCTGTGCCGACTGTGATTCTGATGGTTTCCTCAAATTGCCAGGTGGTTGGAAGAATTTTGGCTGTGCTGCTTTTTATTATTTTTTTTTTTAATTATTATTATTATTTTAAGTTTCTGGCTCTTTTTCAAACAGGAATGTATCAAGGGAACATGAAGGATGTGAAGAAGTAGCACCATTGAGATTAAAGGGACCAAATTTTACCAGCAATCACAGCAAATATCTGACTTGCTTAAGTGAAGCCAATTACTGTATTATTGCCTCCTTTTGCACTATGCACAGTAGGGATGTCACTGGATAATGGTTTGCATGTAGAGTTAATCACTTTGATGCATTTCTGACTGATCCCAGCAAATTATGTTTTGGTTCCACTATATTAAACACAAGAGCAGGGGATTATCATTAATAAATCTAAGGCACAGCATGCATAAATCTTGAATAAATCAAATATCAATTACATAGGCAGTATCTGCTGACATCTGCTTTCATCAAATAATATATTTGAAATAGATTTTATTCCACTTTGTTGGAGTCAAAGGAATGTTAGATTGGTGTGCAAAGACCCTTACTCCAAAGAGTTGGGTTATGAAGGAGTGCTATTGCTTGCTGAGCAACATAAAACAGTTCTTTTTTTTTTTTTTTATTGCCTTTCATTTTTAGACATAAATAGCATATTGGTTTCATAGAGTAGTTCACACAGTAAAGGAAGGAACTTGTATCTTTCGGGAGCTCTTCTGCATGTTCTCTTTTCAAGTATTTTATGAGGGTTGGTTCTGATGAGGCTGCCATGTATTTGCAACCTTTTCATGTCACAGCTGGCTGGGTGGGCTAAATCTGGCCTGGGATTTCCCTGTGGGTTGTGACAGGTGGAAAGAAAGTTAGTTAATGCCTGATTTCAAGGGAATTACAGAAAGGGAGGATTAGATGTGGGCAGAGCTCAGTGGCTGTGGGTGTTGGAAGGCCTGTGGGCAGGGTGAGTATTTATCTCTGAACACATCATCTCCCTGCCAGGGGCAGGTGGGTGTTTCTCTGGCTTGTGGGAACATGCAAAGCAGGAGTTCAAGGCGATGATGAGTCCTCTTCAGCTCTCCTTCCTCTTCCTGGCTGCAGAAGCGACTCCCTCTATTGTGTGTCCTCCCTGCCTCCCTCCCCTGGGTCTGAAGGCACATGGGACCGAGTTTGCACCCATTCCTGTTCCTGCACTGCCCCAGGGAGAGGAAGGGCTCCTCCTGGCTCACTCCAATGGCTGAGCCACTCCTCCAACAGGGCATGGAGCAAGTAAGCAATATGATGCTGGCATATCAGTGCAGTATCTTCAAATATTTTGTCTTCCCTTTTCCTCCCCTTTTCCTATCAACTGCCTCTTCACCTCATTTCCAGATTAATGGAGACTGATGTGGTGGCCAGTGACAGGACCCAAGTGAATGGCACAAAGTTGGGTCAGGGGAGGTTTACGTTGGGTATTTGGAAAGGGTTTTTCACCCAGAGGGTGGTTGGGCACTGGAACAGGATCCCCAGGGAAGAGGTCACAGCACTAAACCTGACAGAACACAAGAATTGTTTGGGCAATGCTCTCAGGCACATGGTGTGACTCTTGGGGTGTTCTGTGCAGAGCCAGGAGCTGGACTTGGTGATCCTGATGGGTCTCTTCCAACTCAGCATTTTCTGTGATTCTGTGACTATGAGCACCCCATAACATGACACCACACACTCTCCTCTTGAAGGAAAACACCAAACAAGATAAAAGTGTGTTCTGAGCACTTCATTTCTAGCTCTTCTAAGCCTGCTGAAGTCCCACGTTGGCCTGAGCTCCACGGAGGTACTTCAGACATTGGAAATGCTGCTTAATGAGGCCAGTGGATCTGCAAGTTCATTTCATGGTCTCTCTGGATAGAAAAAATTCATCTGAAGACCGTGGAGGACATAACTGAATCTTCTCCTGGGCTTTCTGTAATACAATTAAACTTATACACAGATGTTTTCAAATATGTGCATACACCATATTGAGTACATGTAGGTGGATTTAGTTTTCTAATGTTGGTTTACCATTTGTACAGTGTGCTTCTTTGTGAACAAAATTATTTCTTTTCTGTCTGGACATCTGTTGAGTGTGTTAATTCTGAGAAAATGTGCAGATATCAAAACTATATTATGTGATCACCAAGCCAGAAGGAAAGTAATAGTTTTTCTCAGTTTTTCTTTTTTTTGAAAGATCTGTCATCTTCTAAATTAGTAATTTCAGCAACTATAGAATTCCTTTATCTTATGCATTCACAGAAGTGAAAAAGTTGCTATACTATGGATTTGATTTAAATACAGCCTGCTTTCTCTTGTGCATAATCCTGAAAGGCACTGGGAGCCTTGTCCAATTTGTAGCCAGTGCAAATCTTTACCCTGATTCCTGCAGTAACATCAGCAGGTCTGCGGACAACAAAGCACTCAGAGTATGGAAAGTTAAGAAGAGCATGTGTGAAGAATTTATAGAAGCAATGTCCCTTGGAAAATGTTTTGAAAATATCTGACACTTGATATAATCTACTGCATTCCAAATATGAAAAAAAAAAAAAAAAAAGCTCTTTAGAAGTGTTTTTCTGAGCCCCAGGGATGTCCTCTGGCAGAGATGGTCCAGCTGTATCCAGAGAGGGAGGGACTCCACTGCAACTAGGAAAAATAAATAAAATAAAATAAAAAGCAACATACCTGCTGCTTTTGTTATGGTAGTGGGAATATTTAGGATGTTAGGCAAGAACACTTCAGGCTTGTGTTCAAGTCTGATTCCTTTCTTAAAAGAGAATAAATTGCAATATAAAGCTTTAAATTCTCTTCCCATCTGCCTTGTAGGATTCCTGTTGCCTTCTGTGGACATTATACCTGTGCAATAGGAAATAGGTTCTTGATCCTGCTTTCAATTTAACAAGTCTTACTACTGCTGTCAGGTATAATGATCTGAACCTGGGGTGACAGTATGGATCTGCAGTGCTGCAACCTTGTCTTATCCATGCCTTGTTGCAGAAGGAGCTGGAGTCACTTGAAAATAGGCAATGTTCAACTTTTGCCTGTCACTTCTTTTACATTTTTTTTTGGGGATTTTTTTGTTGGTTGGTTTTTTTTGTGAGTTTTTTGTTGCTTTTTTTGTGTGTTGGTTTTTTTAGTTTTGTTTTTTTACAGCTTTAAAGAAAATTCAGAGTAAGATCTGGTTTGTAAGACAGAGATGTTCTGTCTGAGGAAGGGATCCAGAATGTTGAAAGAAATGCTGCTCTAACTCTGTAGTTATGCCAGTCATGCCTGGCCCATGCCACCGCACAAGAGGATCTGTAGAGTTAGATATCTGTGTTTTTTTCTGTCACAGATATCTAAATCTTCTTGATTTGATATGGGTGTTGTTGTGTGGCACCTTGTGTCTGCTGCATGTACACATGTGTACGTGTGCAGGGGAAAGCAAAACCTGAGGGCAGGGAGGGATTTCACAGCCAACATTTTCAGCCAAGGCACATTTCTAAGTACAAGTAGAATAGCAATTTAAATTTGATTTTTTTTTTTCTTTTTCTCTAAGGGAGGCATGTGCAGCATGATTTTGATCTCACTGTATGACAATTACCTTGTCCACAGGTCAGGAAGATGGCTTTCCATTTACATTTCATACAGTCTCTAATTTGCTGCATATTTTTTTTTTTTGTCTTGCTGGAGTTTTATCACCAGCCACAGGCTACTAGTCTGGAATGGATCAGAGTTTCAAGCTCAGTCACAACTTTAGAAGATACAAAACAGGGGGGTGTGAAGGGAAAGGTGGAGGGAAGTACAAAATGCTGTTGCCAGCTCCATGAAGCAGATGAGAGCAGCCAGAACTGCCAGCAAGGAGAGCATTTCCCACTGCTGCTGGGCTTCATGTCTCTGGGACAGCCCCACAGCTGTGTCAAAGCACAGAGACAGGGATAAGTAGATAAAACATGAGGAGATGTTGAATGGGATGTTCCATGCAGCCTGTCCTTCAGGCTGATCCCAGCCTTCCTGTCCCCGTGTCAGCCCATGGGTTCTTGACCTTCCCTTTGACACAACCTGTGGGCCCACCACCTCTGTTTTCATGGATATGACAAAAATCATTAAAAAGCCCCCTGCTTGTCATGTGAAGCAGCTAGGTTTAAGGAGAAACCTTTCCTAAAATGAGCTTGCCCATAAGATTGTGTGCAATTTGAGTTGAAAAGAAATACACAGGGATTATGTAAGATAGTGGAAGATTAAAAATACTTCCATTTTCCTGACATTGTTTCTTTTTCTGTGAGTTTAATTGGTATCTAGCAATTATTTAAAGTGGCTAGCAACCATGATGCAAGTATTTACAGTCATTAGCAACTCCTCATGTTGGAAAATAAGCCTACTGAGTACTAAATTAAGTCAGACTGCTTAATTAATACCATCTCATGGTTGTCCTAAAGAAACTTCCCTACTTGCAGGTCTGTATGGATTGTACAGTACACTCCCATAAGCTGATCTGTGGGCTTTGAAGCAAGCTGGCATGATGTGTTACTGAAAGCAGTAAGATTTGTGTAGTGCAGGCAGTTTGCAAGGCCTTACTTCTGCAGGGATGAATGTGGAAGGCTTCCCAGATCTTTTATATTTATTTATTTATATGTACAGACACATATATAATCTGCCTTTTAGTTAATTAGCTAATGTTTGTAAAGTGCTTTGAGGATTAAGTGCTACGTGAGTGCTAATTATTATTATTATTATCTCTCAGTATGTCTTAGCAGACAAGGTCACCCAACAAGACACTGAAGAACATTTCTGCTGATGAAGGCTGGATAGACTGTTTGCTCTTTATTTTTCTTCCCTGCCCCCTTCCCTGTGATGGAAGATGGTGTCAGACAGTAGGAAGGAACTCCTTAATGATGAAGTTTGGTGGAACCCTGGACTAGGTCGCCTGGGATGCTACTGGGCATCCTTTGGAGCAGGATGGACAAACCTGTGTCAAGGAGGACCAATGTGTGGCTAGTCCTGCCTGAAAGGACCATGGTATGTGTGGTGGTTGCTGGAAGTCCCTCCAAGACATGGGATATGGTGGCTGCCTTCCAGTCTGTCAGTTTGGTGCTGTCCTGGGTCCATGCAAGTCAAAATGTCCACAGCTGTCCATGCAAGGCGTGGAAAGGGTTGTAAAGCATTGGAATACACTGTTCATGGAAGTAGTGGAGTCACCATCCTTGGAAATGCTTAAAAAACGTGTGAATGTGGAGTCTGAAGAGATGATTTAGAGGTGAACATGGTAATGGTGCTGGGTTGATGATTGGACTTGATGATCTTAAAGGTCTTTTCTGACCTTAATGGCTCTATGATTCTAAAATGTGCATGTGTTTCTGATCTAGCAGGAAAACTCCCCACAGAGGTGTTGAGGTCTTGTTTGCAATCCTTTTAGAAAGCCTGCATGATGAGGTTGCACTGTTTCATTGTGCAGCACCCCCTCTGTGGAGTGTTACCCCTCCCAGAGCAAAGCAGGCAGAATTTCTGCCTGTGGACCACCAGATCATGCAGCCCATGCAGGAACACCAGTTGACTTTTGCATTTGACACAGAGTAATAATGCACTTAGCACTGCTTTGCTTTGTGAGGAGCCAGGTGCCAGCAAATAAGTCCTTTTCTGCCTGGCACAGATTGTTCCTCTGTGCCTTCACCTTTCACCCAGGGGAGTTTTCCCCTTTTCAGTTCTCCCTGGCTTGATACCATGTGTGTGACTGTTAGGTGCAATAAGAATGATAATGCAGAGTGCCTTTCAGCCTTCTTTATGATATGCAGACATTAAATAGCCTTCATAAAATATTTTCAAGCAGAATGGATGTTTTTATTTAATACACACACATCAATATATTTAGAGAGGTCTATGTGTATGTGTCTGCCCCAAAGAAAGGAGTAACACACCAAACCATGAAAGGTTAAAGAGAAGCCTTAGAAACCTCACCAGGCATCAGGATCCATAACTTTTGGTCAGATGTTTTTTATGAGAATAGCAAAACAAATCGCATTTCTTTATTTCTAAGCATCTGACTAAGATTTAATTGCTCTTAAATGTTTATTTCTACACTTGCACGAAGGTACGTCCATGGTAACATGGGTGTATGGTGCTGTCACTTGATGTAGTGTTTGGTTAAGCATATCTTTAATTGCTGGCAGGTAGTAACTGGTTCTCAAAACTTCTGTTGGCCAAGATTGAACTATTACTCCTTGTCTTCTTTACCAAGAGAAGAAGTATCTGATTTTGGCTTCATGGCATCCTTTTATTTATTTTTGTTAAAATTTGTTAAAAATGTGGATGGGGGAAGAAAGGATCTTAATTAAAGCCCTAGATGTAGTAAATATAAAGTATTGCTTTTGATTTAATATTATTTTCTTTCTTTTTCCTGTCTCCTAAAATTACCTTAAATAAGTAGGATTAATGTTTTTTGTGGGGAGTAAAGAAACACAGCTGGGAGAGTCTGGAGCTGCTATGTCCTTGCAGCTGAAGTTCAAGCCTTCTCTCAGGACAAAGCAAATGCATGTGAAAGGGGAAAGAAAAGATGAGGGAATAGTTAGCACCTGAGACAGAAGCTTTTTGTTTTGCTTACTGGCTGCTACAGACTCTGCCCTGAGACCTGACAAACTCAGGTCTGCTGGGTAATTAAAGGCATTGTGTCCTAGCCTGCGTTTTGCAGGTAGTCACAGAAGCCTTGCAAAAGATGGAGTCATGCCTGAAAGAGTGAAATCTTTATCTGAAGGACAGCAGAAGTCAGGTCAAAGAGGAGCAGGAATAGAGTGAGAAGGGAAAGGGCAGGAAGGAGCCACCAGAGAAGCAGTGTGCAAAGCTGGTGTTGGTGGTGTTGGGGACTTTTTCCCCTCTAACTTGCATGCCGATCCTCAAAGAAGTGTACATCAGTAAACTTCTCTGTACTAAGACACATTCCCTTAAATTATGAAATTAATTAATTTAATTAATCAAAGAAATTTCTGTTTAGTTATACTTGTATTGCTTTTGTGTTATGTATTACATGTGTGCATGCATATGTATTAAAAAGTTAAATATATATGTGTGTTATGCTTATATCATCATAGCATTTTACTATATAATTATGAGTTATTACATAATTCAATTACAGTAATTATTGAAAAATAATATATCATTATGCTATAATATGATTGTATTATTATATATAGGTGTATGTAGGAGCTCAGGAGATATTTGTGTGGCTGACAGAAGGTTGGATATAAATCTGAGTAAAGTTCAGTTGCTGAATTGCAGTCAATAAAGCCACCAAAGTGCAAAATTAACTTTCTCTCTCTCTCCCTTTTTTTTTTTTTTCCTATAACTGTGCTTGTATTTTCAGGGTAAACAATCTGGTTTTAAAACTCTTCTGGTATATACACTCATGTTAGTTATCAGGAACATGCATTACCAAAGAAAAATTTCTTGTATCAGAAGGGTTACAGTGAAAACAAAAGCACTGAAAAAGGTGGTGGCTATATGGAATTACATTGTTAAGAGAGACAGTAAATAGACTGTATGAGATACTGATCAGCCCATAAAAGTGAAGCTCGGATGAACCTGATAATGGTCTGAATGGTGGGCAGCAAGTTCTCAAGCAATGACTTTTTACTGCTGTTCATACTACTGAAACTGGAGGGCACTCTCTGAAATAATTAAGCAGCAAGTTGAAATCAGTGAAAAGGAAGTTTTCCTCCCCCCTTGCTTCCCCAACACCCTCAGTGTGCAATTGCAGTGTGAAACTCCTTGTCACAGGATGTTGTAGAAGCCAACGGTATAAATGGGTTCAAGAAGGGATTAGACAAATTCATGGAGGAGAAGTCTACTGGGAGCTATTAAACATGATGGTCCAGATGCAACCTCTGGCTCAGGAAGTCCCCAAACTGCTGATTGCTGGAATCTGAGAGGTTATACCAGAGGAGGGATCACTGTAATTGCCATGCTGCTTATATTTGCTTCTGAAGCACCCAGCACTCCTCGCAGGGGAAAACGAAATACTGGGTTGGATGGGCCATCAGTGACTCAGAATGGCTCATCTATTTTTATGTTCTTAATTGTTGTAAAATGAATAGGCAAGTTACCTCGTTTTTCTCCTCTCTACAAGCTGAAATTCACTAGTGCCAAGAAATTCAGATTTCCAACTGCTTGGGCCACTCAGGACAGGCTCGTCAGAGCCAGAAACGATGCAGCACAGCACATTAAGTATAACATATTCCATACTGGCCTCTGTGACTGCCCGGGGCCAAGTGAGGCAGGCAGCCCAGATCAATGGCTGGAACCACATCTTCCCTCTGGGTACAAATGCCTATTTGCTTATATGAGTAAAGACACTCAAGCAAAGTCGACTCCAAACTTGGGGATGGAAATTGAGGAAGAAAAAAGTGTATTGCTTGCTGTATCTCCTTCTCTGGAGCAGATAGGAAGGGATTAAGCAGCAAAGTTGGCAGATGAAGGAAGGTTTACTGCCTGCATATACAATACCAGTGGTTTCTACTCTAAAAGCTGAGCAGAGAAGCTCGGAATTGGTGGGTTTTGTGCAGTATTGGCATTACTTCATCTCTTGTGGTATAGGGGTGAAGGTAGCTAACTGTAGATCAAGAGCCATGACTTATGTCCTCGCTCCAGACTGGTACAAAGGCTGATCTCAATCACCCTGCCCTTGTAAAGAGGCTTGTTTGCACTAAGGGGTGAGTAAAAACCACCTCATTCCTCATTTGCCTGCGTAACATTGCCTTGGGAAACAGGAGTGTGCTGGCCAAAGTGGATTTGGATAGATCTTTAGCCAAATTGAAATTCATGTTGAAGAGCTAAGGAAGGAACGGAGCCTCTGCAGCTTGTCTGTGGGGCAGCACCCTCCAGGGTTAGGTCTGCAGGGGATTGTGTCTAGGGCTGGGTGCTGTGTGATCAGGCTAAGTTATGGTGAGGATGTCAGCACTTGCCCCAGAAAAGAACTTAAACCCAGGGGCCTAGACACAAACCATCTGAAGTTGGAAGCAGTTTGGAGGCTAAGGTCTGCTTTTCAACTCTGTCCAGTGCGTGTGTGTTTACCCAAAGTTATGGTCCCCTCCCTCTTCCTCCCCTCTGGCATCCCCTTTCCCTAATTTTTCATAAATGTTGCCACTGGGGATTTGTATATGAGAAAAAAACGAGGTGAAAAGAGCGAAGGGAGGAGGAGAAGGAGAGCTGTACCTCTTCTGCAAATGCAGCAATTCAGATGGGGGAATGCGCTGTAAAAGTTTCTGCCTTGACGTGTGTATGTGAAACGTGGCCAAGTTATGGTTTCTGTGGGAATTGTACGTTTGAATTTTCTGCCTTTTGTGTGGTTAAATTCTCAACCACAACATTGCATTAAATAGTCAGGCTTTTTTTTATATTAGTTGTTGTACCCATAAAGCTTAATGTTTTGCTGCTTTCCGAAGGTGGGAGGGTATTTGTGTGTTTTTCTGCTAGGGCGATGACATGGCGGTTTACTTTAGATCGGAGTGCGGAGGATACACTCGGATTTCTGCCAAAGCAAAAGGAAGGGGGAGGTGTTGGGAGCTCTTTTCTAGTGAGAAGGGATGGCTCAGCAACAGGGGTGCACTGCCAGACCAACAGCAATTAGCCTAGGGGACAGGAATAGGCCTTGGGATTTCCTGTTGTCATACGAATTTTATCTCTAAGTAAGCAGTACCAAATTTTCTCCAATTGGTAGAGTACATGGATTTTGTCTGCTCTTCCCTGCACCTTCTTTCCTCCAGATATTTGCTCTGCAGCCTCTGGGAACTGATATGAGTGACCTTTGTAGGAAAATTGCACTGGCTGTCCAGTAGTAAACAGCTTTAGCACCAGCATTAATTGCTGCTGTGGCTGAGACTCTCCACACAAACCAAGCACTGATGTGATGTGAAGCTTTGGTTTCCTCTCAGCCGCTATAGGAGCCTATAGAAGGTCATGAGGAGCATGGGGGATTATGGTACCACATCCATCCTGTATGTTTGAGGCTGCCAGTGCTGGAGGTTTTAATGCCAGTGTTGATGAGGGCTGTGGTCCATTGAAATGTAAATTAGAAGGGTTTCACAGGAAGTGCTTATGTGCTGCACCAGCAGTAGGCTGAAAGGTGAAGGCTTAAACTTGACTAATGTATTTTCTTTTAATCAGTGACCAGCAAAAGAAAATGGATGTTTACATGTCCTGCAAAACGCATTAGCTTGGGCTGGGTTCATTATTGCAGCCCTGAGCAGTCTTAGGGAATGACAGGCATCAGAAATCGTCTCCTGTAGCACTGAGGGACGTGGGATAGGCTGGCGAAGAGAGGGTGCTTCTTTTTGCTTCTTTTTAGTTATGCATTTTTTTGGATACCATTACCAATTTTTTTTCTTTGAGAACACTGGATCCAACTTCCTGCAGCCACCAAAAGTAGTTACACTTTTCAGACCCTGCTCCTGGTGGAAGTCAGGGCAAAGCTTGGAGCTTTGCTAAACCTGATGGAGATGGAGATCTGGGAATAAAGGGAAACCAAATCACCAAGGTGGTTTATTCTTTGTGGTAGCTTAAGCCATCCTCTTCCAGCCTGCTGAAGGTTATTATCTTCATGAAAGGTTATTATCTTCTATATGGAAGATGTTATCTATCATTCCTTCTTCATATGACTAGTGAGTCCTTCCCCATATGAACACCCCTGGTATTTTTTGCCTTGGTGCTCCTGTATGCTCCTTTCCAGCCAAGAAGCAATGATCCCATATTTGAAAGCCAGGGTTGTCCTTCTGACCTTTCAACTGCGTTTTCTCTCTGTGTTTTGAATTTCCACATTTCCTATGGGCACAAACTTTCAGACCAGATGGAGATGGAATGTCCTTTCTCTTCCTTTTCCTCCCGCAAAGAGCATTTGGGTGCTTTTAACACCCTGAGCCTGAGCTGAGGTGGGTGAGGGCCATCCTGTGTGTCTAAGTCAGTGTTTATCCCCACAGGATACGCTCAGGGCTCTGTTCTCAGGCCTAATGAGTAGGTAAAAGGCAACTGGCTTTAAAAGTCCTTTAGAAGAAGAAGAATGTAAATATATTTTCTGTTTTGACCCATCAGGTCCTTGAGCAGCTTGTGATGTTTTCAAAAGGCAGATGTCCAATTTCCTTCACTGTCCCCACAACAAAATCCTGTCCACTCAGGTGGGTGGGAGGTTTCCCTTGGTCTTTAAGAAAGAAGGGCTTCAACCCACATGTGTCCTGGTAGAGGCAGCCTGGGTACCTCTATGGGTATTCCCAGGATTTTCTGGCCTGGTGGATAAAGTTTTCTTCTCACTCTGCCTCTGACAGCTCTAAGGGCACAGGCAAGGGCGCTGTCAGCAGTGAGTTTATTGGCTTTCTAGCCTATGATTTGGTTAATTTCTGCCCTTTTTTTGTAACAATTCTTTGGTTTTGAAAGCAAATGGTGTCTATAACATAGTGAATTGGACACTAAATTTCTATTAATTCATAAAAACTAAAATAGAATCCATTAGGAGTAGTTTGGTATTGGTGTGAAAGGAGATGTAAATTATCTACTATCATGCTTGAAATGCAAAAGCTAATCATGTTTGGCATCAGGCCAGCTACCATTAAAGTAATTATTTTTAATCATCAGCTTTTGGTGACATGAATACTCATATTTGTTGATTTACTGTGGAAAGCACTTTACATTGTAAATAAAAAGCTGAGAAAATATACATTTTGTTTCAACGATAATAATAATTATTTGGATAAAAAGACATTTGCTTTTATGAAGCCAAAAGAGTTGGTGTCTGTCCCCATGTCAGTTGATATAATCAGCCTGATCTAATGCCTGTCATATTAAAAGGGAAGTCCATCAACTGCGGGAGGGATTTGGATCCCATTCCTGTGTGATCATGACATTTTTTTATCCTTTAAAATTGCCAATAATTATTAGTAACCTGAACCACAACTGTTGAACACCTTTTCTGTTTAAGTTGACATAAATTCGAGCAGGGGTGTCCTATGTGCAACCTATTAGATGATAAACCCCATAAAATATTGTTAATAGTCTATATGAACTAGGTTAAAATTCCTAATTTTACCTTGTTTTCATTAGTTCTTCAGTGAAGGTGAGACTTCTAATTTCTTATACTAGTTCTCTTAGGGAAGATATTAGTGTCTTGTTTATTTGGGACCACTGGAAATCACCTGTCTTCTGAAGGAATAAAATTGTATGTGCTGCCACTGCATGACAAAATATTACTCTGAAGTTTGGAAGTATGAAATAAGAGGACCTGCAAAACACTCAGGAAACAAATTGTGGATATGACTGAAAGTCTGTATTTACCCCAGTGGTCCATCTTCCCAAAATATGTATGTCTGGTTTGCAGAAAGTATTCTTTAATTTCACAGGCACAGAATCTCTGGGTATGAAATATACAGCATTTGGTAGAATTTACTTAATTAAACAATCAAGGAGTTCAAATTCAGCATGTAGTGACTGGACAGGCAGTGAGTATATGAAAGCAATTCAGGGAGGGGAAAGGGTTATTAGCAGGTAAAGCAAAAACAGCACAAAATATTAAGTGTAGGGCTGTTTGTGATTTTAAGCAGAGGGCCTGGTTCCTGGCTGTTAATTACAGTAGAATAAAAAGCTTATTACAGGGTGTGAGAGGGCGTGGGAGTAGCGTGTGCTCAGAGTCTCAGAGGCAATTCCACCACATGCATCTTGACAGAATATCTTGTACAAGCCCAGTTATAAAAGAACCGAGTAATACAGGCAAGTAGAAAAAGGAAAGCAAACAAAAGCTCATCACTCGATTCTCTCCTTAAGTAAGCAGATCCAACAAGGCTGTTTCCAAAGCCTTGAGAGCACTGCCACGCCAGCTGAGCTGGCCACATGCTGGGAGGCTGAGGGGACCTGTGGGAGTGTTGGCTGCCATTTCCTTGGCACCAGCAACTCCACCACTCAGCAGCCTGGGTATTGATTTAGTCAGACTTCCAGTAGCTTCCTTTTCCTCCACTTTTTGGACCACTTTACAAGTTGTGTTGCTGAGTGTAACATGGCAGAAGTTTCCCGTATTGCTGTGGGAGAGGTTGTGCTCCACGGTCCTTCTGCCCCCACACAAGTTCAAATCCCAAAATCTGGATCTTCTTTGGGCCTCTCCTTTCTGAAGAGCATGGTCTGTACGACCAGCCCTTGTAGGGTGATGCCTGTTTTATCAGGAGCGAGGAGCCTCTGTCAGCCTGCTCTGGTGGGGCATGTGAAGCTCACGAAAGATAAAGCATGTGATGCTTTATCCAAGATAAAGCTGCCTCTGTACACCTCCTCCTTTGGAGCACAGATGTCCACAAAAACTGCTTTTGACACTGGCCCACAAGTTAGCCTAGGGCTTGAATTTGGGTCTTTATATTCTGAAAATAGGGTACAAGTGCTTAAAAAAAAGGCATCAGTTGGCCCATGGTCTTCCTTGCAGAAACATGCTCTGTGAGTGTTTTGGGTTGTTTCTTAATAGAATAAAACACCAACCAAGCAAAGAAAGATAAACACTTTGTGGGAGGAAGTTTAAGAATGCCTAGCAAGTGGTTTAAAATAAATTAGGTCAAAGGAGATATCAAAAATTAAAATATTGGTTTAATTGGTTGTGAAAATAAAACTCAGTTGGATTTTTCTGAAGGCCTAAATATAAATAATTGGGGCAGTGCTAAATCAAAATGCTTCCTATTTTTGTGTATTTTAGTTCTTTTCTCCTTGACAAAGCCATGAAAGTTGAAGATGTATTCTGTTCTGAAAATTTAATTTTTTGTGAAAGAATAATATGGGTAAATACATACTTTACTAGCAATTCACTGGGGATGTTCCCCAGACAAATAGTTCTTTAAATATTGTGCCTTATCCTTCAGGCAGTTCCAGTATCAGCTTAACTGACTTCTCATCAGAATTGTAAGGGAGAAAAAATTAGTTCTGAAAATTTTTCATTAAGCTCTTAGGGGAGAAAAATACTTTCTTTGAGTTTTTTTAGTATTTGGCTTCATTCAGAAATGCATTGTCCATCAAATTTCAAATCTTTCTACTAGCTGGGAAAAAAGGGGACTTGGAAATGTTTCTTTTATAAAATTACAATGCTTATTACTAACTTCATGTTTGGGATTTTTTTTACATTTTATATAATAATATAGTTGTATATACTAATTGTATATTATTTGTGTAATTTTATATAATTATTTTGTATAATAATACAGCATTATAAAATTTTGAGAAAGAATTTGCTTTCAAAAAGGAAAATTCCAGATCTTTCACTTCAAAACACTGTAATTTTTTTGACTGTTCAGCCTACTGAATTTTTGTAATATATCTACATGAACATTTCAGCAAACATTGCATGAAATTTTTCAAGATTTTGATTGACTATCTGTATATTCTCTCAAAGTTTTCTAGGCATCTTCCATCCATTTTGTAGCCCTTTTTTAAGCTTCCTGCACTCAGTTTTGCTTCCACAGCATTTTTCTCATCCGTTTCTCTCTGACACTCCAGCAAAAAAGGTATTCTCATCCATGTCCTGCTCTCATATTTTCTCAGATTGTTGGACAAGGTACCTTTTCATTTGTTTTATAAAATTTGCACTTGTCCTTCCCGTGGCCATTTATGCAATTTTTTTTTTATCCGGAAGGAATTGGTCTGTGCTCCATCTGGCTCTGTGTGAAATGCTCACTCCACTCCTGGTGCTGTGCTAAATCCACCCTCTCCCATCAGCCTGCGGCTTTGGGAGCCTCTGCAGCAGGAGCGTCGGTGTGGGTTACCTTCGCTGTTAGCTAGATGGTGCTAAAGAATTTGTGCTTGTCATCGCTGAGGAGACCTTTTGGAGTGCAATCCTCTGTTATGTTCCTGGGCTCGCAATTAAAAATGGGCGCTTTTGCTTTGTCCTAAGGGTGGTGTCAGCTGCCGCTGGTGCCTACAAGGAGCCTAAACCAGTGAGAGACCTGCTCTGGAGCACTTCATGAGTTAGGCTTCTTGGGTTTGATGTGAGCTAAGGATCAGCCCCAGGAGCCTTATGCATACTTTGACATAAAAGAGGTTTTGCCCGCAGAGGAATCCCTCCCTCAACTGTGCCTGTTTCCGATCCTCCGGAGCAGCGATGGGCTTACAGCAACAGGCAAGTGCTTTGCATTTCGCTCTTGCTGTGCCTGTCTTGAGAGAGGAAAGGTTTCCTCTGCCTTTCAGAGCTTAACCCTGCAGCAGTTGGGAAATTTTTAGAAGTGAATAATTTAGAAAACAAACAAAACCCAACACCACCCCTCCAGCTTGCAGTAAGTGCTCTTGGAGCCCAGGTCTCCTTGCTGTTTGAGCACTGCTGTTTTGGATTAACAGAGCCCTGGCTCTGATAAATACTAACAAAGTGTAACGAATGATCAAAGCTGCATTTACAACCCAATGAGCTTGAAATGATTGATCTGGATGACATAATAATGATAACCAGTGAGATGAGGCATGCAGGACTCTACCCCTCCAGGTACTGGAAGGAAAGAGCAGGTATTAAAAATGACTCTACTTCTTAGGTCATCAGGTTGTTCCCATTCTGATATAAGTGGAAGACAAATGCAAGACCCTTGCATTCCCACAGAAGAGCCCTGCAGCTGCTTTGGGCTGTTCATATTCTTTTGATAGTAATTCATTGTTTTGTACATATTACAAAGTTTGACTGATTGTGGAGTAAGTAAGACCGAGTCATTTATGACGGTTCCCTGTGCTGCTGGGGATCTAAGCCTCTTGCCTGTACTTCAAAGTGTGTTGTAATCTCAAATGTTGTTCTCTGCAGGGCTGTAGTCACAGATGTGAAAGGATATGAATGTGTCTATGGCATGGATTTTGCCATCTTAAGGTTTCCTGTTATCCCCCTGAAGACTGGCTACAGAATTAATGACAAGACAGTGTAGACAAACCATACCTATTCTAAAGCGGCTGTGCTTTAGAACTTGGCTGCCTCTGGTCCCATGACCTCTCCAAAAGCAGTGTGTCTCCTTACAGCTTTCCAGAATCAAGCTTCCAACGGAATTCCTTTCCTCCGACAAAACAGAAGTGTCTGTGTCTACTGGCAGATGAGAAAGAATTGAGCCTTACTTGATGTGTTCATTTTTGTCTTTTTTTCTTCCTTCCAGTCTTTGACAGCAAAGATTGTCTGGATATGTGGAATGTTCACATTCCTCAGCATTCCTTAAAGACAACTCACCCTTCTATAAAATCAGCACAACCTGCTGTTTATTTCTAGCAGGTTGCTTTTTCCAGGTAGGAGCAAAAGACTTTGTACCCCCAATGCCACCAGTTCAGGGTTATGGAAGACAGTCTATTTGCACATGTAGAAGATGCTTTCACAATGTTATGAGCGTCTCTGCTCTACAGGTCTGATCCTGATGTGTCCCTTGCTCTGGATTTACAGCAGGCAAGGGTTCCTTTAGAGACAAGTTGCTGCTGTACCATTAGCAGCTACCAGCTACTTCTTCCTTTCCTCTTTTCTCACACACAGAAAAAGGTATGGCAGAATAAACTTGTTCATACAGGGGCCAAGGAGCATTAGCATTTTAAAAATACTGGGCTGAATCTTCAGCAGCATGAAAGTAAGCAGTAACACCTTTGAAGTCATAGGAATTTTTCTCATTTACCATCTGAGACTCTTTTTAGGGATGATACTAACAGCATATTCACAATACCTACATATACAGTAGGATTTCTTCAGGTTTGCAGAGAGTTGACAAGGAGAAAATCAGTTGCTGATTGGAAGGCAATTAGAGTATTTAAATATGAATCTGAATTGCTCTGTGAAGAGACTATCTTTTATTCTCCCCTTCCACTGTGCCCCTCACTGGTTCATAAAGACTCTGCCAGGTTAAGCACCTGAAGCAAGGTACTTGAAATTTGGGCAGCTGATGAGTATCATGTCCTGCCACCACTTTCAGCACTAACTACAGCCATTCCTCGAGGAGTTCCTCAAAGCAGCTCCATCTGCTTCCCTAACCTAAAACATTCCCCCACATTAGCAGTGACAGGTAGGACTGACAAGAATGTGGACAGGCACGAATGTTTTTCTAAAGATTTCTAAACTACCCCAAAATTTTTTTACCACAACAGTATTACCATCTATGACAGCTGACCTCAGACTTGGTTCTCTGAGCAGTGAGTTCAATTAGCTTTAATACTTTCAACATTTAAATAGTTAACAGTAAGCAAAATTCTTTAGAAGCGTAGGGGGATGGCTACATGTGTGTCTGCTAAAGTTGTCAGGCAATGATGGAAAAAAAAAAATTAAAAATCTCTAATTGCTTCCAGACAATGCCTTTTGGATAGGGCTGTGAGAGAGCAAGGGGAGAGCTCATGCTCTGCCATAGGGACTGCTCACAGCCAGAGAGGAGTCAGCTGCAGCCCTACATCTCTCCAGGCCTGGCTGGTGACCTTCTCAGTGCCAGTGGAAAAGCTTTGCCCAGAACAATCAGGTTCTTCAGCTCTCTGCGATACCCCTGGCTAACACAAAGCTTGTGGAAAGTCAGATGTACAGGGAAGTGAGCCAGCAGATCTGGGTCTACTGCTTCTACTGGGTCTTTCTTCACAATTGTGGGCTTGTCCTGTCACTGCCAGTAAAATCTGAGATAAATCTGAGCTGTTGAGGGCTGGACTTCGGTAGCTAATTGGTTCAGGTCCTACAGTAGGAAGTGGCATTGTGTCATTGATATACAGATAAATTCCTGCAATTTTCAATGTATTTTTAGCTGGTAGTATAACTCTAACACAAATGTTCCTGCTTTTCTATCTTCCACGTTATTTTCTGGAGTTGGTTCATCTAGGTGTTGGCAGAAAATTGGATTCATGTATTTTTTGCTGCAATTGGAAAACAAAAGCAGAAGGGGCTGGGAGAGACGGCAGCAGAGAGCACTGAGGAAACTTCACTGGCTGCAAACAGCATTAACAATCAGTGCCAGAACTGAGGGAGGCGTAATAAGGTCATATATTCTGTGATGACAAGTGGGAGAGCTTCTACTTGAACTACCAGGATGCAGCTCGAGCAGCTCCTGCCACTAGTCCAGCCATGGCTATGATAAACCATCCTCAAAGGTGACTTTTCAGAAGAGCCTAATTTCTGAAGAAGCACAGAAAAAAAAAATTAGATGTCAGGAAATTTAGCTCTTACTAAATTCCACAGAAGTGATTAACTGCTCTCCAAAGCCTCTACAAGCTTCTATGTTACTACAGTCTTTTACTCTGCTTTGGCTCAGCCTCAGACAATTCTTATCAGACTTTTCTGATACTTAAATGCTAGGTATTAGAAATGCATCTTTAAAAAGGCTTGAGCTTGGTTTATGGTGGCATGAAGTGGTAGTATTGAGGATATTTCTCTCTGGGAAAATCTGTATTGGTTCTTGTCATTCATAATGAAGATACTTATTTTATTATTCATTCGAGTGACTGATTGTGTCCAGTGGATACTGTCCTGCACTGATGTCTTTTACTACCTCTGAGTTTTAAAAAAATCCAACTGTGGAGTTGAAACCACTTAAATATTTTATTGCAGAAAATGTAAGCTCAAGCATATAAGTTTAGCAGTCAAACTATATTTATATCTGTGCACATATATATGCTTTTACAGACCCCAGGGTTTTATTTTATCCTAACTAATGTAAGAGTAAATGGTTGGATTGCAGTGGAGTTGTTAAGGGTGTATATAAGTATCATTTTATATCAGGACTTAAACAAGTCTCCAGTAAAGCAGTACTGTGGTTTCTTGCAGTTGGAATGATCAGAGACTGTAATAAAAGGAGTCCATAGAAATGGATGACCCTACCAGCAAAGAAATCCACAGGAACATCTTGAGTGAATTCATTGCTACATGTTGACATCCAGTGGAGAAATGGCCTCAGAAACCTCCTTTCATCATCTATACAGCAACCTTAGGCAGAGGCCCCTGAAAGTGATGTTGCTTAACCTGAAGTTTTGTCTTTCAGATGGATTTAAAGAATTTAAGTCACTGTCAAGTTACTGCAGGGAAGGCAGTGGAGATTCAAGATATTGGTAAAGCACCACATTTCATCTGGAGCCTTCTCCACTCGTGGCTGAGCTGGTGTAATTGAGTTTATGAGGAACCATCATCTGTTTCAGTCTAAAGTCAGCTGGGTTAATTTAAGGCAGGGCTGACTAGCTGGCAGGGGAGAGCACTTTAAACCTACCCCAGCCATCACTGCTGGCCTACTGCCAGCACGAAGTCTACCAGGAGTTGGACTATATTTAGCTTCAGCTTATTCTCTGCCCCCTCGATTTGCATGCTGACCCATGCCAGCTGTGACTCAAGTCTCCCTGGCCCCTTTTGCTGACATCCTCCAACCTGTCTGCTTGTTTAGATTCACGCTGTTTGCTGCCGTGGTCCTTATCCTCGACCGTGAAAATGTGACTGGGCAGCTGCCTTGCTTGGAGACCTTGGGCAAGTCTTTTAATCCCTCACACTAAGTCTGCAGGTCTGCAAAATAAAGGATTACTCCAAGAGTCCTGACAGGATGCTGTATGATGTGATGCTGGATATTTGGGCACCACTCCACTTTCTCTGTAGAAAAACTGAATGTATTTAATATAGCATATACTGCATATTTGTAACATTAGCAGAGTAATTCAGTCAAGGACCATGTGTTTATTACGCCAAGAAGCGATACAGCCCTGCTGTCATTACAAAAATACTTTAGTTCTTACTGTTTTCATGGAAAGTGCACCAGATTATGGTTTTCTCCACCAAACAAGCACTTTTTTAATCTTGGAAGCTTCTTTTTCATCCATTCCAACTTTGACTTCAATCTTTCGTGGACAAAAAATTGTCAGGCAGCTTTATAGGATTTCCAGTTACAAATAATACAAGTCTTAACACGTCTCATAGGCAAGGGAATATGATGTACTTTATGATCTGATAAAAGTAAACCTGAGGGAGCTATTCCTAAAAGTGCCACTCTGGGTCAAGGATGAGATCACATCTGAGAAGGCAGTAGTGGTATCAAATACCTTTTGTAAAACAATGACATAAAGGGTTTTAGAAAGCTGGCCTGAACTCAGGGGTCTGGATTGGCTCCTAGTGATGTCAACTGTGTGCCTATAATGCCCAGAAAATGTCTCATTCTTCTTCTTTTCTAGGAATAATTACCCCTTAATGACAGCAACAAGTGAATTTAGGTCTCTTGGTGTCCCCTGTGAGCTGATTATTATGTGTTCCCAATGTCACAATCAGTGGAACTGAGGACCAAAGAGTTTTTGTCAGGCAGATTTTGTACCTTGGACATCTTTCTCACTATGTCATAGCAGTGTCAACACCTTTTGGGTTGAGGTTCTTTACCTGCCTTTATTTGGGCTACCAAAAGATTCATTTTCAGTGTGGTCTCGTATATTGACCCCTTTCCCTGGAGCAGGTTGCTCAGAGGTCCAAACAATCTGTCCTTGAACAGAGATGGGGCATGCACAACTTCTCTGGGCAACCTTCTTTGAAGCCCACCAAAGGAGACAGGGAAATGTGTTAATGGCAGGTGGGAAACCCTTTTCTTTCCTGGGTATGGGAGGTAATTGGTATAACTGTGGTGCTGAATACCAAATGTGCTTTATTTGAAGAACTTCACCAAGGCTCTTGCTAGGTAAGTGTAACTGAGGTCTTGTGCCTGACTCCTGCATAGTCAGGAATAGTGGGGTCTGAGGTTTCCATTGCTGCATCCTGAACATTCATAAAAAATGAGCAAACTCCCTGTTCCTTGTGCAGTGAAGTATTACACTTGTGTCTTTAGTAAAAGTCCATCCCTTTACTAAAAAGTCTTTGTGAAATAGAAGATTACAGCTACTGGGGATTTGGTTCACTATCTCAGAAAAGAATGAAGTTATTGGCACAAATTCAGAAAGAGAGAACTAAAAGGTTCATTGAAGAACTAACAGATGTTTAGCAACATATACAAAAAGTAGTCTAGAGACCAAGAGCTGTGTATTTTCACTGTTTGATCTGCAAATGACATAATCTGACCCTTTTGCAGATATAAGTGTATTAAACAAATTCTCATATAACCTGAAAACAGAAGAAGAGCATTTGTTAGAGCAGAGGGAAGGATAAGAATAAGTAGGGAATGAGGGGGTGGAAGGGAAGTGTAGTCAAAAGGTTGGTTATCAACCTCAATTTTACTTTCAAATGTATTGCCAAGGCCTGCGGTCCTCCTCATGCTCCCCAGCTGGTATTTCTGCAGGTAAAGCATGCACAGAATACAGCAAGTTACACCAGTTTGGACACTAATCTGGCAATGTTAACAGAACCACTCTGCCCATGTGTTGCAATTGGAGAGTGTTTAACTTGTACCCAGGTGTCCATTCCACTTGGCAGTGATCTCAGATCCTAGCAGGAATATCCCACCCTCTGCTGTTCCACCAATCTGACCAGCCTTGGAGTAAATGCAGTTCACCTGGCAGGGTTTGGAAAGGAAGCACAATCTAACAAAGAACTTCTCCAAAGGAGCTGCTGAGAGGTGTGTTGTTTCTGATTGTCTATCCTATCCTTTTCTTCTGCTTGGCCTCGAAATTGTACCTGACTGGTTGCTGCCTCCATTGCTGGTAATGCCTCTCACTGACCCTGGGTTCAGGTTTGTTTCATAAGCTGGGATCTGTAAAACTGCAGTCAAACAATTCCACTACTTATTCTAATTTAGTGAGGGGTGAGAATTAACAGATGGTGTCATTATCAAAAGCTGTTCAAGTGTTGAAACAACATAAATTCCACAAATACAGAAAAACAAATATAAACTGCTGTAATTTTTCCAATATCGGTTGAATTATAATCACACTTTGCATTTATACAGGGCTTTTTAATCCACAGCTTTTGAAGTGCTTCCAGATTGTACTTAAAGCTCAGCCCAGATCTGTGGGAGAGGAGAGCATAACATTACCTGCCCTACGAAGTCTGAGGTGTGGTGCCAAGTGTTAAAGGCTTACACTGGGCATCTGCACAGGGGCTCTGGCTCCTTCACCTGGCTCTGCTGCTGCTCCAGCTGAATGCTCCTGGGTAAGTGGTTTCATTTCTCCATAGCTGAATTTCTGTTTCTAAACAAGGAATGATAATGCTTTGCCTCCTTTGGGAAGTGTTTTGTTTCCAACAGATGAAAAGTGCTGTCTTGTAAGGTGTGGGTGTTGTTGATATCATCGCTGTTGCAACTATTAAAGAGCAGATGCTGGGAGGACTTAATAAGAAATACATGGTCTAGGTTCCCAGAGGGACTGAGTATATCAGGGTTCTAACTGAAGTTCTTCTAAAAGCTTGATTTTTAAGAGTCCCATGGTGAACACTGTTAAACAAAAGTAAGGGTTTGCTGGTTTAGGTTTTTTCCCCCTCTCCTTTTTGTTATCCTTGGTAGTTACTACAACTTCTCAGGACTTTTCTATTTCAGCTTTCTGCATATTCCATCTTCACAGTTACCAGTGCATTGCCTTTGTCTGGACTGTGCTTTTACAGGTGTAAGTGATGTATCCTGCTATTAAATTAGACAAGCAATTGTACTGAGGATAAAAGTTTGAGGATTTGAGCTCACTTTCTCGTGTACTCTATTTTTGGGCTTTGTTGTGAGGTCAAGATGCAGGAATTAAACCCCCCACATACAGTGAAGATGATCTCTTGTTGGTGAGTTGGGTGGTAAGACTGCATAACAATAGTAATGGATTTTATAAAAAAAATATCCATCTATGATCATTGAATTTCAGGGGTGTGTGTTTCAGAAGATAATATTTATGCTGTTGATTATATTCTGATTGGTCCAAAGGATTCAGTGGTGTTTTGTGATAGATGCTCTGAGGATCTGCATTTTTATAATAAATATAAATGGGGAGGGAGGAAACAAGGAAAAAACCAGCATGGAAAAAAACCCCAGCATTTTGGGAGAAGAAGGTCTCAGATTAATCATGGGAAGTTCTAGCCCAAAAAACAAAGTTAATGTATTTAAGATTCCCTTCCTCACATGAATGCATTTGTATTAGTATTGAACTGGGAGGGACCCGAGGATTTGTCTTCCATTCCTTTGGGCAAATACCATGGTACAGCTCGCATCTCTGCAGTCTGAAATCTCTGCCTTCCACAAGAAGTCAGCAATGCTTGAATGACTTCCTAGGAGCAAATCCTGGCCTGTGGCAAGCCCTGAACTCCAATTGGCCCTTGGTAAGGAGGGAGTCAATCCACCAGCGGGCCAAAAAGTGCCACTACAGACACAAAAAGAGGGCAGTGCTGGAGTTGACTATAAGCCTGCCTGTGTTCACAGGCTGTAGCTGGTGATCACGTCCTATAAGCTATTCCAAATCCCTCTGAAAGGCTGGAGTCTGTGCAAATTTCTAGTTGTGTGCAGGATGGATGTGTTTTGAACATGCACTTGTTTTAAGGAGACCACATTTCACACATTTCTTATAAACTATTGCACTCAAGTTGCTTTTGTGCTGAAAGATGACTTCTCCTGCCAGAAGGTCCTGCTGGTGGCCTGATGATGGGGTAGGAGTGGCAATGAGGTGGCAGAGCAGGGGTTGTTGTGTTGCCCTGTTGGGTTCTATATGGAAAATATGCATAGTCCTGAGACCCAAAATTCTGTTGTCTCCTTTTCTACACCAGAATGTTATGGATTGTGATTATTTATTTATTTATTCATTTGGTCTTGGTCAGATCAAAAGAAGAAAGAAAGGACTAGTTGAGACTTATCTAGATTTGACAGAATTTGAGGCTTTGTACATGTGGGTTTCAGCTGCATTCGATGGAAGTTACTGCAAACTGGCAAACCAGCCTGGAAGCCAGCACAAGACAACCACAAATCTGGCAACAAGTTACCACTGCCAGATGCCTTTGGTGTTGCTTTAGCTTTCTATGGATTTGAAGCACTTTGGTTTTTCTTTTTCTCTTTTTCTTTTTCTCTTTTTCTTTTTCTCTTTTTCTTTTTCTCTTTTTCTTTTTCTCTTTTTCTTTTTCTCTTTTTCTTTTTCTCTTTTTCTTTTTCTCTTTTTCTTTTTCTCTTTTTCTTTTTCTCTTTTTCTTTTTCTCTTTTTCTTTTTCTCTTTTTCTTTTTCTCTTTTTCTTTTTCTCTTTTTCTTTTTCTCTTTTTCTTTTTCTCTTTTTCTTTTTCTCTTTTTCTTTTTCTCTTTTTCTTTTTCTCTTTTTCTTTTTCTCTTTTTCTTTTTCTCTTTTTCTTTTTCTCTTTTTCTTTTTCTCTTTTTCTTTTTCTCTTTTTCTTTTTCTCTTTTTCTTTTTCTCTTTTTCTTTTTCTCTTTTTCTTTTTCTCTTTTTCTTTTTCTCTTTTTCTTTTTCTCTTTTTCTTTTTCTCTTTTTCTTTTTCTCTTTTTCTTTTTCTCTTTTTCTTTTTCTCTTTTTCTTTTTCTCTTTTTCTTTTTCTCTTTTTCTTTTTCTCTTTTTCTTTTTCTCTTTTTCTTTTTCTCTTTTTCTTTTTCTCTTTTTCTTTTTCTCTTTTTCTTTTTCTCTTTTTCTTTTTCTCTTTTTCTTTTTCTCTTTTTCTTTTTCTCTTTTTCTTTTTCTCTTTTTCTTTTTCTCTTTTTCTTTTTCTCTTTTTCTTTTTCTCTTTTTCTTTTTCTCTTTTTCTTTTTCTCTTTTTCTTTTTCTCTTTTTCTTTTTCTCTTTTCTTTTCCTTTTTTCTTTTATTTTTTTTGGAAATACTCTAAAAGTGGAACTCAGAGTTTGGGCTGCCTAGCCAAAGTTTAGCTATCCTTTTGCATCTCTGCCAAACTTCCTGTTTTCAGCAAAACCAATTTATTATCTTGCTGGTTCTTTAGACCTGAAAGGATTTGTGAGTACAAATAAACTTGTGGTGGTTTTTTTGGGTTATTTTACATGGCCTTTCAAAAAAATAAACTCACTTGCTTCCTCTCAATTATGTGGTCTATGCTAGTAAAGAAAAGTATTTAACCTTTGGGCCGCTAGCAAGATTCAGAAAATGTTTTAATTATGCAGAACTTCTGCACTCTGAACTCTTAAAGTACAGATAATTATTTTTTTCATATACTAGAAATCTTTGTTTTCATGTAGTTGGGCAATAGCATCACTTGGCCAAATGAATGTTAAGGGAGTTTGGAGTGAGCAAAAATTGGAAATCTTTGCTCTAAAAATTTCCTAAGCCTTTCCTAAAGATTTTTCTTGGCAATCCATGGATATGTAGTAACAAAACAGAAAAATCTATGACAGGTAGGCAGTAATCCTCCCTCTTACTGACCAAATGAGACCTGAAGCAAGAAATTAGGCAGCAAAGCTATGCCTTGTCTTCATGGAGGGAAAACAAGAAGTCACAAACCCAAGCCCTGCTGCAAAAAAATTGGAGAAGAATCTCCTCTCTAAAAATAAAATTTATGTAAGTTATCAAAAAAAAAAAAAAAAGAAAAGAGCCAAACTAGCAATCTGTGTCATTCACCCCCAAAGCCTCTGTAGTGTGAGGGAATGGAACAAAAGCATGTTTGTAAAATTGACGTTGGCAGGAGTAAGGCTGCGGGTGGGACATGGTAACTTGGCATTACACAGTTCTATCTCTGCATGCCATTAAAAATTACTGCACATTACCTGCAATGTTGGGAAGATGTTGGAGTCTATTTTTTGTATTGTACTTCAAAGGTTTAGCAAATTCTTTGAAGGTGACTTAACAGCTATTAAATGATACTAAAGGAGGAAAAAAAAATCGAAATCTTTCCAAAGAAGAAGTTTAAAGGATGTGCTTAATATTAGTGTTGGAAATGTGCTATAAATCCTCATAGTTTATGTGTGTCACCATTTCTGAGATGGCATTTATCACAGCAGAGGGAGAAGGAACAATTCACAGAGGAAAGGATCTTTTAAGAGTTTTATATGTTCCTCTCTATGTCACCAAAAGAAGGGAAAAAAAGATATTTGAGCAGAAGCCTTCAGCTGCACAGAAATCCTTGAACAGTTGTAATGTCCAGGCTGTTTGACAGCAGGACACTGCTGCTGTTTTCCTTAAGGAAAACTGTACTTTTTGACATTTTTTCAGCAGTTTGTTGTCTTTCGTAAGGTAGTTATAAAATAGCAAGAACCTCCTCATGCCAAGTAATAGGAAGAAATGCAAAATGTCATTTAATATGTGGAAAAAAACCCCAAAGTTTGAATAATGAAAGTAAAAATTCAAACACTCTGAATAGGATGCTTCTGTTGATATTTTTCTATTCTAGTTCTATCAATTAATTCATGTAGGAAATTCCAAAAAAGTGTCAGGAAGTGAAATGCACCTGTGGTTTACTAGTTGGAAAGATGTTCCTCTAGAGAAAGTTTTAGTTTCTTGCCCCTTTGAAAAACTAAGCCAGGAGTTTTGTCAAGAGCTCTGTGTTCATCCTTTCAAAAATGAAAGTGTTTAAAGGGATGTTGCAAATAATTTCTAATTCCACTAGTTTCAAAGAAGATAACTGCATTTAGTGCCCTTAGCTCTTAGCTTAATGTGTTAAATCGAGCTGCTTCTGAAATTTATAGCAAAATTGTTTTTCTCTGGGGAAATAATTATTATTCCTCTTACTGATGTGTGTCTGCAGATGTTTGTCAGCAGAGGAATTCCAGTAGATGAGTTTAAAGGAAGTGTTTCATTCAGTAGCACTGAGTTGGTATTCTAACAAGAAGGGGAAGCTGATCTATTGATTCTTGACTCTTGGGGTTGTGCCCTATTGATGGAAATTCTGTTTTGGTACAGTTTTCCTGAAGGTGAAACCTGACTGACCAGTGAGGGGTTGTAAATGAAGTAGGGCTGGTTCATTCTGGGCTTCCTGTTCACCTTGCCACAAAGTAGAGGTGGGATTTTGGCTTTCAGGGCTATCACTTGATGGTTATGAAGCAAGGTAGAGGTGTTTAGCATCTGACAAGGCTGAGCCTGTAGTAAAAACCTTCATTTTGGGTGATCTTAATAAATCAATTTCTCAAGAGAAGAGATTAAATTAATGCCTGCACCTTGAAGAGGCTTCGACAGAGGGAAGTTCTGGCAGACCTGCATGGCCTAAAACTGCATTGATCCTCAAGGGGAAAGATTTTGGTGAGATGCTGGAATAGATATAAATCCCATCATCCGCTTAGTCTCATCTAATTGAGCCCCTGTCTTGGTACAGAAGTTGGGAATCAGAGAATTTCTCCAGGTTTGTAGAAACATAAGGGTTTTTTTCAAACTGGGAAAGGCACTTACTGGGGAGTTTGGGACATTGTCCAGAACCTCCAAAACTGGAGCCAAGTATTTCAGTGGATTCCATGTCTTTTTTGCATTGTAAATGGATGTAAAGCTTCTAGCCTGGCTATGT
Organism: Toxostoma redivivum; assembly: GCA_013397375.1. Taxonomy (NCBI): domain Eukaryota; kingdom Metazoa; phylum Chordata; class Aves; order Passeriformes; family Mimidae; genus Toxostoma; species Toxostoma redivivum. The sequence continues at coordinate 598,517 of VXBI01008509.1, read as the reverse complement.
ACAATACCTGCAGGCAGAGCTTTCTGCAATATACTGTGAAATGTTTTGCATGCTTTTCCCTCATCTGAGCTACTTGATAATGCGATGTTTCCCTCTTCTTAAACCATGCAACATATTATGGTTTTGGCTGAGAAGAAACTTTGCCCTGAATAGTTTGTAGTCTCAGTTCAGAAGCAGAAAGCCATACTGGGGGCTTTCTTAGGTCTTCACTAGGTAAATTTATCAGTGAAATGAGAGCCAGATGGATTTGAGTGATTGTCTGCTGCAATACTGCATCTTGCATTGCATGGAGAATGGGGTGCTGGTGGCTCATCAGCTCCTGGCTTCCCTGTCTGCTGCAAGAAGCAGAAGAACAGTTTTGTCAAACCCACTAGTGGCTATATCTGACAGAAGCTGGAGCTTTCAAGTCTTATAATGTGTAGATGAGAAGCACAGACGGTGCTGTGCTGTCTTTTGGGATGCAGCACAGCCCCTGAACAGGTGCTGCCTGGTTAGTTTTCCCCTGGAGAAAATGAGGACAAGGATGGCATCTCCAATAGCTTGGAGGGTGGCTTGGCTCTTGGCTCAAGTCAGTTTTAGACACACGTAAAAGACTGTTTATGTTGAGCTCTTTCTTTTTTAACGCTTAACCAGTGTTCCTAGTGAATCTGAGGAATTGCCTATAAAAGTTCCTGCATCTGTTTCCTTCCCTAGGCTTGTCAGTTGTTACTTATATCCCAGTAATGGCAGAGAAGAAATACTGCTTTTCTTTATTCAGTGTGTCTGGAGCCCACCCTGAATTTGAAGCACCTCGCAAATTTTTAAAACAAGCTATTAACAAATACTCGATGCACATCTTTGGTGCTTAGGTTCATCCTTTTTTTCCCTGGAACTGATTTTTAATCAAAAGTCTGTTTTCCTACAAAAAGCCAAACACCTTGTCACATCAGCTTTAGAAACCTGCAGCTCCCTGAATGTGCTCCATCCCAAAGGCTGCTGGAAGACACCTTGCAATGGCCTGTGGATCTAGCTGTGAAAGAAGGTGGAGTACACTGTGTGATCTAACTTTTGGGAAACGAGAACTGGAAGAGCATTTCACAATCAATGGACCTTCAGGAGGTCATGGGTTTGTGTGTCTTCGCTAAGTTTAATAATTTGAGTGATATGCTTTCCAGTCCAGCTATCTACTTTAGACCACAAAATTTCAGCCAAACAATCCCCAGAAAAATAGGGTTGGTAGGGTGGAGCAGTACAGGGAGAAGTCTGAAACAGTGTATTGCAAGAGTAGATGGTGGGGAAAAAAAGAGAGAAACAACCAGTTCTGGTGTTATTTTTTTTAATACTGTATGGCACACCCATGTTTTGGAGCAGAGTCATGAAAGTTGGCAAGAAACTGACTTTTGTTTCAAGGATATGCCTTTTGCAGTTTTTGTCAAAATCCACACAAATTTGGCAAAGCTGTCAAGCTTTTAACGATCTTGGTTCATGCATATTCAGCAGCAAGGAGTTGGATTTCAGCAGTGCATAACAGTCTCTGCCCAAAGAGAGTACCAGAGGCGGGAGCACCGCAGGGCAGAAGGTGAAGGTACACATTCCGTGTGCTGCCCATTTCCTCAGGGCTTTTAGAGGATGGCAAGCCCTTGTTCTAGGAAGCCTACACCTCTGCGCTGATTTATTTGTGCCAGAGCAGCCTTGAGGGCTTTCCTATCAGAATGAAGATGAGAGGAGTAGTGGGGAAGGCAACCCGAGAGCAGAAGCCTGGAGTTTTGGGAAAGGTGAAGGACTAGGAAGGGGGGAGAGGAGGAGCAAAGAGACAATAAGCCCTGGTGAGGACTTGGCAAAGGGCCAAGGCCTTGGACTTTGGCCAGGAAGATGAGGGATGAGGCCAGGAGACAAGATCATGGAGGGGCAGGGTTGTGAATTAAGGCACACAGGTTTGAAGGGGTGAGAGCCAGCTGGGGAGGAGAACAGAAACAAGAGCTGGATTGAAGTAGGTGAGGCTTCTGTTTTTCTCTCACTACAACCTTCATCTGTGCTCATTCCAGGCTAAATAAAATTGCAAGTGCCAGGACAAGTCTGCCCCCCATATTGAAGCATCCCTGCCTTTGATCATGTTCCTTTTCCTGTGTCAGCACATAGTCTTCAGGAACTAGAGTTCAGGTTATTTGACCAGATTCTCAGCTGGTCACACCTATTGATGAAGTTTATATAGCTTCCTACAGATTTATATGTAAACAGCCTGGTCCCATAAGTACTTCCCACCTCTGTTACTTCCTAACATGGCTTATACCTTTAAAGATAATAAAGATGTAGTCTGGTATTCTCAGACATGTCGGGAGGCTGAGTTTTCTTATTAGTAGCCAAGAGTAAAATCTGTCTCTTCCTCTGTAAATTATCTTCATTTTACTGTGTTTTAAAATGCATCACTTGGAAGTCTAAAATATTTGACAGTCTGCAAATGTATTCAAAATACTGCAGCATTTAGCAATGGTCAAATATCTAGCTATATGTTATATACTGTCACATATATTTAATATATGTGCAAAAATGTCACCAGACAGAATAGTTATGGGGAAAATATTGTAATAAATGTAAAAATTGTCATCTACTGATGAAAATGACCCTAATTTATTTGGACCGCTGACATGCGTATATATCTTTACTCTGACATTTTATTCTATAGTTTTAATAAATAACTTAGTTTTAGTACTTGTTTTCATCGTGTGTAATGTCTTGGGATGAGGTGGAAGTTGGAATGTAGAAGGAATCAAGTGGAAATTACTAGGTGGTGCCTCTTGTTTTCCAAGAGTAATGAAATAAAGTTTGAATGTGTTTTAATATTCTTCAATATTTAAATGCCCTGGGGCATCTTGTGTTTAGAAGGAATTTTTTTTATTAGTTTCTTTGTGTATTTCCTGTTTTTTTCTTCCCTGTTTTGTATAAACTTCAAAGGTCATTTTTTGCTTGAAATCCTGGAAAATGTTCATAAGGTCAAATGGGTTGTTTTGATGTGGTGCTTGGATGTTCATTCTCTCACAGTTTTTGAAGTAAATAAGGCTATGTTAACATAAAACCATGTAACAAGTTAGTTGTATTAACTATCTGGTAGACTAACTATTAACTATCTGGGAGCAGGGGGTAGATTTTAATTCCTTTATCTTATTGATTTCTCTAGTCCCCATTTGACTGCAGATTGCTGTGATGTTATCTAGGGACAAAATCCATCAGACTTCTGAATATTCTCACAGCTGCTGTGGAGCTCTCATGGGAGGTCAGTGGACTTCTTGCAGGCTCTGGGTATTAAAATACAAGATATCACTGAATCTTTCTGAGTGGGGGTGAGACTTTTAATATTAGTAGAAAAGTAGCAGCCTTATTTTCTTCTGGTAATTTCGGATCATTTCTCAGCCCACCAGATTTAACCACCTTACTAATGTGCTCCACAATGTTCTGTACCAAATATTAATATCAGCGTTATTACAGTGTCAGCACTTCTCTGGTGTTAGCAGATATATTGTTTTCATTATATAAATCTGGTCCCCACACACCCTGCTTTCCAGTTTAATTAATCCTCTGTCACACCAATGCTGCCAAGAAACCTGTACCTATTTATGGAAAGGCATCATATTTTAATATGCAAAAGCTAAATATGACTTGGAATGTTACAAACTGTGCTACAAGTGGGATTTGAAAGTAAAAAATTAATTTGACTCAATAATGACTGCCTTTAATGCTTTTCACCCCGTGAAAAGTGCTAGCTCTGATTAAGCAGATAGCAGATTAGCTTTAATTTTGAGTTTTTTGACCTTGAGATCTCTTAGGCTAGTCTGCATGTGGTGTTGATGGGCCATACTCAAACAGGGAAAAATAACTTCTAGTTATTTTTTTTGTGCTCTGTACAGCAAGAGCACAAACCACAGGAATCAGGTGATAAAATGTCTCTGTAAGGAAATTTTTGGGGGGAAACAGTTTTTGTTTGCTATGTAGAAAACTGGATGGATAAGTCTTCACTGGTGAGTCACCAGCATTTTCCAAGACCTGCCATATGGCAGGGAGGGATATCCTCCCACACCTCTTCAAAAGTGCCCAGAGATTCATGATTCTGGCTGTTTGCATCAACTCCCTGCATATAAATGTCTCAATAGGGAAAGAGAGGCTTCAAAGAAAACACAGAGATTAACCTCAAAATATTGGGCAGAAATAGCTTACATGTTATGAGTTTGGAAACTTGCATTCATGCCAAAACAGTAACTTTCTGGTGGTATTGCTTCAGACCATAAGTTTGCTGGCTAAAGGCACCTGGAACTGGCCAGGGCTTGTATTGGATGTACCTTTGTTCCTTCTTCATATCCCCAAATCTAAGCCGTGACATTCTCCTAAAAAAAGTTATGTTGGCTCTTCCCCAGCTTATTGTGTTTAGCTTTATCTTGAATGATTCTATTCTTTATAGTAAATTACTTACTGCCCTATATTTCCTGCAAACTGTTTTTCTGGGATTGATTGTATGCTTGCCAACAGCAATGTCTCTGGCACCAGGTGGATATAAATGGTAGAGCTACAGTACCACTGTAAGCGGTGTTTTCATAGTCTGGTATTTCTGAATTCCTTTAGAGTTCTTTGGGGAAGCAGATATGAGAACTGATGTGGTCACTTGGCTACTGTACCTTTAAGAACTGAGAGATTTGGAGGCTGTGTGCAGATGATACAGTGTTGGACTTAGCTTGTCCTGTAGTCTTACTCTACAAAGGCCACAGGGGCTCTTAAAACTAGCTGAATTTTTTCCTCAGTATACATTCTGAATACTTTTGCAAACATTGGGTTTAAAACTAATGATTGTGCATTTACATATGCAAGATAAAAATCAATTGTATTCTTAATAACAAATATATGGCAGTAATTCTGTTGAAAAAAGTGCTTGTGGTGCACACTTCATTTTTTTTATTTAATATCCCAGCTGTTTTACTAGTCCGCATTTTTCTTTTTAATACTGATAGTGAGAAAACCATGTTTCTACAAAAAAGTACTTGAAACCATTTTTGATTAACTCAAAGGCATTCAGGAGCAAGCAAATGCTGTCAAGTGTCTTCAGCCAGTAGATTTCAATTTGTATTTAATACTTGCATAACTTAAACATTAGCCAAGAGAATTTTAAGCTTTTTTTCCTTTAATTTGACTTTAAAAAAGTAAAAAAGGCTCCTCCTGGACTGAGATCTTGTATCTCAAGTTTCAGACCGAAGTAAACTTTTACAGCCGAGTTGTAAAATAGCAGTTTATGAGACAAACTCTGCCAAAACTTTAACTATAACTGTGCCAATGTGCCATTATAATAATCCAACAATAATCATGGTCCATTATATTAAATCACTCGCACAGACAAAGACTACTAACCTTTCCAAGTGGGAAAAAATGTTCCTTTCAGATCAGGGATAAATTCCAACTGAGAAGACCAAATGCTGCAGCCTTTAAGTAGTGAATACATTTACTTCTCCCCAGGGCTCAAATAACCCAACATTTGGTAAATGTTTAACAAGGACGAATTCTCCCTCCCATTTGCCCTTTACTCATATACACTAGATTAACAAATTTAGTTTAACAAGACGATCTGTGTTACCCCCCGGTATCCCCCAATTAAATCCTTCCTCCTGTTACTGGTGTATCATCCCAGTCCATTTGTTTGATAAGAGGACCCAAGGTAATTAGCTGTGGGGCAGAAAGTGTCTTCCACCAGCCCTGTTTTACACAGGCAAATCTCCCCCCGACAGGAGAAGGTGCTTTTGCTGTTGCTCTTTCCTTTTTTCATGTGTTTTTTAAGGGATCTCCTATTTGTAACGTTTACAGAGGAGATTAAACCAGCATGGCATGTAACTCTTGACTCCAGTTATGCCTCCCCTGCGGCATGTCAGGAGCTAAATCAAAGCCTCTGCAGGAATTCACAAATCCAGCTTAGAAATCTCATATTTAGTCCTGGATAAATGAACATTGTTGAGGACAGAATAACTGTAGGTGCTCTGACAGGTTCAGGGGGCAGTGATAGGCTGTGCCTCTGTGTCTTTGTGCAGTCACCAATTCCTCTGTCAGCCTCCTTTATTTTCAGCTGGGTTTTGTCACATTCAGATGCACTGCTGTTTCATGTTGTATCTGTCAAGCTGGATGGATGGCAAAACTATATGTGTAGGCTCACATTGATGAGAAGGTTTCAGATTTGGTGAAAGTTTTCCTGCTTTTTGTTTGTTTGTTTGGTTGGTTTGGTTTTTTGTTTGTTTGCTTTAATTTGTTGGGTCTTTTTTGGTTTTTCTCTCCCTTCAATTTGTAAAGTGGTTGGGCTTCTGCTGTGAAAGGAATTTAGGACTTTCCTGTTTTCTTGGGAATTCATTAGCAACTTCAGAGCTACCAACTCTGTCATTCTTAGAGCTTAATGCCAGCAAGGGCTGGGAGAAGAGCAGAGTTAGGCTGGGAAGGACCTGAAGCCCATGTTGGTGATCTGGAGCCCGCTGAGCAGCTGCATTTAATTCCAGAACTAGAGCACCTACCTATGCTTAACACTGGAACAGGGGTGGTGACAGCTGGGAAAAATCTCTAATGCTTTTAACAGCCATCAGTGTCACTGATGAGTAAAGCACCTTCCTGTGCCTTAATCAGAGGAAGGGCTTTACCTCTGTTACTGAAACCTGCCTAGAGGATTCTCCTGCACGTGTCCATGCCTGTGTCTGCCATTATTGCCACTGCAGTGTTTCATAGGATTTCCCTCCCATCCAGAAATGAAGGCCTGGTTGAAAATTGGGCAGTGCTGGAGGAGACCCAAGGCAGGAATAGTGTGATGCTGCTGGGAGTGCACTTCAGCACTGCAGCATTCCTCTGTGAGCCACTGAGTTTTGTCACTTCGCTGGCACCAAGGGCTCCACGCCTGATAGTGCTCAGTGACTTAAATATCCTTGTCAAAAGAGCCCTTGGATCAGCTCAGGATTGTGGTGATGACAAGGACTGTGGTGGTCTGCTTTATGGCAGGGGTGACCCTGTTATTTGGATTGGTGGGTCCCTAGCTGAGCATTAAGCCATCACCCTTCCAGGTGGCATTTTCCTGGTTTCTGACAGACTGGCCTTCAGGAAACATTCATTTGGGGACTTGACTTATCCCATTTCTGTCTCTGACACATCAAATTAGGTGATGGCAATGTCAGACTTTAGTCAGCCTGGCCATTGAAGCTGCTAATGAATATAACTTTCTTCTTGTGTGATAACCATCATCAGGGGCTCAATGCTGATCTGCTTGCTAAAGCAGGTGGGAATTGCACCATCATCTTTGTGGGAGAGGTCTCATATCCTGGGAAAGCACAGCCATGTGTTTCCTTCAGCTTCACGTAGAGAGTGGTTGGGGACTTACCCCCAGGTAAACAAGAACTTTGCCTGTGTCCTTGCCTAATCATTTTGGCTGTGATTGCTAAGGTGATTGGTTTGGGAAAACTCCTCAGTGGGAAGGAATTTACCCATGAGCTCTTGAAATGCATTTTCTTCTGAGTTTTTTGCCTGAAAGGGTCTCCACATGAAGGTGTGCTTTATTTTGCAACTGCATCCTTTAATTGCTGGCAAAGGAAAAAATTCTCACTCGTTTGTATTTTTATTAATCAAGCTAAATAGAATATTTAGCTTGCACAGCCTTGCAAAAAGGCACCAAAGGGCTCATTTAGATAAATAGGACTCTTCATTCTTGAGTTATTCACAGTCATTCTGCTTTTCTGAGGCACAAGGAAGAAAGAAAGAAAAAAAACACTCAAGTGCTTCAGTAACACCAAGAAAAATGGGTCAGTGGGAGGACTATGTAATAAAACTGTGTCACAGGCTAATCACTCTTTGCTGATATACAAAAGCTGCAGCAAAAACCTGTCCTTGACATAAAGATGCAATTTCCAATGTCTCAGTAGTTTGAATAAAAGGTAAATATTCAGATGATGGAGCAAAGAGCCAATAGTTCCATAACTACAGTTTCATAGCTCCTTAACCATCTCCTTCTGTATATGAAAGTAATACTTCCCATTTTTCTCCACTGTCTTTCCAAGAAGGCAAAAAAAATATTCCTAAGTGCCTGAGAAAAGAATAACCCTTGCAGAAGACATGAATTCATTTAAGGAATTAGTGAAATAAAAGATGATACTTTCTGGGTTTGACAGATCATTTTCACTTTGGGGGCTAATACAGAGCAATGAAGTCGGATCCCCAAATTGCTAATTCTACAGGTTCAGGCATTTCAAGGCACTGAAGTGATTTCTTTATTGAAGTCAGCTTTACCAATTCCTGTCCACTCAACAGCTTGCCTGTCTGGCTGAGATGCTCTTTTAATACATGTTCAAGCAGTACTTGATTCTGCAAAATGCCAAAAATGGTCTGTAAATCCTCAAATTTCAGTAAGGTTTGCGAACAGCACATGAAATACTCTAGGCCTTGCAATGTATTTTTATGGATTTTTAGATGGACTTTCATCTTAGCAAGACCAGGAAGTGATTTCTAGGCCTGAGAGTTTGCTGCAGCTCAGGAACATCGGGAAGGTTGAGAGAAGCCTTGCAGGAAAGGACCTATTTGGTTAGAATAGGATGATTTGTTGACAAAGTTTCTCTTTATTCTCTGTTTGGCCCACTGATTTTTAGCTATTTTGAAAGTCAATTACTCCAGTTTCTGTTCTGATAACGTCTAGTGATAGAGCTAATGAGTGTCTGGAGCTGCTGATGTGTTACTGGCTGTTTAAGCAGCAGGGTCAGTTCTGGCTGTGTTGGGGCTCCTTCAGATGTGCCTGTACTCACAGTATGTTCAAACAAGCTGTCCAGAGCTGTCTGCTTCTCCTGAAACTCACTGAGTGGAGCCCTAACCCTTGACTAAGTGTTGATCTGGTTTAGTGGTGTAAGATTGAGGAGGCACTAAAGGAGTCTTTCATCATGTTATGTTAGAGCTACAGTCCTTGTGGAAGTACAGAAGGGTCAAAGAGATCTGAAGCCCTTACGGCTTCTCCAGAGTACAACATTTCATTGCTCCCCCTAAGAATGAGCTGTGCTCTGGTGTTGCAGCCTGGTCCTGGGAGGAACCATGTGTTTTGTGCCATGAGGTCAGGCCACACGACCAGACCCAGAAGAAAACTTGTGCCATAAGGTTGGTCTTGTGCCCAGGGGAGGTGCTAGAACCTGTGATCATCCAGAAAGACTGATAGAAAGTTTTCTGGTTCTGTTCGGAGGTTGCCTAAGTGCTCTCCCATAAAACTGGGTTTTGTCTGAGAAAATGGTGTGAACAATCTGGAGGGAAATGCAGACTTTCCACTCTCTATGTGTCCTATATAAAATGGCAATTTTCCAGTGTCACTTGCAAACAATCTTTTCCTTGATATGCAACTAGGTGCCATAGAATTTGATTTAAGCTTTTGTATTGCACTGAAGGCCATAAAAACATCAAAATCTCCTTTCTTTGGTTGCAAGAGAGCGACTGTCTAGCTTGGTGGGTAAGGCTGGCCCATCTTTGCCTGTTTTTATGAGTCTTTTTTTAGGTAGAAATTCAAAAATATCTTCCTCTTAACTACTTCCAAAAGGTCAGTGGAAAGTGCTGTTTTACCAGTGACACAAAACACTTTGGGGGTGAGGAAGAATCAGAAATGAGTTGTCCTCTGCTTTTCTCGTGGCAGATATATTCAAGGCCAACCACTTTCTGCTTTGCTGTGAAAATGGCATTAAAATAGTTTGTTTACATCTTTTCTCTTCTTTTTTGATACATGATTTTGATGCAAATATATTTTAGGCAGGCTCTACTACTAGCACCACATCCTGTGGAAACCTTGTAGACCTCATCAGCAAGTCCCCAGCCACCTGAAGGCATGGGATGCCAGGGCAGCCTGGGAACAAGGATGGAGCTCCATTCTGCTCAGAGAGCTTTTACACAACTCTATTTTTGGCTCTTTGCTTGCTCAAATGAAACTGCCTGATTAAGTAACACATAGGAAATAGATTTCAGTCCAAGTCTAAATCATCAAGCTATTAGATTTTTAAAAAGTGGTTTCTGGATTTTTTTTTTCCTCAAAATCCATGCTCTCTCCTTTCCATGCTAGTTTTCCCCCAGAGGGACACTCAGGAAGTTCATTCTGATTAGGTGTGAATTCGCAGTGTATGAGCTGTGTAGACACCCTTGTGCTAAATGAAAACTGCCTGAAGTTGGCTTGGCTTTTTTAGTTGTCCACCCTAGGTCTCAGTAAGAATTTTCTTGCTGAGATAGAATTAGCTAATTAGCTGATTTAACTAATCCTTCTTTAAAATTAATTTGGATTACTTTCCCTGGCTGTCCCCAGAGAGACAGAAGTGCTTAGGTCTCCTAACAACTAATGCCATCACGTTCTGGAATGGACACAGTACTTCTGCAGCGTCCCATATTTAGAGCCTACTGGGATGGAGAGCAAATAACTTGTATTATCTAATCTAAATTTGCCACCCATTCAGTCTGTGCAGTTCACTTCCAAAGTTGTTACTGGAGCTGAAACTTGTATTTCAGGAAGGTCTGACCTTTTTCTCAATCAAACAATGCTCTAATTTCAAGAGAAACCATGAAGTGTAGGTAAGGTCTTTGAGTTCTTCTTAAATTGCTTAAGTGCTGGGTACACTAGATTCTCTGACACCTTTGATAATTAACATGCAGTCCAAATCAGAATATTTTAATTAATAAATAAATTTGATATAGCATCAGTGAGGATGTCAGATCTCAATTTAGACCAGGGGAGTAAGAAGTATCTAGACAGAATGGACCTGCTTGTATAACTCCTGATAAACAGTAGCTTTTGATTCTGTTCCTGAACTATTAATTTTTTGAATTTTGGTCGGTTGTTTTTGGTTGGGTTTTTTTTGAGAATGGACTGGAAAAGGAATGGAATACATGTACTTGAATGGAGAAAGGAAAAGAGATTAAACCAGATGAGACTCCTCTGAGTTAGTTAATAGTATCCCAAGTATTGTTATCAGCATTCCCCTATCCAATTGGAAGAATGTGATACATAATATTCCACAGCTATCTGTCCTGCTTCCAGCTCTGTTCAATGTTCTCATTAATGACTTGCACAGTGCAGTACAGAATATGCTTATTAAATTTGCAGACAACATGAAGTTATAAAGGCCTGCAAATATTGTAGGGGACAGGATTAGGAATTTAGAAAGGCATATAGAAATTGAGGAACTGATTAAAAAAACAACAAAAAAAGGTATAAAATTTGGCTTGGGACTAAGCTCACAAGTCATTGACTGCATGAGCATGGGATGCATAATGTGCAGGTGACGACAGTTCGAAAAAGTTTTGGTGAATTATAGTTGGATCACAAGCTGAATGCAAATTTAACCCTAAAACCAGGCATGTCATGGTATTGCAAAGAAAGACAGACCTTGTAATCAGAACTTAGTAGGCATTTACCTCTCAAGACACTGTTATGTCACTTGGCACTGATAAGGTGTCGACTAGGTTTGCTACTATTCTTCAAAGTTGGAAAGATTTTGGATAAACACTGAGAACATTTTATGGGTCTCGGGAAAATGGCTTAGGAGGAGAAATTGGAAAAACTACAGTTTTCTTCTAAGGGACACTGAAGTTAGGCATAAATACTCTTTAAGTACATTAAAGACTTCTAAAAAATTTAGGTTGTTACCTCTTTTACAAGTTTGTGTGGGGGCCAAAATCACAGCAGGAGAGTTTCAGGTTGGATGCTAGGAAAATTTCACCAGAAATAATAGTAGCATTGGGTTAGAGCAGATTGCCTGATGGGGCCATATAGTTGCTGCTATTGATGGTCAGTAGAAACAGTTGAGAAATCAGTTTATCAGCAGTGAAATTAATATAGTCATCCCTGTCTTGTGGTATGACTGAAGACTTCTTGGGGGCTTTTTTGGTCTGGGGCTTTGAGAGCAACCAGCACAGTACTTGGAGTAGTATCCAGGAGCAGCAGTTACTCAATTGGATATTTATGCTACTATTTTAATCTTTGCAGGTAATTTAGTCAAATTATTTCTAGACTCTCTATGAGTAGCTAGGTCAGGATCAGGACCTTCTGAGAGCAGCTCAGTTGTGTACACAGGGATACCTGCTTTTCAAATGCATGGCTGTTTTCTACAAAGCTTTATTCCCAATCACACTATAATGTTCCAATTAGGATCCTGGACTAGAATTTGACAATGTTTTTGCTGTCAAATATAGGAAATAAAATTATATGAACATATTTTTTTTTCTGTATTAAACACAACTAGAGTAATACGCCCACTTCCCTTTTCTCTTATCATGTCCCTTCTACAGCTGTTACCTCTGCATAAAAACTACAAGGGAAGGGTAGGCAGGTAGGATGGAAGAACCCCCAATCAGCTTTTTCCCCTGTGATGTGAGGCACCACTGAAGATAGAATCCTTTCCATCAGCACACATCTGGAAAATGCATTTCAGTGTTTCAAAAGAGAAGGCTGGGAGAGAGGTCACATTTATAGGACAAATTACAAATTATATTCCTTAATTTATCACATTAAAACATTTAAAAACTTGCAAATTTCCCAAATTTTCATAATCTTTGGAGAAACTGTTTTCTTTACATATTCAAGCATTTTCTTGGTTTTTATGCCTTCAGTGTGGACAGCATTTAGGAAGAGGAGACCCTTTCTCTGCATTTTGGAATAGTGAGTAGTTTGGAGCAGTCATTTGAATGCTTCATTTGTGTGCATGCACCTCTATGTCTAAATAATCATAGTAATTTCCTTTATTCAATTCTTCAAAGTCCCAGATGAAATCTGGGTTTCAGTACAGTTAAATGCATGTAGTTCAAAATACAAAAAAGGGAAAGAAGCATTTAGTGTACAGATGGGGAACTGAATCACACAGAACTAAGAGACTGTCCAAAAATAATACAGAAAAACTGAGACAGAGCATGGATTCAAGCCTGAACTTTGTGATATCTCACTCAAATCCCTAATTACAAGGCTGTTTTTAAATTTCCACGTTGTTCTCTTATACATAACAAGTGTCATCACTTAGGCCTTTAACTATTTTGTTTTTAAATTAAACCTTTCTTCGCTCTGCTGGAACACGGAGCTGGAACACTAGTGTGACTAACCGGAAAATGATGATTTCACACCAAAGCCAGAGAGATGTGGCCAAATGGGTAGGATGCAGTCTTGCACCAGGCCTGACCCATTAGGTGTCGTGTCAAGAAGTGCCACATTGCTGCCTCCCTGCACCTTTGTGATGTATCTCACACTTGTCGCCGCAGCCCTTGGCGTGGCTCTCGCCACAGTTATCGCTCAGCATCCTTGGCTTGGGACACAGACGCCAGCTGTGCTGTTAGAGAAGTGCCATCGTGGGAAGCTGGAGCTGCAGCCAATGTAGCTGGGATATCAGCACTGCTTTTTGACATTCTTGGACCCATCCTCCTTGCAGCTCTCCTTTTCCCCCACTCTCACTTCCTCCAGATAATTTAAACTCCAGAGATCAGATGAAAATTTCTACTCAGCAATTTTTTTTCTCCCCTCCCCACCATGCTTTTAATCATAGGAGCTTGTTCAGGGAGAAGTATGTGCAATCTCAGAGACACATGTGGGTGTGAAAGAGTGCGCTTAGTAAGGCCTTTCTTCAGGTTAAGAAAACAGCAAACTCGTTCTGTGACATTCTCTCATCCTCTGGTGACCTGTGCAAGGCACAGGGAGTGTTGTACATACACCTGAAGCTAAAACAAAGCTGAAAAACATCTAAAACACTGCAGTTTTTGGGTGGGGTTGGAGTGAATGAGCAGGTGCATACCAAAGCCAAATTATCTCAGGTTGTGTTCCTGTCCTGTTTCATAATCATTAAGCAGGTTTGGGGATAGAAAACTTCCAAGAAAAAGGGAAAGAGGAGTGGGAAAGGGCAATTCAGAAGTCAGTGGCTTCCTGGAATCAGCCCAGTAGCTGCTCCTAGAGATTTAGAAGCTGAGTGTCTGTTGACTGTCAGGCCAGTGCTGTCAGTCACCTACGTTCAGGTTAATGCTTCAGGGAGCTGGCCAAACTCCAGGGGATAGCTTGCCTAAATAAAGATATCATTGCTCTTTTCTTGGAACTAGATGTTCTTCCCTCCTCCCTCAGTCTTTGCTCCTTCTTTGTGCTGTGGAAAAATGAGATGGCTCTGCACAACTTGGAGGATGTTCAGATACAGACAAAAATTTCACATCCTGCAGGAAATAAAAAAGGCTTGAATCTAGAAACCTTAAAATTTAGACTGACCCAGATTAATATGTGTGTGTGTGTACTTCAGAACAGGATGAACTGAACAGATAGGCTGAAAAATGCAGTGAGTAATATGTGTAAACTCAAGCCTTTGGTATGCAGCTTAATCTGGCACAGCACCCAACTTGCCTGACTAATCTGCTTTATGTCAGCATGACAAGGTTTGTTGGAAGTGATGATATCTTTTAGTAGACAAAGTAATTTAGTTGGCTATCTACTAGTAGTATTAGACAAGGTTTCAGGCACATAAGCCTTTCTGCAGACCACCTGAAAGCTTAAAAGAAGGCGTCACCTTTGCTTTTAGCTGACCTGTGGAAACAGTTGGGAGCTTAAAGCTTGCCTGCTCTCTCAATCTTTTCTGCTTAGTCTTATGAAGGATTTATTCTACCTTGTCTACATGATGTCTAGAGACTACCTTATCCACCCAAGGGTATAATAATTTCTTTCTTTCAAATGTTACTCTGTGTTAACAGGAAAAATTTCAGAACAGCTGGGTTTGGGGTGGGGATTAGGTTTCTGGGTACCCAGATTTTCTTTGCTAGTCATCTCCTCTGTGCTGTATGTATTCTGTATTCTCTTAAAATCAGAGCCTCTTGTGACGTCTGAATTTGTGTATCCAAAGGAGATGTCTAAAGTCAGTAACCACTATTGAAAAGCACAGATTTTGAAGTTAATTGAAATAAGATAAAGGACAATAAATGAGTTAAGTCGCTCTTCCTCTGTGCTGTTTGCCTTCAGCAAAGAAGAAGAAAAAATGAAGTTATTTAGACACTTGCCTGTGTTGTGGATTAGAAGTGATAAAGTCAAATAGCTACCAAATGCTTTACAAAAATAGCAAAATCTAGCAAGTGAGTAAAGAAATCGAAATACTCAAACTGAAGCTGAAAAAGAAAGTAATGAAAACCATCCTCTCTCATGAATAGTTTTGGTCCTCATTATAGATTAGTAGTTTTGTGAGATGATGTAGAAATGTTCCTTATTATCACAGCTTTATTGCCTACCTCTGTACATCTGTTCCAAAATTCATTTCAAAATGGCCAGACATTTCAATAATCCAGTGTGGCTTGGAATTTTCATATTGTTTCTGGTGCGTTAAAATCTGGATGGAAAGCTGGTACTTTTAAATTTACAATTGCACAGACCGTACAACATCTGGGTAGCTTTGCTCTATTGCTTTCCCTGTTCCTTTAAATTTAGACTGAAGTTATGATGTGCATGAAAGGCTAAAGACCTTGTGTGTGGCAGGTGTTATTTCAAGCTGACAAAAATTCAGTAATATGTTCATTTTACTTTGATATGGCCTTTAACAAAAATGCATAAAACTCTGATTCAAACCTTGGCAATATAGTTTTATTTTAAAAACAGGCAAATGGGACATCTTCTGGACTAGGAGAAAGTAACAATCAGCTTATATGTGTGCATGTGTTTGTGTTTATTTAAAAATATATTAATGAAATTGTTCCCTAAGAAGTTATTTATTATTATTCCCTACAATTAAGCTTCTCTATTGAGATGCACTTATGTACTTTCTGGAGGATCAGTAAAATGTTTTGGACTCTTATTTTCCATGAATGATAACACAGAGGCAAATTGCAAACTTCTTATTATATATATCACACACATTATATATATATAGATTCCTTAGAAGTGTCTTGATTAATTACTCATCGTTGGCAGTCCAACAGCCATAATTAAAGTGATCTGTATAGAAGAATCTTTAGCAGAGTGAAACCTCTTGGTTCCAGTGGTCCATGCTGAGCTTTGCTGCTTTACATGAGCTAAGATATATTTGATATATGGGTGTTGTGCCCCAATACATCCATGGCATCCTAAATATAGTCTGTATAAGAAGACTTCTTTAGCCTGCAGGGTTAGTACTTGTATTTCTATTTAAAAATAAACAACAAAAAATTCCAAGCCAGCAACAACTCCATACCCTCCTAACCCTCCCAAAATCATAATTCATAAATATGGAAAGGATGCAAACTTTATATGCATCATCCCTGTGTCTGATTGAACCAAAATCTTCAGGGAGATTTTTAAATGCTGCACACCTGAATCTTCTGAATGAGTCCATGGGGTTTTCTGTATTGTTCATGTTTAGGAAGAGAAAAAAAAAGAATTTTGGGGAAAACTGCATGTAACTAAATCCCAGCTTAATGGTTTTACTCCTTAATCCTTTGGAGTTCCTGTAACCTCCTCTGAGAGACGTGTGGGAGAGTGCTTGTGGCTGGAACATTGGTTAAAAGCCCCATCCCAGTTGTGTTTGGCATTACTCTTGAGGTGGGTATAGTGCTATTTTGCCAGAACAGGTCTGATCAAACTGCATTTTCAACCTGACCTTCTCCTCACCCCTAATAACTTCCTGGTTGCTTGGTCAGAGAGAGATTTATGAGCAAGAACAAAGTGTGATGTGTCTGTCCCAGCAGCGAGGGAAACCAGAAAACTTAATAAGAGAAAAGGGAGGGGGAAAGAAGAGGGAGAATGAGAAGGAAGAGAGGCTGAAAGTGAGTCTGGGTTTCAGACAAGCACTTCAGCTTCTGGTCTACTGTAATTACCCAGCCACTGAAGAAATAAAACCTTGAAAAATCAATTTTATAAAAAAATCAATGTTTCAAACCATTTGAAAAGCTCTCATAATTTTAAATCCCTCTACAATGTACATGTTCAGGGCCCTGATCACCTTCAAAGTGAAGTACTCCAAAAACTTTAAATTGTTCTGCACAGAAAAGGCTCTGAACCCCCATTTCACTCCCAAATGGAAGCAGTTTCGAAAATGTGAAGCATACCAGTAATTTTTAAATAAACCTCCCTGCCCAACCCTCCCCATGCTTCCGTGAAGTTCATACATCTCAGAGTTTCAGTGTTTTATTTATATTGAAAAAAATTCTGCTTATAATCTATAAAGATGATTTTTGTCAACTATAATAAAAGTTTTTTTTAAAGTTAAAAATATGAAGGGTTTTCTCAGGTTTTTAGTTACTGAAATCATGAATCTTTTCACATTAAAAGTTTTTCTATTTATTCCTGTATTTGGTCCAGACAAAAAGTACAAATTGATGAGTATAGCTGTTGTAATTTCCTAACTTACAGCTCTGTGCAGAAAGTGATTTTACATTGAATTGTAATTTCATTCACAAGGGCTTTAGACCTTATATAATTAAAATACCTCAATCCTCTTCAAATTAGAAAAGCAAATTGTTACATATCATAAGTAGGTGCTTTTCACTCTAATGACAGTCACTTAGATGATTTATGACATACATTATTTTATATCAAAGTACAATGAAATAGGCATTACCAAAGGTAATCTCAGTAATGTCTGAAAAGGGATCTCAAACCTCAGTGCAACAATGAATGCAGTATTTAAAATGCAAAACCCAAAGACATTATTATGGTTTTGATTTCTTATGCTACAGCTTCTCCTGATCTGGTATATTAGTACAGCAATACAAAGGGTGTTTTGGATGTATTTTGCTAAGATAACAGACAGGAAAAATGAAATATAAAGTCAGGTTTTATGCAGGAATTGTTATCAAAGGGATGATAAAGTAAAACCGCATAATCACAAGAAAAAACAATTGATGATGTACAAACTGAAATATATTGAGTTCATGTACTAATTTTCAGCTTTTAAGACCTTGCATTATTAAAATGCATAATAAAATAAAATGCTTAGATAATGTATAAACAAATCAGAATAAAGCAGCTTCTTGAATATGATTATTTTCATATTTCTGTATTCTGTATGAAGATTATCCCTTCTCTCCTCCCCCACTCCTGCTGCAGTGACCGATTCCAGAGTCAATGGTGAGAATCCCAGTGTCCTCAGTGTCCTTTGTGGCAGGCAAATGCTAGCCTGCAACACTGCCTCAGAACAGGGACAAATGGCTACAAATGAGAACAAATGGCTTTATGCTGGCCACGAATACCTCTATGCTGGAGATGAGAAAAAGTGCCTAACCATCTGAATAGTGAGACAGGAGCAAAATTCCTGCAGGAATAATTGAAATAATAATAAAAAAAATTAAAACATTAGAAAGGTACATTGATTTTTTAAGTATGAAGTTGAGATTTGAGGTGGTTGCCTGCAGTGTTCTAGGACCTATAGGGCCACTTGTGGGATACATCCTGCAGGCAGCAGCCTTGCAGAGATTTTCCTGTGCTAGTTGCTGAATGGATGTACTTGTCTGAAGTGAGGAGGTCTTGGTGTGTGAGGGCCCAAAAGTCATAAAGGCTGATGGAAAGGGTGTCTGACTAAGCAAATAAATGCCAGAGTTGCTTGGTTTGGGATGAGTAATTGTCAGAGTTTCAACAGTTCTGGTGTAGGGACTTCACGAGGGCAGAGAAGTGAGCATCAGGGAACCCACAAGAATGACTAAGGGATTGGGAAACCTGATTTACTCTGAAAATCTTAGGAAAGCCCAGCCTTGTTAGCTTGAGGGTTATGGGAGACTTGATCACCTGCTGGGACAGCACGCACGGGGAGCACAAAGCCCCTGTTAAATCTGCCAGATCCTGGTGCAGACCTCAGAAGGGGTTCCCAGAGACTTCCCAGCCTGTCATTCCATTCTCCCCCACTCTGTCCTCTCATGCCCAAACAATGTTTGGTGGAGCTAGACCCGTTCAGCCTCAAAATGTAGCAGGATGAATATCATGAACTTCCCAAAGGCTGAGAGGGATAGGCAACATGTTGTTCATAATGAAAAATGTTCAGAAGGAGATGACAGGTTTTCTGAGAGAGATCTTTCCCAGGAATCAGCTCTCAAAGCACTGTGGCTGTGCCAGCTGAGCATGTTTGTCCCTGATGGCTGCATAATCGATGGTGTTGTGGTCTGGTGCTCACTGACTGAGCCCCAGCCTGAACGTGCTCAGCAGTTTGCCTCTCATTTGCGTCAGCATCTAAATAAAGATGAATACCCTTTTTTTTTCCTCTTTTCAAGATGGGCTGTTAATTTTATAACAGAAGAGCAATCTAATGACTTACATAATTGGGATCATGTTTTTAAAAATTTCAGAAGACTTTTTTTTCACTATTCAGCAGCCATAATTAGGGAGAAAATTGTAAAGGCTCTTAACACCAAGATAAGTTCAGGGTTAGAGCACGGTTATTATGGTCCTAATAACACCATGGCTGTGGGTTTGATCCCCGTATAGACAATTCACTTAAGAGGTGGACTTGATGATCCTTGTGATTCCCTTCCAACTCAGAATATTCTGTAAAATGGCAGCAGTTAGATTTTAAAAGCATCCTGAACAGCAAGACTTCCCCTTATTCAGAAAATCTGGTCACAGTTTTACACACCAAAATGTAACCTTGGGGGTTTAAGAACATAATAAATTCACATTTCATTTTGAATAGAATTTCTTTCCAGTGCCTGTGCTTAAAGTGCTACTTGGAATAAACACTTTTGGCAGGAAAAAACCCAACATGTATCTTGAGGCTAATTTCATATTTAGCCCTGAGAAGCTGTGGTCAGTCAGTCCTGGCTCATTGTGCCACTACAGTCTCAGCTGAGAAAATGGAGATAAGTAGTCTACAGTGCTACAGTCTGGCCCAAGCTCCCTGCTGCTTCACAGCTGGACAAAAGCTCTTCCCATTCTCCCCCATTTTCCCATCCAGATGAAGGAGTTGAGCATACCACACTTGCAAGACCTGTTCTGGTCAGTGCTGGAAGTGGGTAAAGGATGTGAAGGCAGGAGCTACAGTGCTGCTTCTTGGTGGGTGCAGAAATACTTCCATGTATCTCAGAAGCATTTTCTTACTTTCAGGGTTAATATTCTGATCTGTCCAACTTGATCAACATTTCCTGCTTAGTGAGGGAGATAATATTAGGAAGAAATTCTTCCCTGTGAAGGTAGTAAGGCCCTGACACAGATTGCCCAGAGAAGCTGTGGATGCCCCATCCCTGGAACTGTTCAAGGCCAGGCTGGATGAGGCTCTGAGCCACCTGGTCTAGTGGAAGGTGTCCCTGCCCATGGCAGAAGACTGAAATGATTTCTAAGGTCACTTTCAACTCAAGCCTTTCTATGGTTCTGTGAAAAATTCAGCTTAATAAGCAAATGTTTGTGCTTCTTGATGAAGTGTTTTACTCTGGTGACAGTTAGGAAGAAAATGGAGGGGAGGTTTCCTGGATAACAGCAAATGGTCACGTTGGGCATGGTTAGGGATTCAAACCTGACCAGTGTCCACCTGCATTCTTTGATAGATCTAAAGTTGGATTCCTCCTTGTAACTCTTTTTGTCTTGCTATGAGCTCCCCTGGTCTGGCAAGTGGGATTTTGAACAAATATATGAACAAAGCAGCAACTATAATCATGGCCTTGTGCTTAAAAAGAGAAATTTTTCCCTACCCTGCCATTGCCTGAAAAGCTTCAGTGACTGAAATATGTGCAAAGCTCAGAGCTCCTGAGCAGACGTGCTCTTCTGGGATCTCCTGATGATGATGGCGTGGAAAAGAGCCAGGAAGAAAACTGTTGTGGGGGGAATGCATTGTGAAGGTAGGTAACCATTTAGCTTGTAGAACTGATGAATGCACTTTGGAGAGCAAGAAGAGAGACTTTTTAATAACAATAGTGAACCTGTTTGACATGGATAAACTGGATTTTTGGGATGAGGGGGCTGCTATCATTTAAAAATAAACAATTAAAAAAAATATTCAGTTAAGGGTGGTTTTTCTATTGCTTTCTGTAGAGACATTACCTGCCAGTTGCTGGTTTCCACGTTTAAAGCTATTTTCTCACTTGGAGATTCAGTTCCACGCTATTAGTTCTGTAAAAATTCCTGCCAGAGAAACTGTGGAAAGATCATGGTGGTGTTTTTAAGATAAGATGGAATATAGCAGGTGTAGGAAATGCATAAAGCAACAAGCATAATAAGGGTTTCTCTTCTATTTTACCAAAGAGGAAAAAATATAGCAATGAGCTCTTGGGGTTAAGATAGCATTGTGGGGTTGAGGTTGAAGGAGAGATGACTGGTGCTTTCCTTGGCTATACGATGAAGCTGAAGTCAGCAATTACCTAATTCAGCTCTTTCTGTGGGGAGAAGGATGCTTGTGTGCCAGATGGTGGGTCCAGAGGTTCAGTACT
Organism: Toxostoma redivivum; assembly: GCA_013397375.1. Taxonomy (NCBI): domain Eukaryota; kingdom Metazoa; phylum Chordata; class Aves; order Passeriformes; family Mimidae; genus Toxostoma; species Toxostoma redivivum. Next base: position 577,208 of record VXBI01008509.1, on the reverse strand, counting down.
GCCTGTCCTCACACAGAGGCACTTTGTCAGGTGCATGCTCTGCCTGGGTGTTTCTAGGGCATTTCCTGTTTTCTCAGCATGGACTTACATGATTCTTTGTCAAGGTGTGTTTGGCAATAACTGTTTACCATTGGATGGTCCAGGAGCAGGACATACCTCTATGCTTGGTGGAAGTCACCTATTTAGGACTTTGAATTCATCAGTACTTCTTTTATTGGAGTACTTTTGTTTTTCATGAACTTATCTGCTCTATTTGTAATATCCTCATCCTCCAAAAAGGTAAGTACAATAAGCCCAGAGAATTGCTTTGAGCAGTGAAGTTTAGTACTTGTAACGTGAGACATCCTAAATAGCCTAATGCCCATGTGGATTTGCTGGGCACTGCTCTTCATTGCATCCAGCTCTTGTGCAGGAGAGTTTGGGGTCATCTCACAGCTGGCTACAAAGCCTGTCTTCTTTCTAACTCTGTCCCAGCTGTGTCTGCAAGCACTAGCTCTTATTTCCCACCCATCTCTTAGCCAAATACTTGGTATTCTGATCTTTCCCCAAGTCATCTTTGGCTCCTTGTCCTCCAACCATGCTTCCTGTAGCATGGAAAGCAGAAGGGCAGGCAGCTGCATTGGTTCTTCTTGCATTCAGGGTGCTCTGGCTATTTTGTCCTCAATCTGCTTGAGGATTTCTGTCCCCTAGAGGGACCAAAATTCCTTCCTTTCCAGGTTATTCCAAAGCTTGGTGCTTCTGAGCTGCACCATATGCCATAGAAGAGGAAGACAGGTCATGGAGAGTATTCCAGTCTGTCTGGTCCAGGCCTGCTCTCACTTGGGAGAGGGTTGCTGGAGAGTCATGGAAACTCTGTCACTATTCAGTGGCCTGCATTATCCCTGAAATTTGGGAAGCAGCTTTTAATCTGCTTCAAGAGCACAGGGCTACACTTCCCTGGCCTGTTGACTGTGGGCTTTGGGGAGCATGTGTCACCCACAGAAGCCAGGAGGCAGGGTGGGTATCCATGGAGTGGATCCCTTCATGGTTGAGGGAGGGCTCCACTGATTTCTATTTTGATATAACTTTATTCCTCTCACCCTGCTTGGGTGCCATGCTGCAAGTGATTTTGAGAAGAAATAATATGTGTTCTTGCTCCAACAGGATATAAAAATGACTTTATATTAGACAGTCCATATTTTATTGAAGTTTGCTCCGTATTAGTGTCATAGAAGGCCTTGATTTCAATATAACAATATGGAAGTGCACGTGTAATTTGTCCTCTGATCACATTAATGCTAAACCACTGTACATGGTAGTAATGTTAAACTAATGTGACAGAATAATATAAGTATAAAGTGATGTAAAACCATTAATATTATAGAAAGATATTAATTTTATACAAAGGATTCTAAGGAGTAATTTGAATAAAACTCCTTGTCTCTTTCTCTGATCTAGTTGAGCTACTTTGATCAAAAGATAATCCTGATCAACAAACTTAATATTAGCTAATTTCCATACAATGGCTTCTTGTCTCTTGCTCATGCATAGCTCAAACCCAGCTTGCTGCTCTCGGGAGCTCTACTCTCTACAGCATCTGATCTTGAGGAACAGAGAGAAGAGATGTGAGACCAGAGGTGAAGCAATTTCTTGGTAACCTGGTCCACTTGGGCATGCACATTTCCCCAGTCAAGTTTAAAGGGCATGTAAAGCTTTAGTGAATTGAGCCGTAAATGTTTAATTGTACGAGTTGCTCCTTGAATACAACAGTGGGGCAAGTTGCAACCACTAGCAAAAATGACTGTATATTGAGTATAAAAGCAACCTTCTTTCACAGCAGATTTCAGTTTTGCTCAGAGAGCTGTATAGCATTTATTTTAACTCCCTGCAAACTTAAGATCTCTGAGTAAACAAAGTAGGAGCTGGATGATATCAAGACGTGCTTTCCTCTCATTTAATCAGATCATTGAGGACAGCCAACAAGAATAAATAGTATGTGAAAAGCCAGATTTCCAATAAAATTAAATGAAAAGTTATAAGGCTGTGGTTTTTGGAACAGCCTCTCTTTTGTGGTTCTTGGTTGAGTGTGTTTGTCAGATTTTTATAAGAACATTATTGCTTTAAGAAAAAAATTTAAACCCTGAGAAATTACTCTCAGTCTAACGAGTTCTTTTCCACTGACTACAGACATCATTAGGGGATGGCTATAGCCTGAGGCTGTGCATGAACTTTTTCTTCTAACTGTACACTTTATGTATAATTTAGCTTTCTTGCCTAAATTATTCAAGCAAATAGTGAGTGAAAATAATGGAGTTCACTGAAACCTTCCACAGTATTAAAATAAAACAGTTTTTTACGTTGATTTGAATTTTTAAGCTTTTTAATCACGGATTTCAAATGGAATACGCATGTCTTCAGCTCTTCTCTGCTTGTCCCCCTGTGCCTTTTTTCAGTAAAAGGAAGGAAGAAAGGAAATGAACTTCAGCAAATATCCCATTAATTAATAAATGTTGCTTACAACTACTTAAAGTAGAAGTAATATTAATTAAGCAAAACCTATAGATATAGAAAATACATTCAGCAAGTATTGAACTACAGACTGTTATCTCTTTCACCCCAAATAAAGTCAGAGTTCAAATACTGTTGAGTTGCTTTAAGCTGCAAAATACTGTTAGGGATCTCTATGCAATAAGTCTTAACTCTAAAATCTAGCACAAAGGCTAAAATTATTTCAGATGGTATTTTTCTAGCTTGATATCAGTCTTCAAAAAAATCTTGCTTTGAAACCCAGGCATTGATCCTATGCTAGGAAATTGGTACCTTTTCAGGGAACCCTGCAGATTTCTTCCAGGTGAAGAATCAACACTTTAAATATTTACTATTGGAGCCAGTCCTCTGCAATCTTGTCCCTCAAATTCCTTTTATAGAGTACTGCTGATGCTATTACTAATGTGGTAAGAATTATATCTAAATCTGGATGGATTCACTAACTGTATGCCATCAAGAAAACATACCCTGTGAAAGTTAAGGAGTCTTAGTGATGTCTGCAAGCAACTCTGCTGTTCCTTAGCTTGGGTACATTGTGCTTTCACTGGATGTCTGTTAGAAGTAGCATAATAATGATTTTCCATATATGGTGGGAAAGCAGCCATGTCAAGGCACCTGCTGTGGTTCAAGATGGGATTGGACTCTGCAATCCCATTGGAGATCAGCCACTACAGAAGAATCTCTGTGGGATTGGGACCATGCTCTCAGTGAGAAGCATTACATGAGGCAGAGGTGTAAGTAATAGCTTTAACTGATTTCCCTGCACATAAGCAATAACTAATGTCTGTGGTTTGTCAGTGGGCTTTGGATTAACCCCAAGTAGTCAAATGTCCGACATCTCTCAGTGCCTGATGTAGCTACTGTCACTGAGCTCTGCTCTTATGCAGTGTGGCAGCTTCTTGATCCACACAGCTTATTTATTCAGACTGCAGAAATACTGGGCCATTTGCTTCAGGAGCTTTCCCCCAGTCTGAGGCTGTACATAGGATGTATTTCCACACCTGAAAACAAGGTTGGATTGTTTGAAAAAAAAAACAAACAAAACAAACCAACAGTGTGTCTTTGGAGATACTTTTTAAATTTATAATTCTATGACAAAGAAATACCCCAGGAGCAACCATCTTATGTGCTCTGTCACAACCCTCAAAAATCACAAAGCAAACCAAGAGACAAGAGTAAAGACAAGTTTGAGGAACATTTTTGTGAATTTTGCAATTCTCCTGCGTTTTTTGGCAATTATTGGCATAGCATAGGTAGCAGCAGGCAAAGATTTCTGGAAACCAATAATAATCACAGAATCACAAAATCAATCAGGTTGGGAAAGACCTATGGGATCACTGAGTCCAACCTATGACTTGACCCCATGGTGTCAGTCAGACCATGGCACTGAGATCCATGTCCAGTCTTCCCTTAAACACCTCCAGGGATGGTGACTCCACCACCTCTCTGGGAAGCCCATTCCAAAGTCTTACCACCCTTTCTGTGAAAAAGTTCCTCACAATGTCCAATCTCCTGGTGCAGCCTAGAACTATGTCCTCTTTTCCTAAATGGAATTTGTTCTGTGGAAACCACCTTGAAAAGATATTCACTCTAAGATTAATTATTGCAGTGATTTTTTCCTTTTATTACTTTCTTTAGTAGAGATATTTTTTTTCTGATAAGAGCAGACATTTTTTACACTTTGTATTTATTAAAACCTGATTGTAAGGGTATTTTATGTCACTATTGGGCTCATTGTATGTCTCGATTGCTTGCAGTCACTTCTGCGTGTATATGCATCAGGGGCAGTTGCATAAATTAATTAAGCCAAATAATTAAAATTTAATTCCATACAATTCATAGGATGTACAATCTGTGCTTTTACTGAAGAACTTTCTGAAGTGAAGCCTGGTGATTTTCTGTAGTGATGGCTATTGACTGTGAACTTAGAAAAGGAGTAGTAGAGCCATATAACTTGGAAGATTCTCTCATGTTCACCTTTTGGTCATATTGTGAGGTGTTGCACAAGAAAATGATACTCACTTTTTATGCACAATGCATCAGTCTTTAGCTCTCTAGTTAATGCAAGTGATGATATGCAATCCTGATGTAACAATTCCATGGGAAGTACCTTTTTACTCTGCATTTATTTGATTGCTCTTGAGTCTTCAATACTTGGGGGAAAAAGTCAGGAAGAGAAAAGAAGAATTACAGAACTGGGAAGCACTTGAAACTGAGCTGCTCAGTTAATTGCCCAGTAAGGTCTAGACTGTGAAATCCTTTGACAGTACAACATCATTTTTCCACTGAATTCATGTTCACCAAAGCCCAACTCAGCATCACATGAGAAAATTCTCCTTTTAGGGATGTTGGACATTCTGTACAACCACAAGATCAGCACAGAACTACTCAATTCCCTGTTTGTGTCAGGAGATTAAAACTCTTGGTGAAACTGAAATGATTTCTCAGTACACCTTGTAGAATAGCTGCTTCCTTTCCTTTTTCTCCTTATGTATTTCAATTTTCCGTTTTTGGTTTTTTTTTTTGTTTGTTTTTTTTTTTNTCTTTTTTGTTTTTTTTTTTTTTTTTTTTTTTTTTTTTTTTTTTTTTCTTTAAATCTGTTTGGCAACAGGCTTTGGGTTGGTATTCCATGGCAGTCTATCATTTGACTGCCCAATGTATTGAATATTCCTGACTCATGCTTGTTCACATGCTGCAGAGGAATCTGTGACTTTCTCATGCATATTTTTTTTAAACTCTTTTTAGTTGTGTGGTAGATTTTATGAAATTTGTGCCCGCAGAAAGGATCTCTGGCCCTTTACAGACTGTGGTAGCTGTGGTACTGTTCTGTGCTCTCTGTGTTATTAGACAGCTTGCCTAAAGTTTAATCTGCCACCTATCACAGTTTCCCCATGGATATTTTGTCTGTGTGTGTATTTAAGGGCATTTCCACACTTTAGGCAGAACCTAGGAGAGGGAAAAGCAGCTCTGCTGAAGTGTCCCCTGGACATGATGAAGTACGTTTAGCGGTTCATCCAGCAAATGGAATTTTTATGTCAGACTCAACCCTTGTCACTTCTGCCCAGGGGTGGATTAATGGCTGAGTTTATGGGGCCATGGCCCCGTTCCCCCAAGCAGTATGGAACCCTGGCTTCTCCTGTCACCACAGAAACCTCCATTGTGGCTGGCAGCCGGGGGGTGACACGAAGATGCATTGCTGGGGAAGAGCTCAAGGAGCTCCCCGTGGGTTGCAGAGCCAGCTCATTAAATGCAGCATCTTCAGAGACAATGCAGTTGCTCCCACACCTGGCCCCTGTCACTTTTCCCAACCCACATCTTGGGAAAATCTTTCCCCTTCTCATAAAATTTTGGGAGCCTTTGCTGCTCTATGGACCAAGGTAGAGAATAGGAAAAAAAAAAATCTCAGTTTTGGTCTTGGCTTTCTGCATTAAACCAAAGGAAACATTGGTTTCCCTTTGGAAAAATTTACTGATTCATCAGTTTCTCTCATCCTGAGTGGTTTTGCTGGAAGTTCCCTGCTGTCCCAGGTTTCTCCATCCAATTTAGTCAGTCTTGTTGCAGAACTTCCCACTTCTTGCGTCTCTATCTTGTATTCACCCAAAATTTACCTCTTCCACTTTTTTATCTTTTTTTTCTTAGCACTCCTTCAATTTGGCCTGGGCTAGTAAGAATATCTAGGGTTGCCTCACCTAATGGTCCAACTGTTTTCCTGTACTACCAAACAGACTTAACTGAACTGCTTTCAAACATTGAGGGCTAATTAGTTAAATTTCTGTTCCTCTGAAAAGGCTTAAAAATTTCATTCCAAACTTGCCAGAAAAGCAAGTTGCCAGAAAAGACACAAAATTTAGATGAGATATTTTAAAGAAAAAAGGAAAATCAAAGTTTGTGGCTTACAGCACTTGTCTCAGCCCTGTTGAAGGGAACTGAATACACATGAATGACCTCCTCCATAAACACATTTCTTCCTTACTCCATGAATGTTTAATTACGGGTGAAAATGGGACAACCCCAGCAACAGAAATTTATGGCAACCCTGCCTAAAGCTTGATGGGTTGAGATATTTTCACAAGGATGTGGGAGACACTGGGATCAAAAGTCTGCTCTAGCAGAGTAATGGCAGGGTTTGAATGTGTGGTTTGGTCCTGTGTGAACAGCTTAAATCCCCAGGCTGTTTCATTTAGAGAGAGAAGCCAACATTGATCCCTTCTGTGGAGATGTCCCATTTGGTGGTTGGAGACTGTAGGGAACGTGCTATGGTCCATGAAACTGTTGTAATTGTACTTTTAAATCCATTTGTGCAAATCTGCAAAGAAGTAACAAATAAAAAGGGAATTCACAGGCAGAAAATTTGTCTCTACTTGGTTTCGTATGAAATGTTACTTGGACCTTGGATTATAGAAAGGTTAAGCATCATCAGTGAACACTGAACTATGGAATAAACCAGCAGAGGTGTGAAAAATCCAACCCTCTAGGTTGTTTGATTTTTCTTACAAGAGTCTGCAGCAAAATGTTTGGTTTTTTTCACATCTAATGGCATTTTCAAGCTAAATAAATTTATGTGTATTAGGTTCTGCAAGGAACAAACACTTAAATCTAGGTCAGGTTGATTGAGAATCTTTCCTTTCTTTTCCTCTCCAAATTTTCATTTTCCAGGAGTATACTGATGAGTCTCTCATTCCCTTAAAACTTTGCCCTCAAAATTCTACTTACTTATGCTTGTAAAGCACTTTGTGATAATTACTTGTGAGAGCTGCACTATCAAAATATGTTTTATTGTGATGCACTTACTTCAGGATAGTGTGTTCCATGTTCTGCCAGTCCTTATGCTCTTCTGCAGGTGCCTGTAAGTACTTAGGAAATGTAGAAACTCAAACCAGTCTTTTCAATTTAGTGTTGTAAAAAAAGTTTTAGCTTTCTTACATTTCGTTTTTATAATTCATTTTATTGTGCAGAATTCTGAGAGGGGTGAAATGATGGATGGGTAAAGGAGACAGTAAAAAGAGAGGAAGAGTGGCCTTGTTTGGACTCACTGCTCCAAGAAGAAATCAGAAATGAAGTTTCATGGCCCATAATATTTTCAGGTGGTTTTATAAAGGACTCTTTTTCCCCCCCCTACTCTTTTAATTTTTAAAGCACCAGCTCTGCTTATATGGTGGAGTCGGAGGCCATGTCTTATACAGCCCCTGCACAGTGTCAGTAGGCACTACACAAACGACAAAACCCTGTTTTTTTCTAAGTTGGGTCAACCTGAATTTAAGGGTTGTTTCAGGACAGTGAAAGCAGCTCCTTTGGGAAGCCCACATGGTCATTGCCCTGCTGCCATGACTGCCCAGAGCTACTGATCAGCATCGCTCTAGGAGCACTGCAGCTCTCTGGGGTACATCCAAACAGGCCAACACATAGACAAGAAACACTGTCAGTACCTGGCTAACCAGTGAGAAGGGGGAGGGCGTGGGTAACAAACCCCAAACACGACACCACACTAATGCCTTCATGTCCTGAAACCTGTCTAGAGGATTAATAGTCCTTATGGTCGGCTGCTGGTGATGGTCTCTGAGGTCTGACCTCCCATATCCTGTGACAGGAGAGTGGGAGAAGAGAAGAAATCCTACAGACACCTCTGCCACACTGGCTGGAGACTCTGGTCTTCAACCTGATGTTCTTTAAGACTTTCTCTCCCTTTCAGAGTAGTGACATTCCTTATTAGCCATCATTTTTTTTTTCCAAGTGAGATACACAACAGATGGTTACACTGGTGAGATATGTGTGTTTTTCTCACAAGAAAAAAAATTAAAAGGCCAACTTTGCAGCTCTGTTTTGCATTAACCACAGAGGTGTAAAATGCTGCCAAATTTGAGAGCATTTTTATTTATCTCTGGCTTGGCTTCATATGATTGCAAATGACTAGGCAAGGTGTAGAGAGTGAAAAGTCAGGCCCAGACTCACAAGGGAAAGGGGAACTGGCTGACAGATATCTTGGAATGAAGTTCACTCCAGAAGGGAAAAATAAGAGGAGGAAAAATGTTCCTTCTCTCTTCCTCTTGCTGCCCTCTTTCTCCTTGTGCACTTTTCATTTTGTTAGAGCACTATTTATAAGTACTTTTACAGTCTGCCTACTGAACCCCTTCATCTAGACATTATTTCGCCATGCCATCCAGGGAACTACCTGCTTCTTTTTTGCCCCACAGAGATTATTTGGCAGGGATACTGCTAGCCCTCCTTGCCCTGTCAGAGATCTCATATCTGGTGCAGTTTGCTATTTTTATGACTGTTGATTATTTTGCCGCAAACATTTGTATTATGGCATCATGACCCCAATACACTGGGTACAGCCTAGAACAGCAACAAAAAATTATTCCTGTCCTGAATATCTTTTATTCAGCCGTCCTGTTTCCCAACCTGTATTAGCAGAGGAAAACTGGGACAAAAGAAAACTCTGCTGCAGGGGCCTCGAGGTTTTTACATGTTGAAGTTTTTTGGGTTGGCAGCCTGCCTCGCTTTGCCATGTGGCTCTTCGAGAGGTGGCATTTCAATACCACATATCCAAGAAGGATGGGGAAGGCGGGCAGCAGAGCTGATGGCCCACCCTGGGTTGAGTCCTCAGCCAGGAGAACCTCTGGAGACACAGGCACAGCTACCGCCGATTATTTCTTTTATTCTTTCCCTCCCGCTTGGTTATTATGCTTCAGCTTTGAAACTGAGCTTTGTTTCAGCCTGGTAGCCCGTGGCAGTGGACTGGAGAGAGGAGGGTTTTACTGAGCTACCAAAGGCATTGTGTGCACGGGAAGAAAATGTGTGAAGAATTGAAATTATATGGTTGTACTGGGAGTTTGTTGTGGTGGCAACACTGGCTCGCATCTTCTGGTAGCTAACGGAGCATGGTGGGATGATCTGAAGATGAAATGAGTTTGATATGCTGGGACATGACATTTAAAAAGAATGGTGAAATTATATTTCTTATTTTCTTTTGTGCAGAGAGAATGCATCTTGGCTTTCTGTACAAAGTGTGTGATTGTGGGGTACTTCCAGTCTGGTTCTTGCCTTCAAAATAGAAGCCGCACTGTCCACTCCTCCCTCTTTCCCTTTTGTCTTACTGCTGCAGGCAGTACACAAAGCACATGGTGGAGTCCCAGGTCCAGATCCTGAGATTCCCCTAGCCAGTGCCCATGGGCAGCACTACTCTAGGGCTGCCCCCTGTGATGCTCTTGGAGACAAATGGCAGCAGGGTGCAGAAAGAAAAGGAATATTTCAAAGATGTCACTCCCAGCAAGAGGTAAGATGGTTTAACTAAGCTTTGGTGATATTGGCATTCAAAAAAAAAGGTTTTATTCACAAAGTGGGGAAGAATAAGGGAAAGCTGAAGTCTAAGGTCAGAAATATCTATTTTCAACATATCTGGAATCCTAGGAAGGGCAAAGTATCTCATTTGTCCCATGGAAGTGATTGTGAGCAGGTTGATATCTGGGTTTTTGCTAGCCAAGCTAGTTGGCTAAAATTGTTTAAATGCCATCAGCCGCATAAGCTGCACATTATTTTTTATTCTGCCCCCTAATTGGCTGCCCAGTAAGTGCTTTCAATGTGTACTGTGTGAGGTGAAATGGCACATGAATAATGTCACAGGTGACACTTCCAATCTCTCTGTTCAGGAAGGTGCATGCCAGTGAAACCACATCATAGGTACCTGCACACCATCAGGAAGCACAAAAGGAGTGCTACCATTGCCAGGACAAAGCGATAAAAAGAAAAATAACATGAAAGGAACTATTCCTAGACATGTCTTTTTCAGTAGTCATCCATTCCTAATAATCCCTGTGATTTTTGAGAGTCATTCTGAGCCCTTCCTTCCATTGAACGTGGAAATAATTACTGGTATAGATATCCTTAATTTGCTTTAGTGTAAATTAAAGCTGAATACCATCTTAATTTATGGGCTTTCTCTAAATGCCTTTACATATTTTTTTTTTTTAAGATCAAAAACAAAGCATCCACCACATATGATAAGAATGTTGCTGGTTTGGGCTGATTGCACTTTTTCTGTGTATAATGAAGAGCTTACTACTTGTGAGCAGGGAGAAGATTTAATGAATCACAAAAGTACATAATTTATTGTGGAATGTATTCCACACATATTTCAGAGCAAATTCCATGGAAAATGTATGTGAGTCGTATTTCTATGAATCAGACTCTCAGAATTCTTCCTTAGAAACAGCTTGTTCTACATTTTTATAAAGGAGCTGCAGCATTTATAGTGCACCATTGAATTAACATTTTGTGGTTAAAAATGCAGCCCAAGAAATTAAAATGATATTTGAAACATAAATCCTGCGTGCTAACAACTATCGTTATAAAAGCCAGCCAGAATCAACAGACATAGCTTGTTTTCTGCAAGGCTCTTTCTGGAGACCAGTTCTCAAAAAACATCTGTACAAATGCAAGGGAAGAAAAAAATAAAAAGAGCCTCAACAGGAATAGAAACCATCAGTGGTTAGGTGTGTTATAAATATATTATTACTTCATTGTAATGGTATACAGGCTTTGGCGAGACTGGGGGTGACCTCACTGGCTGTCGGACCTCAAGTTACTCCCAGGGAAGGAGCCTGTGGGATGGGATTCCCTCCTTGCACACGTGGGTGGGGAGAGAGCAAACCCAGATAATGTGGAGGGACTCCATAGTGGCTGTACATGCAGGAGCTGTTGGGTTGGCTTTGTATCAGACCTGGCAACAAGGGGCTTTGAGAGCTTTTCTTATCCTGCCTCCAAAATAAATGTGCTGAAATCTTTTATTACTTAGAGGTTCTCACTGATGTCTTGACCACCTCAAGCTCAACTTCATTAGGTGCTTTTCTGAGTCTGTCCTTGCAAAGCAAAATCCTCTTCTTATTGCTGGATGTAGACTAACGATTTTAGTGACTCAGCTTCAGGCAAAATCTTTGCTAAAATGCCCGGGCATTTGACCTCTTTAAAATCAGCACATACATAGTCTGGGACACACTAAATATTAGCTGCTGCAGAAATTGCTGGTCAATTACTTCTTTTTAGTCTTATTAAAAGACATTTTTGAGTCATAAGAAAAAGCTCAACTTCCTCCTTTTGACAAGAGGGGAGAAAATTTTGCAACTACAGAAAACAGAATAAACTGCAAAAAGATGAATCTTTATTGGAATATAGTCCAGATTTATCTGTGTTACTTCTTAGCAGACAACTATAGACAAATTTGTGTGACTGTATACAAGTACAGATTTGTAGACGATCTCTGTTTTTCAATCAAAACTGGCAAGACTAATGGAAGAAATGGTTTAATATATCAAGACTATATCTACAAGTATGAAGTTGGTTTATTAATTAAGGATTATCATGTTTTGGTCATGTTCTTTTGACTGTTCCCTGGGATTGTGGGAACTAGACAGGGAGAAAGGTGATGCTGCAAAAAAAGATGGGGGATTGGAGTTAATAAAGTTCTAGTAAGTTGGAGCTATCAGGCTGCTTGGTGGGGCAGCACCTGTGGGGAGGGGACTGCTGAAGTTCCTCTCTTCCTCTATTACTTCTGCAGCTATTCTTGATGGTTGCAGCCTCAGATGGCTTCTTCAAAGCCAGGCAAGTAATCTGAAGGACAAATGTCCCAAAACTAAAGGAAAGAAATTATCAATAATTAGTACTTGTGTTGCTTTGTCTTCTTTTGTGGTCATCACAGCTGGGTCCCTGTGCCTGCCACATCTTCTGTGGTACTCAGAAATGCTCTGTGCTACTGCATGAGCTTCCACTGAAACCCAACCAAAAGAATCAAGACACTTCAAAAGCCTTGAGAACATCACCCAATTAAAAGTAATTATCTTCCTTAAGGCCTTTCCTATCCTAGGTCCTTAAATATGAAAGGCTATAGGGTCTAAATCCAAACTGCATACAACATCTCTTGGGATGTGAGGCTAGTCAAATTCAGGCACTTCGTACCTCTGCAGCCACTTGAGTTTCCTGGTCCACCTTAACTGTGTAACTCAGACCTTTGGAGATGAGCCTGTTTTAGCAAGGGATATTATAAGAATAGATTCTACTTAGAAAATAAGCACTGGGAAATCAGCAAAGACTTCTGAGGTTGGTTGGTTGGTTGGTTTTCTCTTTTTTTTTATATATCTAATAAAATCCTCTCTTCATAAAGGAAAGCTGATGTCATAACTGGTGCTGATCCGAGTTTGAATCTACACTTTCCCAACAGAGACTAGTAACCTCCACTCAAGTTGTCATCTTGTTGATTTAGGTAAAGAGAGGGAGAAATGTTCCCTTCCTTGTACTTTTCCTCTTTAAGAGTGGAGGGAGGGAAATTCTGCTCCTCTTTTCTCTCCATTCTCTGTGTTGCATAGCCCATGAAATGAGTGAATCCAAAGATGGTTTTGCTGACCATGGCAGGGCAGTAGACTTGAGCTTGGTACAACCTGGTCCACAAGCTGTGATGCTAAGGAAGTCTTGTGAGCAGCATGGATCCGTCTCAGGATTGCAGGACTGTGGCTCCATCCTTGCAAACACTTTACATCACATTAAGCACATTGTACAAGCATTTGTTTGCCAGTTCAGAGGCTGTAACAATATGTCTTTATTCCAGAGATTTTTTTTTTCTGCAGCTCAGTAAAACTATTACAGCTGAATATGGAGGGAAAAAAAGGAAACACGGGGCATTTTCAAGATTGTATTGCCTTTTTTATGTGTCCTCCCCATTAAGTAGGCATTGCTATCAGTGCAGTCAATCTAATTCTACTATCCACATCACAGCCAAATAAAAAAAGTAGGATTTTATATTACCACTTTTTGGATAGGATTATGCTGTCATAAACAGTCTCAGCAGGAGTTTCAGCCAGGTCTTGATGTGCAGTAATATGCTTGAAATGTCTACTTGTGGTTTCCTTGCATGGGACATCAGTCCCAGCTTTTGTGGATCTGACAGATCAGCTGATAACAACTACATATTTCCTGCTTTATATTCTGCTTTTATTCTTGCTCATCACTAACTTTAAGCACAAACCAGAAGGTTCAACAGGATCACTAGGATAGGGCAGGTAACATCTGTGAGCAGCTATATGCAGACTGAAAAACACCCCAAATGCTGGTGCTTTACATGGAACTCAGTTAACTTTATTACCGAGTATAATGTAAATGTGAGTGATATTATGAAAAAAACCCTATATTTAAAGAAAAAAACAAATTAATACTCTTCCTTGTTTTATTAATATCTGAAGTCTTTAACACTGGTAAAGTGAGGATTATTTGTTTTCATGCTGACCCCTCTCCTTGCTGGTACCACGTCCTTTCCCTCCTCCTGCAAAAAGGAGGAGAACCAGACACCCAGTTTTGCCTGCTCAGCCACACGGGACTGTGCCACTCACCACTCAAGCTTTGGGAACATCTGCAGACATCTGGTAGATGTATCCACTCTGTCTGTCTGGTTTAATCTTGTACCAGACATTTCAGATCCACTTTTTGAAAACACCCTGTAAAAGATTTGCATAATTAAAAGGGGAGTGGAACTTCCAAAGGGACAGATGCCTACATCTCTTGCCTCCTGCTGGCAGCAGCATTAGCTGGAAAAGGGTTAAACTGGAGTCCCAAAGTCCTTTTAAAACCTTCTGCTTGATTTTGCCATGTTGCTGTTGTAGTTTGGGGTGGAATAGTCCTCTGGATGCTTGCAGGAGCTTTGCTTTTAATGTTAGTAATAGCCTAAGAGCTGGGATTTTTTCCAAGATGTTTCACACTTTCTTTTGAGGTTGGGGCCAAAGTTTAGATGTTTCAATACTCGGCATACAGGCCCCCAACCCCTTCCCTGGAGCTGGCCTGCAGACCACTAATTCAATAGGAGACATGGCCTAAGTAATCCATGCTAATGATGTGCCTATTTAAACCATGTTGCCTGATAGGAGATGTCTGGTATCTATTAACCCGAATACCAATTACACTGAGAAGATGGGAAAAAGGCTACTTTTCAAGAATACAGACTGTAAAAGATGCACAGAAATTAATGTGTTGGTGTAATTTTCTTCACCTCTGTTTCCAAAGGGGGGAAAAATGGCAAATCTTAGGCACTGGACATTAAAGAGTGGCTACCATAAACAAGGTAATAGAAGCTGTGTCATCTCTCTCCATCGCCTCAATGTGCAGCCCTTTATTTATGTTTCCTGGGAAAAGAGGTCTCTTGTTCTTAGAGTGAAGAAAGGCCTGGTTTTGAAAAAAAAACGAGGGGCCAGATCCCCAGGAAGTGGAGAGTGGAGTAGTCCTGGAGACCTCCCTGAAGCAAGTTCAACTCATCTCAGCAGCAGCTACACCCAGTTATCTACAACCTGGAGCCAGTGGGTGGGGAAGGTGAAAAAAGGGCTGTTACTGCTTTTCACTGGTTTTGTTTATGGGGAAAGTTTGTTATTCCTTTTCTAGCTAAACTAATCTGACTTGGGGAGATGGCCTTGAGCACACACAAAGCTCCTGCAGCCAGCAGCAAGCCATAATCAGTGGAAGGCTGTGTAGCATTGTGGTCAGAGATCCAAATATTCCCTTTCCTTGGAATGCAGCTTCCTTTGGTTCCTCTGAGAGCAATGTCTGCTCCCAGCCCCCTCCCTTCTCTTCTGGCACTGCTGAGATAAAGCACTTGGTAGGTGTTTTAGAAGAAACCTGCCCTGCAGGGCCGAGGTCTATTATTTTTCTTAAAGAAGAAGGAATTTGGAAGAGATACAATATTATTTCAAGTTTGGCTATATTTAAACTCTCAGCTTCTTCACAGATTGTTACCTGGTTTATGTTGCAGGTTGCCATGGGCTTCAGAGTGGCGATGTTGACACACACGTCCTGAGAAGCTGCAAACAATTTTATTGAAAATTCCCATTTTTGCATGATTTCAGGCATAACATTCCATGATCAGCATTCACTTTCTTGGTATGATGAAACTTCAAGTATGCTAAAATAAGGCTGGATCCTGCAATAATCAAATTAGTTTGGATTACAGAGAAGGAGAAAGAGGCTGATGACTGGGGGAGATGTTTTCTCTAGCAAGAGTTGTCTCAACAGCAATGAAAAGAGTTGAATTGAGCTCCCCTTTCCTTTTTTCCTTTTTTTTTTTCCCCATCACTAGGGGCATATTTCATGAAGTCCCCATTGAGGTTAGATACACTGAGCCTATTTGCATACTTGGAAAAGGTCCCCTTTTAGAAGAGTACAGTGAATAACTCTTGCATTTAATATTTAAGTTCTAAATATAAATGCAGTCTAGAAGAAGTTTGTCTGTGAAACTATCCTGTTTGCTTTCTCACTAGCTAGACTTCTTAATGGTGTGATTTTCTATGCTAGGGAAGTTCTGATTATAATATAGGCACAAATGTGCATGTTGTGCACCCTTTTTAATTGAAAGCCTGAATATTTAATGCGCTGAGGGTGCGCATCTATTTACTGAGCGCACAAGGAAGGCTACGAACCCTGAGCACAAATATCCCATAGATATGCAGGCCAAGACCTACATTTGCACTGTTTTGAGTAAAGACAAGAACTTCTGGACTACTAGGACAATTTGGCATATCGGCCTGGCACAGAGCAACGTGTGATTAAAAAACAATTCCACAGTGTGGATCCATTTGAATACCAAGTTATTTTATAAAGCCTTCAGTGTGTGTTTTGAATGCACATTTGCTGTTATGAATAACAGGAATTGTTTGGCTTGGACTGCCTTTGTGCCGATGCCAGCTGGCACAGAGAGAAGCTGTGACACATGACACTACAGCTGTGTCCACATGTTTCTGCCTTGCAGTATCCACTTATATAATTTACTTTTTTGATCTGCAGTCGAACCATTCAAGTGAGCATAATTTGCTTTTTTGATCCAGAGTCGAACTATTTAAGTGAACTCATCAAATTACACATACCAGCCACTTCTGTGAGAATACTTATTTTGTCATTGTCAGAAAAGTATATTCATTATTAGTCATTTGTGGCAACACAGCAACTTTATTAAACCCATTCCAGTAAAAAATACATCCCAAATTGAACTTAAGTATTTATTCCACTTGATACACATAATTACAAGACAATAGCTCCATATTTAATTAAATGAGCCATTAAAAGAGTAACTAATGATGACCTTACTGTAACTGATAGACCAGACCACGCTTATGTTTTCTTGGGATGTTCTTATTTGCTATCATGGTTGGATTTGCAATTGGGAAACAGTAACCTGCTACATCCAACTTAATAATTTTTGGTTGGTTATTTTTTCAGGCTGTTACAGGAATACTTCTTATACAATACTGCATTTAAGATCAGTAAACTTGGAATACAGAGCTGAAATTGAACTTAACCTAAAGGGAATGTAGTATGCTGAAACTCTTGTTGAAGAAAACACTCTAGCTCAATTCCAGATATCCAAAATCAAGGCAGGAAATATAAAAAAATAATAAAAAAAAATATGTACAAGAAAATTTTTCAGCCTGCTGGTAAAGCAGAAATAACATGGCAGTAAAACAGACAACATTTTCATGTAAGCCTATTTTATTTTATTTACCTCTTCAATCAGAATGAAATAGGAGAGGGCATGGATTTAGCTTTTTCTCCTCCGAATTTAGGAAATAGTACCCAAGCATTTTATTCCCCATGCGCATTGAACTCTGCTGCAGTTTATATTGTCTTGCATTAATTCAGTGCAGCTTTGCACATGTCAGGTCTGGTACAGACCAAAGTAGCTGTACATTATCTGCTGTATGGTCCTGGTAGAGCAGTGTGCTGTTACAGAGCCAGGTCACAAGTTCATGGCAGAAATGATTCATGTAGCCTGGAGGAGGGAGCCCAAATTCAACGTGTGAGACCTGAGAGGAGAGTGGGGATTGATGCTGCTGGGTGCCCCTGTCCCAGGCTCTCCCCTTGCTGGCTCTTGTAGAAGGGACAGAAAAGGTGTGGAGAGGGCAGCATCACATTTGGTGTCCTGTGTGCATGTGGTGACCTGAGCCGTGACACAGACATATGGATATACATATTTCCCATTAAAAAAAAAAAAATATATATATAAATACGCAAAAAAAATATATACACACAGACTCCTATAAATACATGGGAAAAGCTGACCTGAGTTTGAACACAGTGTGCTGTGGTGAGAGCTGAGACGTGCATGACAACTGAATATTAAATTCTGTTATCACTTGAAGTTATTCAGCAGCAAAGAGCTTTAAAGAAACCAAAGTAATTCAGGTTTAACAACCAAAAAAAAAAAAAAAAAAACCAAAAAAAGAGAGAATGTGCAGAACTTTAAAAATTTGAGTATTTTCTCAAGACACTCAGTACGTGTTATGTTCTTGGTCAATAACATTGCCTTTATAATCATATTGACAACGTGTGCACAAATGTATGTGGCATGGCAAATTGCAATTTAATGTCAAATGACAATAAAACAGCCAGAGATCATTCAGCTGAAACAAAATATCACTTTAATTAAGCACTGCTCAGGATAGCTGTAACAAATATGTTATTAACACAAAAAGTGCTCAGTTTCAGGTAAGGCTCATGCTATGAGAAAGCAAATTCAGAGCTGGGGCTGACAGTGTGTATTTCACTCATCCCATTGTGCCGAGGTAGGGCAGCATGTATAATCAGATCCAGTTGTCCTTGAAGCTGAAAGGGAGCCTTTCCATTTTAATGACTCATGAGTTACCACACATACTGAATTTGGGGCAAGACTTGGGAGAATGTGCTCTTAGGATTAATGACACAGTTGCATGTGGGGTTTGATCTCTTTTCTTCAGAGAGGTGAACCTCAAAATAATTTGGTCATTTAATTTCTGGGGCGTCTCTCAGCTCTCTGAATTTCTAGTGCCCACAGCATAAGCCTGAAAAATCTCATGGACAGGTTTTTCCACATGGGTTTTGGAGCCCAGTCAGACTGCGGAGCAGAACCCAAGACCTTGCTTGCTTTTGAATTAGATAACATCAGGGTACATGTAATATAAACACCAGAGAGAGAGAAGATAGTGAAAGCCAGGAAGCATGGATCTGTGTAAGTGCAGGAAGGCATTAAAAACTTTTTTTCCAAACCTTTAAAACATTTTTCTGAACTTTAAGATGATTCTTGTTTAATTTTCTTGTTTCCTTCTAGTTTTCCTAAATAGACTGATACAACAGGGCTGAAATACAGTAAAACAACTACTTGCTCTTGTACTGTTATCAAGACTTTTTACAGCCAGTTTCATTAGACAAACTCTGGTTGATGTTTGGTTTCTTTAGGATGGATATTTGCACAAAATTTAATATTTTTTTTCTAAAACACATGTTTTACTGGGATGTGGGATAAATGACTGGTATCAAGTATTGGTAAGAGCCAGAGGAAATATCCACACTCTGTATCTTGTTCAAGTTTGAAGTTAGGGAGGAACAAGTAAGCTCTCTGTACAGGCTGTGAGAAACAATCCCAAAGTAATTAAGGTAATCAAGCATTTCTAGGTATCAGACAACTCCCTTATATTCATTTATATGCAAAGAAAAATTGAAAGGTGGCTTGATAATTCCACAAAGACCATGAAACTCCCAGAGTAGCCAGCTCAGTGGGATGTGTTTTTCTTTCCTGACGGAGTTCAGTGTTTAAAACAATTAGTGTGAGAGTTACATTGTGTGAAACACAGACAAACTGATGTACATCTGTGCCATTTGCAAAGGATTTTATCACAACCCAGCTAAATAAATGCCACTGCTTGTGTTTGGAATCGAGCCCTCAAGGTGTTCAGTCATTCCAGCCTCAAGCTGTGCTGTTCCTACCTGAAAGCTGTCACTCTAAATAGCTGAGTGTCAGGTGTTCCTGTGGAAACAGAGTTGATGCATCTAATAAATAACAACGTGTCACCTGGAACTGCTGCATCTTCTCTGATGAAGTGCATCAAAGAAAGCAAGCATTATTGTTTTCAACATCCATTGCATCACCTTGCAAAAATTTTCAACTCATGAAAGCACTGAATGATTTTTGTTGCAGCGCTTTTAGATTCAGAGGGAAAATATGTCATTTGGCTGGATGTGTATGGAATATTGATGACATGTTTTGTAATCTCTTGTCAGTTTAGGAGCTATTTGTGAAATGGAAGAGTTCTTCATCACCCTTACTCTCTGGGTGTTGGTCCTCTCAGACCATGGATAGTCTGGCATAGCAAGAGTAATTTATAATAAATTTGAGAGTTATAAGGGAGTTAGTATGGTCATCACTCCATGATGAGGAAAGCAGGGATGAACTTCAGGAGAGGAATAGTTGAGGAGAGAGAGATTGCCTCCTTTTGTTTGTGTTGTAGAATATTCTATTAGTTTGATGCAAGATGTGTGGTTTTTTTCCTTGTTTTTCCTCTTATATTAGAGTTTAGTTTTTTAAAAAAAGACATTTTAGACATTTCTACATTTTGTGAAACTGCTTTTTCAACTATTTCCTAGTTTACTAATTGTCTTCACTCTTGGAAACATCCCCTTTTATCCTTTGACAATATCTGATTAGGTAATTTTGTTTTTCCATAAAGAAATTAGGGCTGTTGATTTTATTTTTTTTTCAGTCCTGTCCCCTTAACAGGAACTTAAATCTGTAGTTTGAGCATGCCTATCTAGTTTGCTGCTGAAAATTTTAACTACCATTCCCTTTTTAATCATAGTCATCATGTGGTGGGCTTAAACTCTTCAGTCATTGTTCTTACTATAAAGTAACAGGCAAGGAGTTAGAGGGACTTGGGGAACGTTTGGGGAACTATAACTTGTACTCATCTGACTTCATATGTGCCAGATATGATCTATTAATTTGGAAGATGATTTTTCTTGCTGGCAGAATTTGAATTTTGAACCAAAATAAGGCTTGGAAGGAGTAGAAGATCAAGAGCTTGCTAAGTTGTTGGTCATCCTTTAATGATTCACAGAATGGATCAGATTGGAAGGGACCGCAGTGGCATGTCTGAATCAATCTCCCTGCTCAGGCAGGGTCATCCCAGAGCACATGGGAAAGGAGTGCATTCAGATCCTTCTGGAATATCTCCAATGAGGGAGACTCCACACCTCTGGGTGATCTGTTCCAGTGCTCGGTCACTATGGGGTGAAAAATCCTTCCTCATGTTCAGGTGGAACTTCCTGTGCATCGGTTTCTTCCCATTGCTCTTGTCCTGTTGCTTGGCACCACCAAGGAGAGGCTCTGTCAATTATTAATGTCTCTATGAAATTAGGACATTTTCTTTTTTCTCTTCTGCCCAAATGTCCTGTAAAGTTCCTAAGAGTGTGTGTGTTTCTGGTGTGATGGCAATATGACCCACAGGGATGGGCTTACAGACAATTTTGACAGCAGTGGCCCGAATGTCAAATATAAGTTGCCTCCAATGCACCTGGAGTTTGGAAGACTCTCCATAATAGCTTTAGGAGAGACACAGTTGTCTGACCATAACAACTGGTGGAAAATGCTTCCTTTAAAATCTAGACACAGCAGTGAAAAGGGAAGAATTAGTCACGGATGTTTAATGTCCCCTCTCAGGGTGAAGGCATTAGACTAGAATTTAAAGCAGCCTAGTAGGACAAACAAATTTAATCAAGTGCTGGACAGTGAAGAAATGTGATGTTTTACCTTTGCTGTCTGAGAATCCTGGTAATAAAACAGCAGCCTAAAGCTTTGGGACATGACATGACAGTTACTTGCAAAATGATCAATATTTACAAAATTAGCATAAAGAAAAACAGGCCCTCTTCCTGTCTTTGTGTGTGTGTGTAGCCCTGCCTTTTAAACTAGTGGTATTTATTAATAAGTCTAACATTAAAAAAAAAAAAAAAAGAAAGAATAAACTAAATTTGGTCTATTCCCTCCCCAGGACCCATTTACCATTCAAACAGAAGCTTTTGACAGAAGCTTTTCAATCAGCTCTACAGAAGTTTTTGGAATCATTTGGTGGCACTTTGAGCAGTCTCTCTGGACAGGTTTATTTGCAGATATTGCAATTGATATTTTAGGTGAGTGCTAAATAACTGTGGCTTTCCCTTTTTCTGAACAAACATAATACGATGTGTTTTCCAATTGCACCTCTAGTTGCAGGGGTTACCATTTTAGAAGAACCATCTGCCAATTGTTACCATACTGTGGTATCTGAGGTCCCATACTTATTTCCTATTCTGAGGACAGAGCACACTGCACTATTGCTTACAGAACTTTGAGGTAAAAGTTGATTAATGTTGACTTTTTAATGGTAACCACTGTGATTTTTTTTATTCCTATAATTTACGATATTATGCATAATAATAGGAATATCACTGAATTATTTATAAACTTATGTTGGTAAATAATAATGAGGTAATAGCAGTGAATTATTTCTATATTTACACCAGTAAATAATGAGGAAAAGAAATAATTTAGAGCAGGCTCAGTCTCTTGCTAGCCTACACCAATTAAAACAAATTATGTTTGCAAATGTATTTTCATGCCAAAAGAACAGAGCTGCCTTGGTGAGGTTTTAGATTCCAAAAAATATTTAGAGGTTAGCCCCAGTATGATGGTGTAGCAGCACTTGCTGCCACCATCTTTGGATATATAAATGGAAGTGAAAGAGAGGATCTGCATTTACTGATGCTTTGCATTGCTGATACTCCCGCCAGGATATGCAGTTTAGGTTTCCATTTTTGAGGATGTTCGGGTGTGAGAGTGCAGCAAATAGGTGTTAGAAACCCCTCAAGGTGATGGAGATGAGAGACCTCCTCTACTCATTGTTGTAAAAAGAAAATTGAAAAGTGGCTTTACTTGAAGAAAGTACCAAGCAATACAAAATTGTTTAATTTGGTGGATAAATGATGCAAAACAAAACCTGTATCAGGAAGCTGAAATGAGACAAATGTAAATTGGAAATGTAGGTGCTCCTGGAATAAATAACTGCTCGAACAAACTGCCAGTAAGAGAGGTAGATTCTTGTTCTTTCAAATTAAGACAGAAGGCTGTTTACTAGAAAATAGTTTCCTATAATAGAAGCACAATGGGAAAATAAAAAATGCCTAAACTCACCTGCTTGGAGTTTTCCACAAAGATTCAGCTACAGATATCTAAAATAGCAGTGAGTAAACTCTGTTTTAATGCATCTATCTGTGGCTGAGCATGTGATTTTGGCTGAAGGCAATTAGCAGAGTTTACTATAAGGGTAACTTCATCTATGGCATTTCATAGCCTGTGATAAACAGTTCAGCCAGGACAAAGTTGTGTTTCCCCCAAACTTAAATTGCATGGAGCTGTTGCGTGCAAGCTGTGTATGTTGTGGGAGGTGTGGAACGTGGGATGGAGAGGAGGAGGGCCTGGGATCCATTTCCACCCCTGCAACCAACTGGCTGTCTTCAGGCTATTCTTCAGCTGTCGGATCCCTGCTTTTCCACTTACAAAATTGGCGTAACAATATTTACCTTGTTAAGGAAGCATGTCATGATCTTCAGCTAAAAAATGTTAAGGGCTATTACTATTTATTGTTGTGTTGCATTTTTGACATACTTGTTCAGATTTATTTCTTGACACTTCTGCAAATGCTCCTGGCTTCTGTTCTGAAGGATTTCACAAGTTGCTGTATGGGAGCTGATTTTCTTAGTTTCTAGTTCAAAAGAGGGGAGGACCCCCTTTTGGACTGGAGAAGATGAAAAATGTGACTTTTTTAATGGTCATGTCCTGCCATGAATCTCTTGGATACGAGAGGAAGTCAAAATTATAAAATGGGTATCTCTGGAAAGGAGAAACATTGAGGAATTGCTGCTTTTGCTTTTATAACTCAGTTCTGAGTGAAATTTTTTCTTTTAAAGCTGTTGTTACTTCAAATATGAATGAGATTGCTTCCTGTAACTAATTGTGTGAGATGCATTAGATAGGAATGTCTGCAGGAGTAGGGCAGAAGAAAGTGGTGATTGTTTGACCACCTGCCTGATTCAAGGTGCTCAGTTGAAACATACCTTCCCTCCATGGGTGGCCTTTTTCCAAAGGCATTTAAATGACTCAGGGGCACAAGCCCCACTGATTGCCAGTTGCAAAACACTGCTGCAGGAGCTCAGTCTGAATCCTCCTCCTATTACCTAAGGTAGGTTCAGGCAACTGGGTACCCAGCAGAAATAACATCATGAGGGACATCTTCTGTGCCATGTGTCCCTGCATGTCAGCTTGGAACACTGCCTGCGTGATGAAGAGTAATGCAAAAACCCAACTAGATTGTGAGCAGCTGCCATGCCTGAAAAAGCAGATGAAGCTGTCATCTAAAAATTGTTGGCT
Organism: Toxostoma redivivum; assembly: GCA_013397375.1. Lineage (NCBI taxonomy): Eukaryota > Metazoa > Chordata > Aves > Passeriformes > Mimidae > Toxostoma > Toxostoma redivivum. The sequence goes on along the minus strand of VXBI01008509.1, from coordinate 553,447 downwards.
GCATTTTGAACTCTGTTATTGGAGCAAGGATATTTTTGAAGAAGAAAAATGAAAAAAATAATGGCGTAAAATGGAGTAAGTCCTTTTGGAGAAACATTGGAGAAGCCAAGCTCCAGCTTCGACAAATTTTCCCCACCACAACTATCATTAGCCAAGTCATAATCCGTGTGAAAACTGAGACAAGTTAAATGGTAGCAGAGCTATTGAGCATAGCTAGAACAAGGCCTTTGGAGAAGGAAAAGCAAATACCCATGGGATTCCATACCTGCCGAGCTCACGGCCTTTTATCTTTCATTAGCAGATATTGTGTGTTATTGGACAGTACCTTGTGTAGTTACTTGCAGGAACATTTAATCAAATAGTCTATTCTTCTCCCAGGCGGCTTAGCCACTGCAGTTTTATAGTTACCTACTTCAGCTGGAACAGTTCCTTTCAGCTGTAAAAGCAAATAGGCAACATGGAAAAAAGTCTCGTTTTATCAAAACAGACAGAACTATTCCAGCTGCTGATATTAAGGTAAAAATAGCAAGGTTAAATGTTAAACAACCTCTGAGTGGACTTTTATAACTACAAAGAAAGCCAGACCAGTTGCTCTGAAAGCACTTTCCATTAAAAAAAAAATAATTCTTGTTTTACTTCTCAAAAGAAAATTTATTTTCCCCCATTGCTGATGATTAATCACAGTGGAAAGTAGTTCCCTTGATAACAAATATATCAGTAACGTGTGGTGCTTCCTGCTCCAGCATCTTGTAACTTACAAAAGTTTCCATGGCCAGATTTGAATACTCAAAGAGCTAATAATGTCTGCTAGTCAGCCTTCCTACTGCTCAGAAAATTTCACTCCTGTGGCTTTTTGGCTTGTTTTGAGAAATCACTGTAGAGGTTAGTGAACTTTTCAATGTGTTGGTATTTAAACTGTGGTCAGACAGTGAAGGAGAAAAAAAAAAAGAAAAAGAAGAAAAGAAAAAAGTAAGAAAGAGAAGAAAAAGTTCTCGACAAGAAATTCCCTCTTAATAGTTGTTTATATGACCATTTGCATAGGAATTGAACTGATTGTGAAACCTCCATGTTAAAATGGAATTCCTCTGACTCTTAAAGTATCTTGAAAAATATAGTGCATTAAATGAAAAGATGCTTAAAACAATGCTGGGGTTTTGTTCCAGAGAAACATTTGGGCACTTTCACTGGGAAAGGAGGTTAAAAGGTTGTCAATGCTTTCTCCAGGGGCTCTGTCTGACAGTGAACATGTGTTTCCTCCCTTTAATCGGCTCGCCAGTAGCCAGAAAGCTGCTTGTTTTCTGCAGAGGTTGTCAAAAATGATTTCAGTCTGGAGACGATGAATGATAAAAGAGGTTTTCAAACACAGTTTTGCACTGTAGCATTTGCAGTCCCAGAGAGGATGGATTGTATTACAATCTCAGTGCAAAGGGCCATGTTCCCGTAGCAAGAAAACAGGGCCTCGTTCAACCTGTTTGATGCTCCCACTTACCTTTCAAACTTGAAAAACCAAAGCTGGACCTCAACTAAAGAAAAAAAAAAAAGAAAAAAGGAAAAATATAGTCCCAAGAGTGTGTTCCTTCTCTGGTAAATTAAGTGGTTTACCTTTAGTAAAATTTCAGGGTTTCTCATGCTGTTCCTGAGTGTCACATTTCCTTCAGAAGTTTATAGAGTGCTGCTTCTTTTCCTGGATATTTTATACAAGCCACGGGGTTGTTCTGTTAAAGTTAGCAATAAACCTTTCTCCACTAACACTGAGCCTATAGTCCAAAGATCTGGTGTCATAAAATACCAACTTACCTTAGTTTCTGCTGAAATCACCCTTTCAGACAGAACTCAGCATATTCCTGAGATAAATACCCGTGTGCATGCGGAAACCAAATTGTTTATTTTTTGGCAAGACTTAGAAAACTGGGTAAGTAATTCCAGCAAAAAAGATTTTACCTGCAGAGATTACTGCCAAATACAGAATCTAACAGGGGACTTTATGAGGCTAGTTGGACTCTGGTACCATTTCCAGTGAGGGTATTGTTAACTCTCCAGAAATCCCATACAAGAGATAATATTTTTAAAAACACATATGTGATAGCATCCACAGTAAGCCTTGTCCATGACAGATGATTTTATCCCTGAACTCCTGCAGCCTGTACCCAATGCCTGTGTGATGTTTAGTTACTTTGTCTCCCGAGCACATTGATTAACATGATGCTGGATGTTTTGCCATTATATAAACTGCTTATTTTTGCCAGAAATTCTTTCTTCCCAAACTCCATATCATATCAGTATTTAGTCCACATCAGCAAACTGGTCTTTTCCAGCTTTTTCAGTGCCAAGTCCCATCTGATCTCTATCACCTTTCTCTTTACATGAATTCTGCCACAAAATCCTACTTTTTTTCCAACCTTCCCATCAACTTCATCCATCCTTTTTTTTTTTTTTTCTGTTTTAATACTCATAATTTTATCCATATTCTTCCTTAGCTTCTTCACTACCCTCAGCTACCTCCCGATTTGCCAAAACTTGGGTGGAAAGAGAGCTGGGAGTGGGAACCATTTGTGGGGGATAACTGAGCTCAGCGAGTGCCCCTGAGTAAATACTGTGCAATGTGGGTCAGATGCATGGAAAGAAAGCAAATTTTAGACATACTGAATATATTTGGTTGCTTGATGACACTTCCCATGTTTTTCTACTCTTTTCCTTTTCCTTGGCTTTTTAACTGAAAGAAAGGAGCACAGCAGAGCTTCTATCACCAATTTCAGCAGTTCTCCTTTCAGTTCCATTGCGCTGCTCCTAACAGGAACTTCCTGTTTGCTTGCTGCATTAAAAAGGATGTATATAAACAGGAGAGTCACAGAAATTACTAAATACTAGGCACAGAAGGTTTTTATTATCATCTTTTTGAGTCTTGTACACAGGGAAGGCTTCATTCTTTCTTTTTTGTTTTTCTTTTTTTTCTGGGCACAACTAAATTCCAAAATATTTCTTGAGTGGTAACTTGTATTCCAGTCTTTATTATTTTTGACAATATTTTAAATAGTTTCAGTTGAATTTTTTGCCAAAAAAGGCAGGCTGTCAGACAGCAACTCTATTGTGTAGAACCAAAAAATGGAGCATACACTCGACATATACTTGAGAAACCTGAACACAAAATTGGAAAACGACTTTTTTTTCATCTGAACGTGCTTACCACTCAAGTAATGAAATGTTGTCACTGGGAGGTTTTGCTGCATGTATGGTCAGCTTAGAAGTCTCCACTGGTGCCAAAAAGACGTATAACAGGTGCATGGAGAATTTGCTAATGTGCTCTGAAGAACCTGTGCAAAACAAGAAATAGTGCATGTGTCTGGAAGGTCCCCATCTGTCCCAACAGCACCTACGTGGCATTGCTCTTGACTAGTTCTTGGGCAGCACTTTAAATATTTAAAACCCTGTCTCAACACAAAGTTTCATTGTGACCTTGACCTTCTCAAAACTTTTCTCATACTAACTAAAGTTCCAGGGAGAGACAAGGCAAAGGCAACACATCCCACCAGAAGAAGGTTCAATTCCTCCTCTTCCTGATGCTGAAATATTTGGTTAATGTCATAGATTTGGCTAAGTGGATTCAATCAACTGTTTTCACTCTATTATAGTTCATAATCCCTGTTCAACATGAAGTGCACTGCAGCCTAATGAATGTGGTAATGGAATCCTTGTGTATGTTTTTCCACAGCGGGGTGCAGATTAGCATAAGTGTCATATTCTGTTGGCATGCCTGCTATTATATCTGAGGCGTTGCACACACTGGGAATTTTTCAACTGGATAATAATAAGATGAATATGGTATGCACATGCACATAGAACACACGGGTTTTAGAAAGTGATCTATAATAAATCTCACCTGGAGGAGCATTATGATAGATTAACTTTGTGTTTTGGCTTAAAAACATAGTGTTTTAGCCAAGTGAATGGTAACATGAGTGCAAAAGAATTAGATTAAATTTCATGCACAGTTTTAAAGAATGTTGTCATTGAGGGCAGCAGAGTGCTAGGAGTCTTGTGTAGGTCCTAGGGTTTCATATATTCATACATTCAAGTTCAGAAGCCTGGCTCAGGTGTCCTTCCCCCCTGCTCAAAGCTGATTGTTACAGCTCCAAGAGTTGGCACATGGGTTGAGAAAAGCTTCTGGATTGTAGAAGATCACCATGTATGTGCCTCCTTGGGCTGTTGCTGTCAGTCTGTGAAAGATGAAAAGAAAAACCCAGCTATCTTTATTTCATTAGCACTTGTGTTTTACCTGCTGAACCAGCTCTTTTTCTCACAGGCTGAACCCACTAGGACATAGCAGTTCACACTTCAACAAAGATCCTTTACAAAACACAGAGTCAAGTGGCTGCTGTGGAGTGGTGTGGAGCATATGGTCTATGTTTGACCTCTGAAATTAATTTTGCTCCAAATTGTGGGATGCAGTTTTAATTACTTAAGGCATTTTAGTTTTCCTCTGGTTAAAGAAACTCTTGATAAATCTCCTTGCACATCACCTAGGAGAGACAGCACAGCTCATGATTAGTCCCAGAATTTATTACTTGATTATTGAAAGTGCAGGTCTGAGAAATTCATACCACTTAAGGAATGGTTTAGTGTGACTAATCAAAGAGGTTTTCCTGGCACACAGGAGGTATCAATATATATATAGACTAGTGTAGAAAGGCATATCTTTAGGCTTTTAAGCATGGTGGCACGGTAACAGCTTAAACATATTAATCAGCCCAAGGTAAGTGCTGCTTCTGTATCATATTTTAATCTTATTCTTTCTACAGTGCTAGAGAAATTATATCTGTGGCTGCAATAACATATAGAAAAGAATTTGTTTGCCAAGTGAATGAGACAATCAAACCAGTCATTCAGCCCTCAGAAATAACCACAAATTTCATTTACCTTCGTTATCGGTACATTTCTGCACAATCAAAAGTCAGACTATTTGAACTTTACTGAGAAGTGGTGAGCCATCAAAGGGGACTAATGTTTGTTTGTTTGGTATTTAGTCTGGAGGACCTTTGCTTTTAAAATGTTCTATTAGCATGGGTCAGTAATCTGATATTTTGTTCCTGATTTGGACTTCAGAGGGCTAGGCTAATATCTGCGGTACAACTGAGTTCCACGTATTGGCCTCTGTTGTATTCCAAAGCCTGAATCACCTTTTCAAAACTCAGAGGAACCTGTGTCAGACCCAGGTGCAAGAATTTGCTTTATAGCTACTTCACAAAGCTCATTCTAAACATAAATAAATAAGTAAATAAATACATTCTACCGCTGATTAAAAGAATGTAAATTGGAGTTTCCAGTGAAGTTCAAGCACCCTTTGCAATGGCATCACCCTTTTCCTTGAGCACAGTCTGAAAGGCTGGGTGGCAAACGTATTTAAGACTCTGAGGAAAAGGGCTGTTAAGTCAACCTTGGTAACTTAACTGAAACAGTATACGTGTAAATCCATCGCAAATCCCTGGCCTTTTACAACTCATGTCCCAATGGAAATCAGATCACAGAACTGTTTACAAGAGACTACGAGTCATTTGGATAAAAAGCCATGACAGCAGACTCCATTTTATTTGAAATTTTAGTAACCCAAGCCAAAAAAAATTCTAAAAGCAAAACAATAAGGATTAGGCAGTTATTATGAGTTGATTATACTTACGATATTTTGAATTTGGTAGGGGGAAGAACAATTTCACTGTAAAGGTCAGTGCTCTGCCTTTTTACAATCAATTGTAATCTTCAGTTTAAAGATTACTCTCCTGTTAAAAAAAAAAAAAAAAGAAAAAAAAGAAAAAAGAAGTGCATATATATATCTTTTACCCTGAGCTTTCGATGTCCTGAATAGCAATTTTTAAAACCACTAGAAGTAGCACCATAAAAGTATTTTACAACATTATTTAATGTATGAGCTAATCCCCAGCTAATGGTCAATTTTTGCCATTTTTTCTAAGTGGGGAGGAGAGAGGAGGGTGGGGAACCTGCTTCTGTTCAGCCCAATGTCCCATCAGTGCAGGAGCAAAAGGGAATTGCTTCAAGATCTAATGTTCTGAGTAACCTTCTTGGCATCACAAATACAATGTTTTCATCAGCACTTCAATCAATCTTCTCTACACAGTATTTTATGAGAATATGTTTGCAAATATTGTATTTAAACTCATGTAAGTTTGGGTGGTGGGGATTTTCCTTCTTCCTCAAAGTCACTCTGAACTATTTAGTGCAAACAGATGTGGGTGTGCTGTTAACTTGAGAAATTAACATTCTTTCTTGAGGAAATCATTATTTTACAATTAGTACTTGCAGAAAGGAGGGAAGCCTGCCTCTATGCCCACTGTCATAGGAAAGTTGTTGGATTGGTCTGATGAAATTGCTTTTGGTACTCCTTGTAGTTGAGGCTGCCTTGTCCCCATACTGTCCCCATCAGCTCTTGCCTGAGTCCTTTCCATGGCAGAAGCCTCAATGGAGGAAGCAAGTGAAACCCACACCCCATACTTCTCTTTGAGGTGACGCTGTGGCTCAGTGTGGTCAGTCATGGAAATGACTGCTGATGTGTAGTGGGTTTGTGCCTCCACTGGTGGAACTCTGGTGGCTGACTGAGCTCCTGACACAGTGTCCTTGTTTTGCACCACGCTGCATATGGGCATGATAACCTTGACCAATTTGTCTGCCTGGAGGTTCATGTTCATTTCTCATCCCTTACGTAGGTTTTTGGTGTCTGCCCTGGGCACATGGGATTTCTGAGGTGTTTTTGTCCTTGAGAAAGTAGAAATAATGCTTTTCCCCAGGGGTGCCCAGAGCAATAAATTGCTAATATTGGTAACGTCCATAGAAATCCTTGAAGGGAGGAGGGTGTGTAACTAGGTTTCTGATTTGGAAAAGAGAAAATGTGGATCCTTATGAGATTGTACCTTTTGGGCAGGAGATGAAGGGCATTTACTGCTATCTGTGGTGGTGAAGTTATAGTTAGGATACCTGCACCCCACCAATACCTCCACTGAGCACCACAAAGAACACAAACCTGTAATATTTATATTCTAGTTTAGTGCTTTATTTTGTTATGTATTTTCCATGCAGTGAGGAAGCTCAAAACACAATGGAGGTACAGAGAAATGTTTTTTTTCCTCAAATACAAAAGGACTGAAAAGTTGTGTTGAGGTTTTTATAAGTGGTCATTGTACGTTGCACTTGAAGGGCAGAAGCAAACTGAGAGAGTGGGGAAGTCAGTGTCCACTGGTGCTGTCTCATGAAGGCAATTCCTGCTCTGTTTTTCCAGGGGAAGAGCAGAGCATTCTGTCCCCCCATGAACTGAGCACATGTACACATAGACATGGAAATGTGTCTACACAAATTATAGCTTTTAATGGCTGAGCCAGCAGTGTGGGAGCTGACATCAGTGATGCAGGCATGTGTATGTGAAGGGCAGAGGTGGTCTGTTTGCTGAAGAGTACTGCTCCAAGCACTGTTATTCTCCCACTGTTGCTCACTCCAGTCTGCAAAACCACAATTTCAGTGAAAATCCTTCAAGGTACATCCCATGGAGAACAGCTGCTGTTTCTCTCCTTGCTCAGGATTGTCTTCTGCTCAAGCAAAAGTAGCCCAAGCCTAAAGGCACTTGCTACTTATAGGAAAACCAGGATCTCCCAGGTAGGAGCAGAATGAGAACTATGTTGTGCTGTGTATCAACTCCCCTTCTTACAACCAGTTTGCAGCCTGTGTGGTAAACAAACCTCATCTCTATTGATGGTTGGGGGTAAAAGCATCATAAATGCCATCAAAATCATGTCAAAGTATTGTGTCAGGGAAATCACCCAGTTGCTGCTCCATATGCTCTCCTTCCACTAACCTCCTGGCTGGGACTACTATAGTTATTACAGTTCCAATTATTTGGCAGAAGATGGTCCCTTGCTACAATAAGGGAAGCATGTGTCAATCCCAATTAGATCCTGATCTTGGGGACCAAACACTAGAATTGGATCTGATTAGCACAGTGGGGAGACTTGGGATCAAATCTGTGGCATTTTTGCAAGAGAAGATTTTGCTCTTTGTGTTGACAGTTCCAAGACAAGAGCATTTGCTACTCTGTGGGAGCAAGTTGTAAAATCTCAAAAGGGTTTTCTACTTATTTATTGGACACATCACTGCAGTAAAAGTTCCCCGGGAACAATCAGTACCTGTGCCTCACACAGCTTCTTGTCCTTGGCCTCACTAGGAGCTAAATGCTGCTCTTTGGGGGAATGAAGGAATGAAGATATGGGATACTCCATAGATATAGCCCAAGAAATAGACGAGGTCGGCTTCTCAAATGGCTATACTTTGCTACTGTTTCCTTTAGCACACAGGGCAGCAAAGTCACAGTGAAGGTATAGAGCAGCCAGCCAACGCTGAGGATCTGCCACCTTCCCTGTGCATGCACTGTGGGAGGGTTTCCCTGGGATTAGCTCTCATCTGGTTCCCATGGACTGAGTGCTTGGTGTAGTGCCTGGAATACATTAAATGTGTATCTTCCAGCTTTTGTTTCATCTGAATGGATCTCTGCTTTGCACACCATGAACACAGGTCACAGTTTGAATCAAAGTGCTATAGTCGTACACATTCTTAACTCAAAATAAAATGAGAGGACAGATGCATCCTTCCATCCATCCAATACTGAGTGATTGGCATTAGGCAGATCCTTATTACCTGCAGGAACCTGCATATCCCCACCCAGCCCCACCCCCCATCAGCTTGGGAATACTGTCTTCCCTTCAGCTGCAAAGCCTAAGAGTCCATAATTCCTCTTTTCCCACAATAATTTGCACATAAACAGCCAGCAGTTACAATGTAGCCTTTTTCCCTAGCATCGGCTAAATAATAGTGACACACTCCCTACTGTCATTGGGTTCTGCTAATTTTAGCACAGATGAAGTTCTTATTTCTTTGGGAGAGCTATAAAACCTTCTTCCAGCTTTATGTTTTATTCCTCTTTGAAGCCCAAACAAATTAGCAAAGTTGAGAACTTTATTTTCAGAGTTCATTAAGCCCTTAACAGTAAATCCTTTTCTCACGTTCCAGATGTTGTGGTTTCCTTGACCTCAGTTTATATTTCCTTCTGATGTGAACAAGCCAACATCTTATTCCAGCCTTACCAATTTCTTTGGAGAACACAGCAAAGGGGAGTGCATGTGGCCTCCTGAAAGGTTTTGAATGAAAAAATCTTGCTGTGGTACCAGCCTGAGCCCAAGGTTTTGTCTGTAGCCACTAGACATTGCCTCCACTGCTTAATGCCCTGACCTCTGTAGAGCTATTTTTACCTATCAAATGCATTTTTGCCCCAATATTTTTCATCCTTTTCCTTTTCATTTGAGTACTTTACATTTCAGAGGTAATGCTCATCTGCATTTGGGTATGTCAAAAGCATGCTCCTTGAATAAATTAAATGTTTTGTTTTGGCAACACATTGAGATCTGCACAAATCCTTTTCTGCTTTGATGCTGCAGAGCATTTTGGACATGGTGAAATTCAGCAGTTTGGGCAGTACCCTGGATTTCAGCAATGTCAATTATGCATCACATGCATTAATTAAACACCCAAATATATCTATTCTCTTCCAGCCACTGATGAATCATTTCAAATGTAGTTTGTGCCTTTTCATCCTCTTCAAATGTTGCATTTTTGAAGACAAGCACCTGCAAGCCTTTTAGGAGGTGTTACTCCTGCTGTTACTGACATTTTAATAAATGCAGAAATAAATGCTCCCCACCAAATTGTCTAACGTCAACACTTACCTCATCGAAAGAAGTGAGTCAGTTTGAACAGAATTTATAACATGTGACATACCTATAGCTGCCTGACGTGAAGCACATCCAGTTTTGTATCCATTTTTCCTGTTTTCTTTGAAACCATAGTAACTATCAGGCTGTGTTCATAAATATTACAATGAATATTTGTCTTTGTACACTTACATGGGAAAACATATGAAAAATGGATCAAAGACAGCAATTCATAAAGGTGGGGGGTGGGAAAAATACTTCCTCATGGTGTATGAGTCTGTCTTCCATGTGAGTGTAGGTGCTCTCTCTTGCCAACAAACATTTTATGGTAGGGACAGACAAGTACAGTGCAGAGGGTAATGCCCAGAAGCAAGACAGCCACTAGTATTTGGTGATTCCTTGCTTAAGAGAGCACCTCAAGGTATCACCAAATGTGACTGACAAGATGCTGCTTTGTTCTCTGCAGATCAGCATTTCTAGGAAGAGGGAACCTTGTTTGGCATTTCAGCCAACTGCTGGGAGATCGAGCACCTGTTAGCTGAAATAGGTGGGGGAAACCTGGAGGGGACGAGAAGGAGAAATTTAAATGTAGCTGAAGCTTCCTAAAGGGCTCCATAAAGGGCAGCCATTGCCTATTTTTTCTTGAGAGGTTTTAGCATAATTTATTTGGCCCTGGATCTTTCAGTCTGCCCCAGATAAGAATATTCTTCCTCTGAAGATGTAGGAGAGCTGAAAATATTTCCACATTGAAAATCATGTGTTTGCAGGGGCAGTGGGTAGAATTTCAGTTTTTATTTTTACAGAAATATGTATTTTTATGGTTCTTATAGACATAAATCCCCTCTCTTTATTTTTAAGTTATCCATTTATTTTACTAGTCCAATGTATTGGTCCGCTGGTTTATTGCCATTTTTTTTGAAAGCAGCCCCATGTAAAGAACATATCCAGACAGGACAGTCATGGAGACAGGTTATTAACTTTGTTTTGGTTTGGTGCAATCAAGCACCAACTGGAACTGGAAAGAAGGGAATGACAGAAGGTCATTTCCAAGGTGTGGATTTTTCTGGATATTAAATAGTTAAGCTGCATAGCTGGGATTTCCAGGTTTAAGAAGATACCAAAAATTTGGCCAGAATCATCTTGAATCATCTACTACTTGTTGATGGAGAAACCACAAAGGATTTTTTTCACTTTTGTTTGCTTGGTTTGTTTTTGAGTTTTTGGGATTTTGGGGGGGGTTGGGTTTTTGTTGGTTTGCTTTGGTTTGCTTTGCTTTGCTTTGCTTTGTTTTGGTTGGTTTTTTTGGAGGGGGGAGATTGGTGCTTTTGGGGGTTTTTTAAGGAAGCAAAGCACGTAGACGTGGGGTCATGTCACTGCTTCTGTTCTCTGTGTCTGAGAAAACCAAGCTTCATGGATTTTTGCCAGGTTTAATTCATGGCTGCATCACCTTCTCAGTTACACCACTGGAAAGCCAGAATAATTTTATTATTTCTTTACTTAATAAACATGAGTCTGGTCCCCTCTACACCAAGTCAGGCAGAAACCTTGTGCTGCTGACACAGTCCCAGGGTAAAATGTATGTAAGGTATATTATGCATCAGGGTCAAAAATCAGGAGCCACAGTCCCCAGCATCGTAGTGAGAAAAATGCTGGATTTGTTTTATTTGTCTTCTTGTTTCTGACATTCTGGATTATGCTTTGATGTTTCCATCCAAACTCAAAATTACTGAAATTTATTGGGCATGTCGCTTGGGATTGGAGAGGACTTGCTTTCTGATAACTTGGAACCAGTTACTGAAGGGCTCTGAATAGTCCTATTCATTGAAAAGATGCTCTCAGGATATCAACAAGTAAAACTGTTGAGAGTAAATAATGGTGTTGGGTCTGGAAAACCCAGATCACTCCATTGTACTTTCCCACTTACCCTTCTATAGGCACAGACACCTGTTTTGTGAGAAATACAGGTTTTTACCCAAAAAGCCCTGAGGTGCACCTGTGTGTTGAGGTGAGGTCATGGCTGGGGTGACACAGCCACAGGTTTCAGCTGAGACAAGGAGTGGCAAAGAAATATGTGTGTGTTTTCAGGACCCACCCAGAAATGCTGAGGGGGCAAGGTTAAGAGTGGGATGGCAATTTGGGGTGGCAGGTGGGAGAATTGGTGTGAGAGCCTGAGGCGATTTCCCTCCTCCCAGGAATTTCTCAGTGTTGGAACCTGCAGCTGGAAAAAGACCCAGCTTTGAGTGGCACTTTCAGGTTTCTCTTGCATTAGAAATTCTGCAGGCATTTCAGATATGAGAGACGAAAGTGTGGTAGAGCTGGAGATAAAACTGACAATTTTTGGTGGCTCTTTTTTTTCCCAATAGTCATATTCCATATTTGAAGGTTTTGTTATCAAATAAGTTTGGGAGAGCTTTTTTCCCTGCTTGCAGAGGGAAAAAAAAGTGTTTGCCTTAGAATATATTAGATGTTCTTTCTGATTTTTTTTTTTTTAATTTTTAATGATCACATTTCACTTAAAAAATTGCAAACAAGCCGCACTTCCAGAATCTTGACAACTAGTGCCTCTGAGCCTCTGGTTCTGGAAATGCTAGTGGATGGTACTGATCCTGCCTGTTGGGATTCCACTTGGACTTCTTGGTGGTTGCAAAAATGTACTTTAGGGGAAGAAAATTTAAGAGTTTAGTCCCACATCCTGGAAAATAGACATACAGGGTCAGGATGTGTCTCCTTCCCTGCCATGAAGCAAAGTCAGGTTGGCCAAGGGGTTGGCTCTTAGGGTCCTGTCAGACCTGTGTCCCAGCTGGAGTTGGGCTTGCCCAAGAGCTTCTGGTAGAGCCAACCCTGCTGTGATGGCTGGAGGTGCCTATATGAAGTCTCTGAGTCACCCTTCTCTGCAGTTTAGCAGAGGACTCAAAAAGTACAACTGGATTTTGTTGGCCATGAACCAACAGGAGCAGCCATTCCTTTTGGCTCTTCTTGGCAGCAGGGTAAATGATTCACAGGATTAGGAGGTACTCTTGCTTTAGTGCTTTCCATTTCCTGGTTGGTGCACTGGCAATTTCCCAATTCAGGAAAGGAGATGAGGAGAAATTGAGTAAATTCAAAACCTTTCAATCTGGGCTGCCCAGTGCATTGATAAGGGGCACATGGCGTGTGTGGAAGTTGCTGCTGGGCATCAGAGAAGCAGGGTGTTTTCAGGAAGGATATATAGGATATATGAGTTGCCATGCCTCCAGAGCTTTGAGGTTGGGAATGGACTGAGCCTTAGGTGGTTTAATGAGTGTACAGAGTGAAGGGCAGGAAAGAGTAGAAAGAGAGGAGGAATTGTGGGAGACCAGTGTAACCCTTCTATTACCCTGAGCAGTTTAAACTCCAGCCAGAAGGCTCAAGAATCCTAGCATGATGCCCAAAATACGTGTGGATTTAATTATGAACCATAGAAGAAGTTACCAGCCTTATCTGAAAATCAGAAAGTCACGAAGGTTTAAGTAGTATTATTATAGAGAGAGTAAATGTAGATTTTAGGTTTTTAGATAAAGAAGTTTTAGGGGTTTTAGAAGACAAGATGGAGGGAATTGGGTGTGTCTGAACCTCTTTCCTCTTCTTCTTGCCCTCCATTTCTGTAGTAGAGTTGGCATTTTAGGATTGGTCAGAGTAGAAGTTAACTGTCTAACATAGATGATAGTTATTGGGGAATAATTGTAAACATTATAGATGTAATTTTGGGTATAAAAGATAGCACCGCCCGGAGAGGTGAGAGAGATGCCCATGGCTGCAGTGCAGGGAGAACCTCTGTAGGACAGACAAGAAATGTTCTAGATAACAGCTAATAAACAACCTTGGGACTGGATCACTTGAGCCCTTTGTTTTATTCTCCGAACACGGACTGAGAAAATAAGGCCTTCACACATCTCGGGGCAGCAAAAACACAAAAAGAACCCCGAGATGGAATCATGCAAGAGAAGGGGCAGGTCGCTATGTGGCAGAGAGGTTTTCCTCCTCTTGGCTCTTCCACATGATTCCCAGGAATGCACATCATGCACAGTTGAGAGGAAAGATAGAGACCAAAGAAGTATATTTTTAAAGACTAATCTTGGCATCAGAAGGGGATACTAAAAATAAATAGGACCTTTTTCTTGAGGACTTCTCTTTCTTGTCAACTTTTAAGTAGACAACATGGGTGTGCAAATAAGTCTAATTCTTCTTTTGATATCCCTGAATTCTTGGGGTTTTTTTTCTCCCTTCCCCCATTGTCTTCAGAGCCAACTGCAGTGCTTGCCTGTAGCTTCATTGAACCCCTCGGAGCCTAAAGAGTTCCCCACCCACTCACTCTAGGCAATAAAGGCTTTCTTTAGGTATGGAGCTTATGACTCTCAGCTCACACCACTGGATCAATAGCATCTGGAGCCCTGGAACATTTTAAAGAGTTATCCAAATGTTCATCACTGAAGAAAATTCGTCAGAGTTGCTTTTGGGTCTTTCTGCTCAAAGGGGGAAGCAAATATCAGAATATAAGGGGTAATTTTGCTCGTAGGCTGAGGAGATAAAATAAGTAACCTTTCTGTGAAAGCAGAGTCCACTTCACGGTGCTTGTAGCATCCAGTGGCATGCCTGAGAACAAGTTTCGTAGCCACAACTGGAGGAAGCAGGCAATGCTCATGGAGTGTCAGATAATCCACTGTGACATATGATCCAAAAACATAAGGCTGACGAATATTCCTGGCACTGTGTGCCGGTGCTGAGAGCGGATTATGAATTTTTAAATGTTTGATGTTCTTTCAACAGTTAAAAGCCATTTTGGGCAACAGATAGCTCTGAAGATATTTTAAATAATAATTTTTTTACCACTGGATCTTATTGGTGCTTCATTTTGAGAAGCAGCATCACAGAAAGCAGAGGGCCCTCTAAGGACCTCACTTACCCCTATTTATATCTGGAGTAACTCGGCTGAAACAAATGGAATTTACTCCCACATTAAGCAAGTGTAACCGAGAGCAGAATATAACAGGCCCCTCTGTTTGGTGTTTTCTGTACCTCTCTCCTGCAAACTATTTTCACAGGTTAGGATGTTTCAGTGGCAAGGGGAAGCCAGAGCATCTGGGTTTTAGAGCATGGATGGGCACAACTTCCCTGCAAAATCTGGCAGCTGGCCCAAGGAAGAGCACTTAGCCAGCAAAAAGCCAGGAGTCTGTGGGCTCCAATGTGGGAATACCCCCTGCCTAAGCTAGCAGCCAAAATCCATGAGGACTTAAGGATTTTACTTATAACAGTTTATAGAACCAAAACTTGTATGCATGACTTTTAAAAAAGCCCCTATTATTGTTTTTATAATATGTATAGGTATATAAGTGAAACCAAAATGCACCATGGTAGGAAACACTGATTATAATAACTCATAGATATCCAGCCGCAGTTTGTATTTACCATCTTTCCATACCGGGGTATGTTTTCAAAACTAGAATCTGTATGGATGAATTAAAAAAACAACCCACTTGTAGTTACTACTGTTGTTATTGTTGTTGTTGTTGTTATGTAAGTGAAACCCATTTACACAGTGGTAGGAAATACTGATTCTAATGACCCGTAGTCAGACAGCTTGGTTTGTATTTATTCTTTCCAGTCCCGTGTATGTATTACAAGCTATGTGGCTCTGCAGAGCTCTCTCGATCTGGGCATTTTCCCCTCTCAGGCAATTGCATTTCCCACTAAATACTATGCTCTGCTTTTCCTGCCCTGCTGGCAGTGCAAATGTGCCAATCTCATTCTCAAGCCATGGTTCCTGTTGTGGGATCAAATGTTAGGATTTTAAAAGCTAAAGTTTGATGTGGATGAACAACTGCCTATAAAACGCATTAAGCTCTTACCCTGTAATGTATTTAATTTCACACTGACTGATGGTATTGCCCCTGAATGGATTACGGCAGGGGGCTGCCATTGTCCTACTAAACCACACTGGTTAAATAATACCTTGGAGTCTAAAGCTGCTCTGGGAGCATTTCATATTGGCTAACATGTGAAATGAATATCTAGCTTTTCTGTGAGCACTTTGGGTTGGTTTAGAAAAAAAAATTAAATTGCATAAAACAACTACATGTTGAGTTGGTTTACAGTGCAGAAAAAATTTGCACAGTTGTAGGATGGTTCTCCCTCTGTGAAACACAGACCAGCAGCTATAAAGGGCCCTGGCTCAGAGAAGTGCAGGTGCTTGCCTTGGCTCAGCAGTCTGGGTAGGCTCCTGAAGCAAAGTAGGGGCACATTACTTCTCAGGAGAGGTCCCCCTAAGCTCATTCCTCATGGGTGTTTGGTGCTTGCAGTGTATTTATTTAAGTAGTGTCTCCTTGACATTAGTGCCCAAAGGGTAAGAGACTGGAGTGCTGTTCAGGGCTCAAATATATTAATGTCTCAGTGTCATAGTGGAGGGATATCAGCTTCGTTACTGGGCCTTTTTAATCAATTGTTTTTAGCTTCAAGAGATCTTCCCTGCTAAACAATTCCTGCTTAGTCTGCATTCTCTGCCCCTTGTGCTGAGGTTAATCAGGAGTTCCTTCTATGGAGTTACACCTTCTGTATGCAGAGTCAGGCTCTTGGACTCTACCAATCACTGATGCACATCCTGCCCTGAATCATTCTGGGAAAGCCTGTGGTTAACTCTATGAGCAAATGCCTGCCTGTTTTACCCTGCTCCCCATTATGCAAGACAACCTCAAATCAAGGAGTGTTTCTCAATCCATGCAACTGCAGGCAAATTCTGTGCTAGGTAATTTTAAAACTATGTGCTTTATCTGCATAGGTATATTTATGTGTATATATAAATATGAGGATGTATAAAATATATCTATAGAAAGAGAGAGGTCTGTAACATCCACAAGCATCACTCATGAATGTGTGGCTAGGGATGTGATTATCCACACTGTGCTGAGGCACGAGCCCTTAGCAATTTTGTTTATTGCATTGATTAGGAAAAATTAAAAGATCTTTTCTTTCTTTAGAAGGAGAAAGACCTGTGATAAGAAAAGGATAAGGAGGTATTAAAGCACCACTAGTCTTTTTTTTTTTCCCCCCAGACTTTAGCAGAGTCAGGAAAGAATGCTGGAAGTCATCAGAGGCATGACTGGGATAGAGAGTGTTAATTCTTCCATATCTAAGCCTCTTTGTCAAAATTCCCTTTGTCTCTTGCCCCAGGTCATTAAACACTAATCCCATCACTCTTCCTAATCCGCTGCAGTGGAGCCAGAGTTCAGTTTCCGAAACTGTCTTTGTTGCTTTCCTAATAGACAGCTTGGTCTGGATTTTGGTTGGTTCAGTCACATTTAGGGCTTTCCAGCACAGTTCTTTAATGAAGTGCCATTAATGAAACTTTTCCTCCTTCATGCAGTGTGCACGGGCATCAATTGGTTTAGCGTTAAGTAGGGTAAGGTGCCCAGTCATCTCAGCAGCCCTTGCAAAATATGACTGTCAAAGGCAAAACCTAGGAAACAACACCATTGAAGAATATAGCCAGTGAAGTACTCATTTAATTACTAAGGATTTACAAAAGAAAATCTGTTCTTTGTGGCTTACAAAAGACAACAAGCTCAGAAGAGATAGTAAAGGGTTTGGAACCTATTCTCTTTTCTCCCTCCCCCTCTTCCCAACAAATCCTGGAAGAGGAAATGTGGCTGAGCAAAGGCATCAAAGCCTATTGTAAACTCTTTCCAACCTGCTGCAGGAACACTAACTTTCTAAGTGGGAGGTGTTCAACTTGCTGCTAAAATAAACTTTGAGACCTCTTCTGCCAGGAGATGTGGCCACATTTTGCAAATCAATTCTTCTGTGGCAGAAAATCGAGCATTGGTCCATTCCTCTGTGCTGAGAATGAAACCTGCTTCATAACAAAAATGTTTCTGATAATGGGAGATAGTTTGTAGAGTTGTGTTTGGCTGCATGGGTTTCATCTGGTGTAGTGGATGTAGTGGAGTACTTCTGAGGCAGAGAATAGATACCAAAACTTTGCATCTTTCTTATGGCAGTGATGCTGAAACCCTCTATATTCAGTTCATCTGCCACAAGCATAAGAAGGGAAGGAAGATGCTGGAAACTTCTGAAAAGAGTTGTTTATGTCTGGAGCAGCCCACCTCTAGTTTTACACTGTTTCCAAAATTATAGATTCTGTACATAGGTTTAAGAATAACCATTACATCTTTGGAAAACGTTCTTCTGCAGCCAGGTACAGGAGTTCCTGAGTTAATTGGAGCATCTTTCCACTGAGTCTTGAGATGTGGATTTGGAACAACTTTCATGTTCTCAGTGGGATGGAAAGTTAAAAAAAATAAAGACTGAGGGTAGGAAAACTATTGAAGCTAGCAAATCTGCTGGCTGTATATAGTTTCTTTGGTAGGTGTTAACATTTTTTCCTGTGATATGAACTATCTAATTACCAGTAAACTTGTGCTATGAAATAAACCACATCTTATTGTACAGCACGCTTTCCATACATTCTGTTTTACAACATTCATGTGTATAAATGAGATCCAGGTTTGATTATTAAACAATGTAATTGCTCTGTCAAATTTGATAATATAGTACTCTGGAACAGAGTGCTCCAAGGGAGGGTATTCCTTTAAAGGCTTTTTTCACAACTGGTGGTTCTGTGTTTGGTTTGTCTAAGTCAAATTTTTCTCTTTTCTCTTTTACTTTCTTTTTTTTTTTTTTTACTCTGTCTATCTATCTATCTATCTATCTATCTATCTATCTATCTATCTATCAGTTAGTTTAGGCATTGTTTACTTTTTGTTTATGTTCTTGTATTCTTGGATTTTATTTTGTTTTGTTGCCAAAATGTTCTGGCAGGTGACATCCTAACTCGATCTCTTCAAACATTTTGGTGCAATTATGTTGCCTCTGGTTGTAAGCCAGCTCAAGAACTTGCTTTACTAAAAAAATCTCTCAAATCCCGTGGGACAATAAATCAGACCCATTTACAAACTGAATAAATCACAACAAAATGATTCATTTGCCAATGAAACCACAGCATTCTCTGGAGATAAAGAAAAACAACTGCATTTTGCCACTTCATCACGGTTTCTTTCCCCCCTTCAAATTCCAATGTGCATCTACTGTTGGCAATAAAAGTTACACTTGCATGTTGTTAAAATTTGTTCATATGCTTCAGCAATTCTACTTTCCCTGTAACTGACTTGCCAAGTCCCTTACTTCAGGGATTTGGAACAGCTTTCACATGTGATGAGGAAAAATTTCCTGTACAAGTCACTTCAAAAAATAATAATAATAATAATAATAATAATAATAATAATAATAATAAAAAATCCAGAGCATATCCTGGTGTTGTTTATGACCAACGCTGGAGTAGCACACCCCACAGCAACTTCACCAGCTGAGTGCCAGCTGTCTGCTAGTCTTTGACCCTTTAAACTTAGTCCTCACTCAAGTTGATCTGCTAATGGTGAATTAGCTCCCCATGGCTACATCCTGGCAGAGCTTTTCATTTAATCCTTCCCTTCCTTCTATTTCCCAACTACTGACTTTTTTTTCCACTCATCTCTCTCTGCTTTCACCAACTGCAGCTCAGATGTAAGAGGAGCTTTGGATGAGTCCATGCAACTTCTGGGGAATGTCTCTGCAGGACATGGCCCCTAATAATAACTTTATAATCATTAAAAATGCATGTTGGGGATGGACATCAATGGTCCAAGCACTGGTTAATGGTAAGCTCTCTTTGAACCAGCTGTGATGCTAAATGGAATAATCCCCAGTCTAACTAGTTGTGGATGTTTAAGTTAAGGCTGGATGCCTTTCTTGAGGACAGACTGGTAGGAAGCATGCCTGGCTTGCATGGCTGCCACTTTGGAACCAGTTTCATGCCCACTTGCATGAGTGGCAAAATCCCCTTGTATTCTGCCCAACTGAGCCAGGCTATCAGCTGTGGGGGTAAAGAATGGATCTCATTATTGATTAATATAACTTTGTTGAGGTAGCCATGAATGAAACATCTGTTCGTTTCCTTGGCTGGGACTGATTTTCCCTCCCTGCCATCTATAGGAGCTCATGCAGGGCTCCATGCACGTGGAATTTTCTCATGAAGCCCTTGACGTAATTCCAACAAAAGGACGTGAAGAATTTCCTTTCCTTTGCTAGCAGTGGCATTCAGACAGAAAGAAAACCCCTGGAAAATGTAAAAGCTTTTGTAAAAACATGAGAAAAGCATTTAAAGCCTTTTCAAAGAAAGAAAACATCAATGTAAAGCCTCCCATAGTTGTCTGCCCATGCAGCCTCTCTTGATTTGAAGAGATTTGAACCTTGCAGGGGAGGGAGGCAGAACTGAGGGTTTTGTTGATTTCATTGTTCTGCTGGTTTGTTTTGAGTTCTGTGATATCTTCTTTTCCATCAACACATGCATGAACTGTGATTATACTTGAACATTTATTTAGCCCTTCAGAAGCATCACTATTCAAGCATAAAAATGCTCGTGTGTGTTGCTTTGGCCAATAAATTTCTTTGATGCTTGGCAGGAGTTTACACTTTGATACTCTGCAGTGATTTTCACTGAAAGACTTCAGTGATGAATTACCAGCCCAGTATCTTCTGGATGGACTGCACAGCCGTCCACAGTCCCTCTTTCCCACTCAATTCCCAACTCACCTTAACTTCCCAGGCAGTGTAACTGATGGTCAAAGTCAAAGCATCTCAGAAAGGAGCCACAAAGCTGAAGGCCACCAAAAGAGAGTTTCATACAGGGGAAAGGGAGATGGGAAACAGAGTGGTGAAGGAGGAGAGGATTCTCTCACTAGAAACAAGGAAACTGTGGAGAGAAGTAGGACAGGAAAGCATAGAAGGGATATGCAGCTTTCCACCATTTGTGTGGTTATGCTTAGATACTCTGCCTCTCTGATGGCACTGTCCATTTTCTTACTAGCACTTCCAAAGCCTTGGAAAAGAAAGGCCCTTTAAAAAAGGGAGTTAATAAAGGAAAACCAGCTCTTCAACTGACATCGCCTTCCTAAACAGCTGCACTAGGGCTGTGGCAATTCCTATGTTGTTTGCTTGGGTGAACAGAAAAGGCATGAGAAGTTTAGTTTAATTGTAAAGAAGAGAGAAAACTATTCAAATCCAAGTACACTGGAGCATCCAAAATACATTCAGGGTCTCCTGTTTCTTCCTCTCATTCTATCTTCTCCCAGAGTAAATATCTTAGGGTGAGATTTCATGAGAAAAATAAAACCAAGCATTTTCAGTCCTTGTTCAGGAGTGGGGAGAAGCAAATTTATCAAAGGAATGTGTCAACTTTATTACAGTCTTCTTCCCCTGCTCTTGTCATCTTTCCTTTGCAGTAAAATCCTCCCTGCCTCCATGCAAAACCAGAAAATATGTTCCAGTACTCATCCAGCAACACTAGGTACCAGATCTGAGGAGTTTCTGCTTGTTGGGAGGTCCCAGAGTGGTCTTCCTAGGTCTAGCTTGGAGAAGTGAGTACTGGTGGCTTTGTCCAGGAGGATAGTACAAGTGAGATAGGGTGGGAAGGACATAGCTTTTTGAGGGCTCTTCTATTGGTGTCAGAGTCCAGCAGTTCAAGGTATTGGGTTGCCTGGTGTCCTGCCTGTCCTCCCGAGCATATAGTTTTTTTTATAGAAACTCCCATTTGTGAACAAACTTTTCTCTGCAAATATGTCTGTAGAGGTGTGTAGGTGAAAGTCATTGGCCTCAGTTTCGGAAGAAGTCATATTCCATGACCTAATGGCCATAGGATGTCTGTTAAAAATTCCAGATTTAAAATTGTTCTTGTGAAAAGAAGTGCCAAAGTCTAAAATTATCCTACGAGAAAGGCTCATACAAAGATTTCTCTTTAAGCGGGGTTTGCACATCAGGTTTCTGCTGCTCAAAGGATTCACAGTGCAGTATGTCAGCTTTGATGATGGAAATATTGCCCTCTTGCCTGGATTTTATTTTATATTTGTTTTCCCTTCTGCCTGTAGTAGTCTCCAGCACTCCTCCTGAAAAAGGCTAATAACCCATCCATTCCCTGCTGGAGGAATGGCAGCGATTCCGCAGCCCCGCTGCCGGTGGGGCAGGGGTAAGGGCTGGCTGTGCCCCCGAGAGCAGAGCTTTCCAAGAGAAACACTCAGACAACACAGCTCTTGAGTGCCTTGGCCATAAATCTTCTCTGGGCATCCTGCCTGCTTTATGGACTCTGCCATTTTCTCTCAGACAATTCAGAGCCTGCCCTATTGCCTCTTGCAGAAGCAGAAAGAGCACAGCTTGCTCTGGAGAGAAGGAGATTTAAGTTTTCTATATTGGATGAAATTACCAGAAAAGTTGATTGTATGTGATTCTTTTAAGCTAGCAAGAGAGTGGTGACAGTGTTCTGCTCTCTGCAAGGTTAGTAGAAAGGAGAGGGCAATGAGATTTTAGTCCATATCTTTTAAGGGAAGGATTAGAAATAATCAGCTTAATATGCAGTAAAGGAGATTTAGATGTGATATTACAGAACTTCCTCATACCAAAACCAGTTAAGTACTGGAGCAGAATATTCAGTAACTATATGGAATCACCACTGTAGGGACACATCTGTAAAGGCTGGGTTTAAAGAAACATAATCCTGTCTCCAACAGATGGTGTGGATGATTCCTCAGGGACAACACTCATCTCAATTTCATAAGGTTCACTACAGAGAGCTTTCCCACTATAAAGAGGCTAATATCTGATTCCTAGGTTCAAAAAAGAACATAAGAAAAGCCATACGGGTTCAAAACTGAAAATCTAACCCAGTGTCTCATCTGCTAACGGGGACCCACAACATCTGGAAGGAATGTAAGAGCAAGAGCATCATACAGGGATACTTTCCCTGAATTATCTCCCACTTGGTAAATTTTGGAATTCAGGGATGTGACTTCTCTATCCAGTGGCTTTGTATTCTTAAGGTCAGTCTAAATATCTCACCTGTCTGGTTTTTCTGTCAGATTTTTGCATCAGCTTTGTAGCTCACAAAGAAGAAAGTGGTCATGAGAAGGTGGAAGAGGAAAGAGTATGAGAGGAGGAAAAAAGAGAAAATGGGAAAGGGTGAAAGAGGGAAGCAGAAGGAAAGAGAAAGGAAAAAAATCAGAAGTGAAAGCAAGGAATGAATACAAAGATGAAAGGATGTGAATACCTTGCCACTAAGGAAAGCAGGGAAACAGGTGGTAGCATTAGGTGTGACATCAGTGACTAAGTCCAAGCCAAGACATATCTGACAAGTGAGACACTGTTGCTCGCCACAGATCAGATGCCTTGTTTGGGAGCTCAATCAATGGAAGTCCATGCATCATTAGTGTATTTGCCATCCATGGAGTGTAAACATGGACAGCAAACCCCTCCTTTTTTATTGCCCACCCTTTGCTTGCCCTGAAGATCCAGTCCTTCCCTGGGGCTGGAGGGGCTGAGAGTAGGCTGCTCTGCTGGGGAGAAGTTGGATCTGATGCCAAAAGGTCTCCAGTGCTGGTGGAAATGGCACCTGGAGAATCCAACAGTGGGGTAGTGGTGAAGGTCTACCACATCCAGACTTATGCTGAAAAACTAATGCATTGGTGTCTTGTGAACTCTTTTTCATGGCTGGTTTTGCTGAGTATGTGCTGGTGTCTTGGGAGGCAGCTGTCAGAAGTTTCTTTGGATTGTAGTATTTTTGGTCTGAAAAGGTTGATTTATTAAGTGTGGTTGCAGGAGGAGAGTGTTGGGAGACAATATTGATGGGTCTCTGCTGTTACTTTGTTTTTCACCAAAGATGTCTGGCATTCCCGGGTTTACCCTGTCCTGACAGCAACATATTTGAAACCAAAAAAATTTTTTTTTTCCTTTACCCTCCTGTTCTCTCCCAGTTCTGGCAGACTAGTACCCCTGAACTCTGTCATTGACTTGGCACATGTTCTTATTGGGAGGTTTATGGATGGTTAATTATCTGAATTAAGTTACTGCCTGTGACTGTAATCCAGGAGACTTCTGTTCCATAGCCAGTATTACACTGAACCTTGCAGCTTTACACTATTAGTTGAATTCTGTTGTTCTCATCTTTGTTGCATGTCTGGATTTGTCTCCTTAAGCTTGAGAGTGGGAGAGGCTTTCAGATTTCCTTCAGTCATCATGAGGCAGCACTACTTATGTTCAAGCTGGTGATGTTACCAGTGGCAATCTGCACTAAATGACAATCTGCAACTAAGTTGTCACTTTGGTTAAAATATCTTTCTTAAAAAAAAAAAAAAAAAAAGAAAGCAGGATCCCTCTGTGTCAGGAGAGAAGGGGAAGCTAGGACTGTCACACACTAGTAGTATATAACATCCAGAAATTACATTAATTGAGTGCTTCCACTATCCCATCTTTTTCTAATTTTGTGAATATCACATGTAGAACAGCATCATGTGGTTGTTAATTATGACAACCAAAGTGCAATTTTGTAATAAGGCTAGCAGATGTTTGCAGCGCTAAATATTAGATCAAACCTAGTTCTTTTTACCCAGCACACATCTAGTCAAGATCACGTAGAGTGTCTGAATTTTTTTTTAATTTGTTGTTCTGTATAAATTCCCTCTAGCTCACCTTTTAATCTCTCTATTTGTGATGTGATCTGTAAGATCAGGTTGCAGAAAATTACAATATTCCATTTGCTCGTAATTAGGCTCTCATTTTCTCTCCATCAGGCAAAGAGAAATTTTGCCACTGATTGTGGTAGGGCAAGACCAGCCCCTCTGTTTTGCTTTCATAAGGATTTTAAAGGCCGTGTGAACATAAGAAAAGTTTGTGTTGACCAAAATGTCTGTGATGAACTGAAAGACAGTCATTTACACTCATGTGAGAAGAGCTCTGTTAAGAGCCATCAATCCCACTTGTGACAGCGCATTGACACTTGCTGGTCTTTAGGATTCATTTCTTAAAATGCTAATGCAGACAAGTTCCTGTCTGTTGTGGGAAAATATGGGGGAACTTTGTTAGATGAGACACTCAAGTGCAAATAAATGTTTCCTGTAAGAAAGCATTTGGCTCAAATCTTTCCTCTTTTTTTTTTTTTTTTAATCTCCTAAATTGTTTCCCCATGTCCTTAGTGACACCCTTAGGAAAAAAATTAAAAATTAACATCATCAAAAATAAAAGTCAACTGTGCACATGCCAGAGATAATTGGAGATTTATAATATGCCCTATATAACTTGTGAGCACTGAAATAATATACTTGAGTGATGGGCTGAAACTTCATGGCATGAAGGATGCCTTTCTGGATAATTTACATCTTGGGGGGTAGTATCTTAAAATCAGAGGTCCTGTCTTCACTCCGTGCACATTAAAAACCACATGGTGCTTTTCATAAGAGCCTGGGCTTGCCCCAGCTAAAATTTTTCCCTAGCTCTTTAGTCTTGCAGCCTGTGCTGTGCTCAGACCATCTGGTCACCATTCTGCAACCCTGGCCATGGCTGTGCTTAATGGCAAAATGATTTCTGTCTATATACAGTTGGTAGAGTGTTTTGCATACTGCATATGCTCAAGGTATTACATATGAAAGGCATTATGTAAGATTACAGGGAAAGAAAAATACTCTCTTAAAAATTGTCAGTAATTGCCCAGAATGCTCTTGTGGCACCATTAGGTGATAAAGGACCTTAACCACGGCTACGAAATGGTCCGGTTTTTAACTTGTATTTTAAATTTATTCACAGTGAAATTCTCTGCTTTTTGTTGTCCTTATTATTGGCACCTCAGATGGCTCTCCTAGAGGCCAGACTTGGATGTCTGGTCATCTAAAGATAACTCACAATGGACAAAAGAGAGGAGTCTGGGTACATGCCCAGGCTTTTACACCCCACATGAGCATCACTCAGCATGCAGCCCACATTTCCCCACTCCCAGCCCACATTTTCCCACTCCCAGTTCCATGCTCCTGGGCTGACACAGGTGCCCACAGCTCAAGCTCACACCAGTACAGTGGAACTCAATGCAGCTGACATGATGGGTTTTAACAAAACCAATTTGTCCTTGATGTTAGTGTATCCATTTCACTCCTGGTCCTTTCAGGTTGTAATCAAAGCCGTAAAGCTTAGTTTGGCTGCTTAACATGGGCATTAGGTAAGGCTGGAGGTGACACAAACTTTCAGGGATTTCATCATTCAGTAAGGCTGGAGGTGACCCAAAGTTCTGGGGACATCTGTGCCAGGCTATGGACCCATGGAGACCTGTGTCCAGTGGGAGTGGGCACTGGAGGTCTAATCAGGGCATCACCAAT
Source organism: Toxostoma redivivum (assembly GCA_013397375.1). Classification (NCBI taxonomy): domain Eukaryota; kingdom Metazoa; phylum Chordata; class Aves; order Passeriformes; family Mimidae; genus Toxostoma; species Toxostoma redivivum. Next base: position 527,457 of record VXBI01008509.1, on the reverse strand, counting down.
GGATCAGTCTGGAATTAATCTGCCTGTCTCTTGCCATGGTTTTTGGCACCTGCCAGTGTCTCTCCATGCAACATGAATGCTGCTCCAAACAGGACATACCGGTAGTGACCCTTTACAAGATTTCCTGAATCAAGGCTTGTGTTAATGAAGTTTCTTAGCATGTAAACACACAGTGAGAGTGTTTCCCAGCCACCTGGGCACCCACACAACTTGGCTGCAGACACAGTTGTAGCCATGAAGCATGAGTGCAGGGCAGGGGAATTCAGCCAAAACATGAGAAAAACCCGTAACTGTTTGGTGACAATTCAGTCTGAGAAAGCCAGGCTGCAGCACTGGGACACAGAGCTCTGGGATGCCAGGGAGGACTGCTGGGCTTTTTAGGCTCTGCTAAAGGGGGCAATGCTCATGAAGGAACACCTGAAGTGTGTGCTCAAGTGATGGTCAGGGGCCCCTTTTAGTCAGATCCTGATTTAACTTTATTCCTGATTTTCGAGGCAAGGCTGTTTCAGTGGTGCCTCCCATCCCTTGCTCATGCATCTTTCGGATGAAACAAGGAATGTTCCGTCGGCTTTGCAGGGTTCCACAGTCACGCATCATTTCAATCTAAAAATAAATCCTGAACGTGGTATACTGGTTTTGAAAACAAGTTGAACTGTGCTTTCCATGCAGAAATGATGTTGCATTATATTTTCATCTTGGGCACAAAGCCAGTGCTAACTGCTCACCAATATAATTATGAGCAAAAATACTGTGGGGCTGGGCTGTGCAAGGCTCTGGGCTCTGCAGTGGGGCTGGGGAAACTCCACCACTCAATCATCTTTCTGTGCATGTGAAAAACTTAGGAATACACACTTTTAAGGAAGCTTACTCAGAATCAGGTTTTCAACATAACTACAATAACTTTTTAATTTTTTTTGATTACTGAAAGAGGTAAAAAGTGCTTTAAATTTATTAAAACCATAAGATGACTATGGTTGTAAAGGAGGTCTTTCAACAGCTTCTACTTAAACACCAAGGAGCCATGCTGGACCCCCTCTTCCTAAATCCTTGCAGACATTAGTAAGTAGCCCTGCCTCAAAAAATAAAGAACAAAAAAATTAAATAATGGCACAATTTCACCCGGAATCATTTGATCTGTTGGTGAAAGTCACAGAGAAAAGTCCTAAAATCATACAATTATAATAATAAATCAATTCAGCATGTCATTTCTGCTTTTCTACATTAATAAATTAACCATGTAACATTGTTCAAAATTATGTCAGTTACGCATATAATAATCTTTTAAATTAATGAAGTGATGAAGCAGTTTGATGACACCCATGATTTACAGGGCTGCTTTTAGCTAATGTTAAAAGCCTTTCATTTAATAAATTGTCCCCTTGAGAAATTACCAAAAATTAATATTTTCTATGCTAAATGTTCCAAGGTTTACACTTTTTCACTATATTAGCAAATGACAAGGAAGAAGCATTTTTCAAAATATATCTTCTTTTACATATATTTAATTGAAATTAATTAGTATATTACTTTAAAAGGAAATTATCACAGGGAAAGGTGTGGGATCATTTATGAGAGTTTCTTATGGCAATAAAACAGCATTTAAACAATGGAATTAATCATGTCCTTAAAATTTTTTATGATAGATTAGGAATCATTCCAAGCTTTTTGATTAAATAGAAGGACATTCCATACAGACTGGACCAAAAAGAAAATAAAAAATTCCAGCTATTTCACTGCAGTTAATATTTCCCTGGTTCCATTATGTCAGGTTACGTGCTGAATATTTACTGAGCTAAAAGCAAAAGTCCAAGTGAGGTTCACAAGATCTATTTTGCTTTGCTCTTCCTTGTGCTTGGCACCCTGATGTAATGTATGCATAAGGTTGTGAATGCTTAATATTTCCCATTTTATGCACATCTTATCAGAAGCAAGCTTTAAAGCCACTTTCTCCTAGGCTTGGTTGGGATTCAAGGAACATAACATGAAATGGTATAGTGTGTCCTATAAAAGAGGTTAAAATGGAGGTTATAATTATGAAAGCTCAATAGATTTGAAAGCTAACACAGTACCCCCTCACATGTGATACTATCTCTAGAAAGGCAAAGAGATATATAGGACTATAAAGGGAAGCCTGTAATTGATGTTCTCTGTACTTATTAGGATTTGTTTTAGTAACATCAGGGACTCATTTTTGTACTACCTCTGAATAAATAATGTGCACAGTAGGTTGGGTCAATTCCTTTTCACTTTGAAATATTTTCAGCAGTTGCACTAAAACCAAGGATAATTCATCAGCTTTTTGTAAGGCAGCTGGATGCAATGTGAAAAATAGATGCGTTAACTGATTTCTTTTGGGGGAGGGCAGTCTCTATAACAGGGGCCAGCATGAAAAAGAAGGGACTCTTGGCCTTAGGGGTGATGGGAGAGCATTTTCCATCTCAATCAGGAGCATTTCTCAAAAAATAAACAGGATCTCAAAAAAATACCCTGTTCCAGTGTCTGTATTTGAATACTCCATGGGTGAAGTCTGCCACACAGCAGAGGCTCCAAAGGGACATCCACATATAATTACCCATGGACAGAGCTTTGCCTCTGGTAAGTAAACCACCATAATGAGCACAGCTCCTCAAATAAAAATTTGTTTTAAAAAATAAGTCAAACAGAACCATCCCAAAAAAGCCTAAAAATTGATTCCAGTGCAGGCTTTGTTTGGCTCCTGCTTCTGGCACTGATTGCAGAGTTTAATATCTCCGGCAAGTTACTGCTTTATCACGGGTGCCAAGTTCCAGATCTCTCAAACTGCTCTGGCCCCATTAGTAAGAGAGACACAGTGATGTTTAGCTAATGTTTGTGTCCTTTAGTCCTTTGATAAGTCTCTGCATAAAAAGAGCCACAGAAGGACAAATTCCTTATTAATAGCAGTTATTAACAGATTAGTTGTAGGTCCTTATTTCTACAGGTACCTCCCTGCAGCAGCATCTGAAATAGTAAGGTTTTTTTTGCTGGAAAGTTTGGTTTGTTTGGGGTTTGTTTTGTGAAAATATGTATTTCATGGGGGGCTGGGCTTTGCAGAGCTGCTTCTTGAGCCTCTCCTAGTGCTCCAACCCTTCCTTGGAAAAAGAGCATCAAGGCAATCCTGCCTGACTGTCTGTCACACTAGGCAGTGAGGGAGAGGGGCTATTTTCTCCAGTTCTTTTCCAGTGTGAAATTCCCCCTTGAAGTTCAGTGGGGATCTAGTTTCATTTGGTTGTAAGAAACACTGTCAATCTAGCAAAGTGAGGAGAATTTCTGTGGTGGGTGGTGGAAAACAGTGTTGCACACACTCCTGCGTACAAAGTTTATCCACCTAGAAAGGAAGAGCCTGATCCTGTAAAAGCAGCAGGGATTTGTTATGAGATCTGGGGGTACTTAGATAAATTCCTCTAGTGATTTACACTGAGCAAGGTTCAAGACAGCATTTTTTGAAAAAATGTGAACTATTTTGAGGATCATATTAATTTTCTTCTACTGTGCAATTAGTTTTGGATACCATCTTGGAAGTGCTACCAACTTTTGGGTATTTGCAAAAGCATCTGTTAATGTGAAGTGTAGCTGCCAAATAATTTAATAAACCAGAAATGACTGTGTGTGGAAGGGTTACTCCCTGCCCCCAGGCAACCAAGCCTTCTGTAAATTCTAGCCATGGACAAAATTCATGGGTACAAACCTGAGACGTAGTAGGGAAAGTAGTTCCTCCAGCAGCTGGAGTGACCAATAGCCACTGGGTTTGATGTGAGTTCTCAAGAAATTTGGCAAATGTCCAACCTTTGATTGTAGTGGAAAAATTAATGTGGGTGAGTCTAGTTTTTACTATGAAACTTCCAGATTATTTTAGAGATTATTAGTTTTGGGGATTTGTTGAAAGAGTATCTCACGCTAATTTCTGCATGAAAATGGACCTTCCAAGCTGGAAAACTAAGAGAACTGATAATAAGAGGGATTTAATGATAGTTATTTGTTAAAAAGCAGAAAAATGCTATTTATTTCTCCTTATTAAGATTCTTTGGATTTAATTTCTAAGGGAAATTATAAGTAGTAATAACAATAAACACATAGAGTAAGTTATGATCTCTGAGAAAAGCACCTCCAACCATCAGAAAAAATAGTGAATTTCTTAATTTGTGCTTCTGTTGGGATAGACAAGGATTGCATCAACCTATGTAACAGAATGTATCTAAATGCAAACAGGGCCAGTAAACCCTTACATTTCTGCCTACAGAGTTTCTGCTTAAATATCTTTATGGCAAGAAAGAATCCCTGGAACGAATTGAGGGGTCGGCCTCTAGCAGTAATTTTTCAGATGGGGAAATGACCTCAGAGTGCCTCAAGAGACTTGGCAGAGGAGAGTAAAGAGTATGCAGGAGAAAAGAAGCAGTCCTTTAGCAGGACCAAGGGCTACCTCCTCTACTGCTTTTTTGATTAAAGCTGTGGGGTTGAAGGGAAAGTTTCAATACAATAAACCCCAGAAATTTGCACTTTTGGCTCAATGCCCTTGATGATTTTTGTAGCATCTGCCTTTGTGGGGTTGGCTGTACCTGCCTCTGTGTCCACACCAGGCATCTCTTCAAGCTTTTGGCAGAAACTTCTGGTCCACATAAATCTCTTTTGCACCTACAATTTGGTAAAGGCTCAGCTGTCATCTGTGAGGAGCAGGATCCAAACCTTGCTCCAAACAAGTGGTAGTGGTGGGACCATGCTGTTGGGTCTCCTTGCTGGGGGACAGAAGCTTCTACACAGAGACAAGCATTACATTGGGAGCTGTTTTCTAGATAATTAAGTAGCGGATAAATCTGCATAAGAGTTTATCACAATCTTATTGGCCACAGCAAGGTATAGTGTTATGGGGATGATCTATTGTTACTCTTGCCTAATTGTCAGTAATATGATCTGCATGCCTGTGTCCTTCCAGAGTTGAAGACACCCTTCATATTGTGTGCCAACAAGACTAATTTTATTAGCATCTTTTTGTGCAAAACCAGCTTCTTTCATTTAACGTTGTCAGACCTGAAGGTCATGGAGGGCAGTAGAAGAGCTTAGAAGGTCTTACAGATCCTCTTGAAGAGGTGAGGTTTCCAAATAGCTGAGCACCACATTTTCAGACCTTAGATATGGGATGCAAAGCACAGCTGGGTTAGCAATGTGCTGTGTGCCAAATCAGGCACTTTAATAGGCCGGTGCTGAGATTCTATAGGGAAGATCTGCTCTAAGTGACCATTAAATTTCTACTGCACATCTCTGAAGGGGATGGGAAAACAAATTCCTGTCCAATGTTTGAAGTGCTTAGTATCCCCATCTTCCTACTACTCCATCATTTGCCCACTGCATTTTAATTACTTGACGAGGAAGAATGTGTGCATTTGCACATGCAAGATTTAGCTGTGGTGTCACACCAAGAGCAGATTTGTGAGTGGATGCAGGGGTTTTAGGCCTTTCCTAAGCAACCTCAGTGTATCCTGGGGATGCTGGTGGGACTAGATTTGTCCTCATATACTCTTATTGTCAGTCCACCAATCTCATCAGGTCACCATGCCACTTTCCTGAGGCTCACCAGTCTTGTGGAGCATCAGCCCTTGGCACAGGATAGTTTACCATGCTGAAAAAGTTCACTTGCCAGTATAATTGACTAAAACAAGATTTGCTAGAAGAGCAACCAGTCTTACTACTAGTATGCCCAGCAGATGTTGTTTGAATTATATAAGAAATAAAGTGATGAAAAATGAAACTAAACAATCTCTTTATTAAAGAAGAATGAGCCAGGCAACATTTGAGTGAAGCACCTTCTTTCATCTTCTGGGACATGGTAGAGTCAGCACACACCACAGTGGGCAGTGGATGAAGACAAGTGAGAAAGAAGAAGAGTAGGGCAGGAAGGCTTTAATGGACACAGTCTTCCCTCTTTTCTGGTTCCTTGGTTTGCATCACATCCAAGTCCTGGATGAGATAGGGGTAAGTCCTTAAGGCCATTTCAAAACCTGCAAGAACAAGGAAAAGAATAGTACATGAGCAACACAAGGGAAGCACTAAAGGACTAGAGGGAAAAGAGGTACTGACTGCAAAATTTAAAAAAAAAAAAAAGTATAAAGGAAGGCTTGAAACCTGGCAGTTTGTTGGCTGACTGTACAGCACAAGGTGATACCGAGTTTGGTTCTTGCGATATGGTCAGGATCAGATTGGGCTTGCACAGAGGAGAGAAATTCATGGAGTCTGACTCACCCCTGGTTCACACTTTGCACAGTCTGTTCCAGCCTCTGCAGAGGAGGTGCAAGAATTGCCAGTTCACGTGGTTGTGTAATACACTAGAGGAGGCTGAGCTCATCCCAGCAGCTGCCTGCAGTGGCAATGAGGGTTTGCCTGGCATTAAGGGAGGACAAGACAGAAAAAGTAACCCCTCAGGGAAGGGGAAAAAAGTAGAAGTAAAAATGGTAGTGGAGGGGTCACTACTGATGCTTTATGTGACAGCTGCAAAGGTGAGTGGAGAGAACTATGCATGGGAGCACTCATCATGCCCTGCAAAAGCATCTCCCATCCTCTAAGCAGGATGATAAGAGTAAGTAAGTGCACTTAAATTAAAAACTGTATTAACTATTACTTGCAGCAACTTTTTGCCCAAAAAGCATAAAATTCTTTGCATTTTGGATAGAAACTCCTCTCCAGGGAATCCATATTTTTCATTTTCAGAGCTAATGCAGAAATTCTGCTATTTCAGTTAGCAGAAGAAGAAGTTCCCATTCATCATGGGTACTATTTGAGGCGATGCAGTTGCACATGCAGCTTCATGGAGCTGTGGAGGGTGAAAAAGACTGTGTCTAGGCTGACAGCTTAGTGCCAAGCTACTGTCTGATGCTGTGAAAATACATATTATATCTTCCTCAGCTTTTAATACCTGCCAGCAGACCCTGGCAGACCAAGCTGCCATGAAGGGGCCAATGAGTCATAATGAAACATCCATGAGGGAAGAAGCATCCTGGCATTATATATGCATTTGCACAGGTTTGCAGGGCAGCCAGCTCTTCCATATCTCACGTTACGTTAGCTGTTTATAAATTATTCCCTAAGTTTTATCACACACGCATATTCATTTTTAATGCTTAAATACACATTAAAAATAATTTTCACTAAAAGAGGATCCCTAATTCCATCAGGAGCAAAGCTAAGGAAATGATACATGCAAATTTGAGCAGGGGTTGGTACCATTAATCTCTGGCTTGTCTTCCTGGAGGGAACTTGCCAGTCCTGGGTCTGTCAGAGCTTGCAGCCTGGATGGGAGCCTAAAGGCCTTGGACGAAACCCTACCTGCATGCCAAAGGTCCTTAACTCCCCAAACTTGCTGCTCCCACACCTGAAGGAAAGTGCTCGAGCTCTCCTGCTTTCCCACAAAGACTAAATCTTTCAATTGCCTCCCACACAAACCAAGGGAAAGGATAGAGCAAAATGCATTTTAATGAGCATTTGAATAATCATCGGGATGAGTACTTTTCACTGACATAGCACCTTTTGTTCGAGTGATTTATAAACATCCATTAAGCCTGACAACTTCCCTGAAGGGTAATTTTTTTATTTTTTTTCGTTCTCGGGAAGTGGAGAGCTGAGATTTGCTGGAGGATAGGGCAGGAAACTCATGGCGGGGCTGGAAATGGGAACCCTGCATGAGGGATTTCCTCTCCCCCCTCCATAGGGTTTCCTCTTGGCTCACTAATCGTTAAGCAAGATCTTGATGACCAGATGCTCATAGATAACATAGCTCAAATATTGCTTCCTTTCTGCAAATTGCATGCTGGCTTGGTTCAAAGGCCAAATCCTATTCCACCATCAGCTGGTGGCGGGGATTCCATCAAACATCAGTGGTGGGGAGGCCAAGCTGCAAGAGTTTGGGAAACAGAGCTAAATATGTGAGAACTTTTGTGGTCAGACACAGTTGCAGAGCACAATGTTATTTAGAGCATTTTCTTCTACTTGAGAAAACCTGGAAAGCTTTAAATGAGGCTGTTTCTAAAGGGCACATCCAGGCGCTTTATCCAAAACCATTGGCAGGGCATTTCCCTCCCAGACAGCATGCACGTTCCTGGGTGCAGTGACAATATTTCTTCTCTGACATCGCCAGTTAAAAGGATTTATTTTCAGTAAAATAGAGTAATTCAGTTGTGTGATGGGCAAAAAAAGGTACTCTATAATTAAAAGTGGGATTAGACAGAAAAATGAGATGTTAGGCAGATAATTAGGGAACTATTATAATTAGAATGTGCTTTTAAATCCCCTAGTAGCTTCTATTATGAAAGGGATGTCCTCTGATTAACTAATATTTCCTTTAAGTAGATTTTTTCCTCTTCGTTTTGGACAGGAAAGCTTGAATTGAATGACTTCACCTTAAAAAATCACAGTTTACTGGGGCCTGGGTTTTCCTTGTAACAAGCCAGTTTTGTTCAGGAAAAAAGACCTATATTGGGGTTGATAGTGGTAGAGAAGATTTTCTTAGTAAGCTTATTAAATTGCTTCTGTCCTCTATTAAATACAATCTTATTTATAGACAGTACTTAGTATTCTTTGTATTGAGCCTTTAAGAGAAATTATTGCTGTTGGAGCAGTGATAGCCTTAGATCAAATTTTTATTCATGCAGGTTTTATACAAGCGGAACTGCTGCATATTTCTATGTGAAGCAGAAAGCTGTGATGGTTTTGAAAGGATGGGGAGCTTCAGTGGGAGCTGTCTGACAGCTGCTGTTGATGAACACAAACCAACAAGCCTCTCAGAAGCTGCTCGTCTCTCCCTGGCTCTGCAGCAGGGAGTAGGGAAGGACAGAGATCAGTCCCACTTCTTACAGTCCCATAAATCAAGTCAGTACATTTGCAAGTGAGTTAAAACTGGGGGAAATGAGAGAATAAACTGTTCTGTTTCCCTCACCTGAGTCTTTTCAGGTGTTGGTTTGCCAGGAACTCTGTGAGAAGGTGTCATACGTAAACAGGGAAAAGTGAAAAAGGAAAATAACTTGCTGGAAGTGCAGTCTCCCTCGTTTTTTGGTTTTTTGTTGGGGTTTATTTGTTGGGTTTTTTTGGGGTTTTTTTGTTTTTGTTTTTTTTTTAATTAAGCTAAAATGTTAGGAATTGAGAGAGAAGTGAGTGCAAAAGTTCATTTTGATTGCACAGGCCAAATGTTGATTCTTATTTGTAAAAGGAGGCGGGGAAGGCAGAGGAGGAGACAGCCAAACATCCAGGCCCAGCACTGATGCGTATTTCTGTAGTGCTGTATTTGGACAAACAAGACTCCTGTTCTTTCACCTAAAAACCATAAAAGCAGATGGAAAATTGCTTTATTCAGGGTCAAGAACCTTGGCATCTGTCTGCAGATATAAAGATAACTTACTTAAAAGCCATTTGTGGTACGTCTGATTTCAGTTTACTGGACATAATGTTGAGAAAAGACTCAGAAAAATGATCTGATATATCCAAATGGTCAGGCAAAGGATGAAACTAATCCCAAATATAGTATGTGGGTCCTGGAGAAAGCAGACTGGGGAAGATACACTCAGCCTAGGGTTAGAGATCCCCAAGTCTGACAAAGGCATTGTTCCATGAGCAGCAAAAAAGGCTGGAATAGTTATTTCCATTCTGGTGAGTGGAAAGAGTGTTCCAGCCTCCCACTTATGGAAGGGGAGAAGCATCTCTTCAGGGTGTCTGAAGGAGCTATGCATGTGGAGATCATTTCTGAAGCCCCAGAGATCATCAGTGCCCCAACACTGCTCTCAGGCACTGCGCTGCCACGTCTGCCTGCTCAGTAACCGGAGAACACCAACGAAATGCCAGTGATGGGAGAGGCTGAAGAAATATCAGCATGCCAGTGGGACTGCTGGAGGGACCCAAGGGCAAGCGTTCTTCCAAAGATGGGAAGCCCTCAGAGGCAGAGATGGCCTGGCTTGATGCATACACTGGTTATGTGGGGAAGCAGAAGCTCTGCTACCTGGCAGGGCATCATGTGATGATTTTTGGCCTTTCTCCATGGATCTGAAGGACTGGTGGGACCAGCCCCTTGTTGGGGTCAGAGGGACCAGACAATAATGGTCTAACAGCAAAGCCTCCTGACTTAGTGCTCTTGCTGAAGGAGACAGCCACATCAATAAAACCGTTCAGGACCATGTTGCTGAGTATTCGTGGTGACTGTGCGGGCTCTGGAAGGAGAAATACCAAGCTGAACTGTAGAGATGCTCATGCTAGGGTGGACTGGGATCATCTGATATCTCCTGACTTCCCAAGATGAATGCTGACATCCCAGTCAGGAGAGAAACACCCAAGCTACAGGGAGTAAAGGGACTTTGGCGATTCAAAGCTGCAGCCTCCTGCTCTGTATTTTCAGGATGGAGCTCACAGAGGAATGTGAACTGGCTTTCCTTAATCCTCTGAAAAGTATTTGGACTTCTCACTCCTGCAGAAAAGAGCCATTTGGTCTAATGATACCTTCCAGCTCTGCAGTGCCACTCAGTCAAGATGCTGAAAGCATTTTAGGTATCTTAATTCATCCTCTCAGCAAACAGCCAAGCCTCTGCACAGCAAAGTGCTCATGTTAACAGTACAGCACAATGGGGAAAAAATAGTATAGAAATATATGATAGGTTTATGTCTTTTATGGCTTACGCTGCAAACACATAAAAACAATTAGGATTTGGAGAATATTTTTTTAAAAGCAAAAAGAATGATTGGCAAGGCAGAAAAAGTAAATATTATACCCTTGAGAGGGTTAGGGACATATTATTTTCCCAATTTTACAGAAGAAAAATGCCAGATCAAAATTACTTTCCTAAGATCACACAGGGTGATCCTGTCACCTTTTCTATTGAGTAGCTCTTACTCAAGGGTTTGTCTGTCTTTATGCCCAAAGACCTCCTTTAAAGCCTGCTATCCAGTGGTGTAATTTTACAGTGTATTACCTACTCTGTATTTATTCCCCACATAAATATCTCTTCAAAGTGAGCTGCCTCACCCAAAGGCACTTTCAGAAGTGTAAGGCCAGCGATAATGCTGCTAAAAGAATTAACACTGTCCCACATAATTAGCGGTAATTAGTACTGGTTAGGACAGGAGTTAATGCACACTAGTGGACATAAATTCTCCCTTTGTGTCCCTGTGCTGACATAAAACCAGCCTGGGAATAAGATCCCATTGAGTGAGAAAGTGAAGGGACCAGGTTGATTATCTGATGCCTCATGATGCTGGAGCTCAGACTTTCTTTATTCCAGATCTTTCTTCCCATCATGAAAGCTTGTGCCCTCTTTTTAGCAAGAGAGCAGTTCTACCAGTGATCCCCGTGGTATTTGATAACCCATCATTTCTCTGGGTCTTGGGGAAAAAGAAAACCTGAATATTAAAACCTGGCTGCTGTGTCAATACAGTCAAATACCTCCAGGGATTGTTTCATAGCTTCCTCCTCTGGGGCTGACTCTTTATGGCAGCAAAACTAAATTGCAGGCTCAACAGTGAAGAAAACCAATCAAAAAAAGACAGCATCAAAATAAATTCAGGTTATCCTCTCCTGCTCGTGGGGTGATGGATGACTTTGCATAGAAGGAAGGATGGTGGCATGGGTACAGGTGCCAGTGCACGTCAGGCATGCACATGGATTCAGGATACCACAGCAAACCTCTTGGGAAATGGTTGGGAAGTGAAGAACAGAGCGCATAGAGAGGGTATTTCCCTAATGCTTCAAATGTATTTTATTTCAAACCATTTTCCACAGCTTATCTGAGGTTGGAATAGTCCTCCTTGTGGAAGGACTTCGAGTTTTAAAGAAAATGTGGATTGCACAAAATCGGCTGGCTACAAAAACTCTCCTTCCTTCCTTCCTTCCTTCCTTCCTTCCTTCCTTCCTTCCTTCCTTCCTTCCTTCCTTCCTTCCTTCCTTCCACATAGCCATCGACAGTTATAAGTACTTGAAAGGGAAAAACTTAGTAAAGTGAAGGTAATCTTTGGGGCTAAAACCCCTCATTTTTACGCTATAGAACTGCTATGCTTATTGGGTTCAGGAAAATAGCTTCACAAACTCATGCAGAGTCTCAAGATACAGCCACAAAGGAAAATGAACTTTTCTAACACAAAGACTGCCCACTTCTATTCCTTGGGACAGCCACTGAGAGCTGGGTTTTACTGGGGGTTGAAGGATGTGCAGGCTGAATTGCCGTAGGTGCTGAGACTGAGTCTGATTTCCAGCATCACTGAGATCCGTCTGCTTCCACTGTCTTCACCCAGATCTGCTGGAGCTGAACATCATTCATAATCAGGGCCCAGCTAATCACTAGAAAAAGGCCTTTTCCAAGCATAAAATTTATTTGAACTGTAATTTTAGGTTTGCTTTCTAAAATACAGAGATAAACCACTGTATGGACACTTACTTTGATTTAACCTGATCTTATCTTAACATTGATTTTGATGATGAGGGATTAATTTGAGCTAAACAAGCAGAAAGTGCTTGAAAATGGATTTTTTTTTAATTTTTTTTATTCTGGGTTCACCTTAGCTAGGTTAAGAATTCAGCTGAAGTCAAAACTGGCATATTTTTATGTTAACTAGTTCTGTCTAGAAACCTGTGGGTCTGTTTGTGCTGGCTCATTGGGCGCTTGTAAATGGATTTCATTTTGATCAAAGAGGCAGTGTGATTCTCAGCCTGCAGGAGAGGGACCCCTGAGGTGACGTCAGCCAAGGGAAGAGTCACCAGGAGCAGCAAATGTGTCACAGAAGAACTTCAAAGCAGGACCCACAGGCAACCTTAGCTAGGAGCAGGGAACAGATCCAAGGGAAAACATGAGGCAGGCTGGCTTGGCATCCTAAACAAAATCTATATTAAGAGACAGGCAGGTAAGAAGAACTTCATGAAAAGCACTGGAAAGTGGAAAGACAGAATGGAATAAACTACATGCCAGCAAGTGGTCCCATGATGGAGTTTCTTAGGAGGTCTCTCGCTTGAAACACTGGGGTTTTTTAACACATTCATGAGGAAAAGTTCCTCTGAGAGATAGTGGTTGTTTGTGATGGTCCTGGCGTGTGTTTGGAGGAACAAACAAACCCATTGGGCAGTGAAAAAGCAATCAGTGGAGGCAAAAACCCTCTGTGGGACATAGTACAGCAGCAGGGCAGACCAGAAGACCAGGCGACCAGGCAAGGAATGTATGTCAAACCACATTTTGTATTCTTGGTGCCAACACTGACACTTTTGGAGAGTACTATGTGGTACATAGCTCTAGGGGGAGTCACCTGAGTCAAGAAGACAAGAGATTCTTTTGAGTGGTCCCTCAGGGAGGAGCCTGGTCCTGCCTCCCAAAGGCCAGAAGAAGAAATGAGATGATTACCTACCTCCTCAATGAAGGACAATGAAGGTGACATAAGTGCTGCTGAGGGATCTCAGCCTACATGATGCCAGTAAAGGAAATATTTGGGATAATTGCAGCTTTTCTGAAAAAATGTGAAGAGAACTGCAAATATATGCAACTGCTGTAAAAGTTTAGTGTGGAGACAGAAAGAGAAAACATATTGCTCACAACTTTGTCATATGAGTACAGAGGGAGGAGTAGGAGATGATTCCTCCTCCATTCCCAGGTATGGAAAGCCAGGGCAGAAAGCCATCAGTCCTTCAAGTTCAGTGAGGCAGAGCTGAATTTGAACTGTGTGGGGAAGTCAGAGGGTGGAGCTTTCCCCTAAGTTACAGACCCAACATGTGCTTCTAATAGAGAAACTAAAGCAGAAGCTAGAGTTACTGCAAGGCTGAGTGTACTAATGAATCAAATTGTCTCTACACTACTTCAAAGGCTTTGGGAAGAAGCAAGAATAACTAGAAATGTAACACTAATGGTAAGGACAATGTGGCTGGCACTGGTTAAACCCAGCAAAGGTCTCTTCATCAGCAGAGAGACAAACTGTGTATAGAAAAGAATGGGAAAAAAAGTGGATCTGGTGGTGCTATACAGCAGAGGAGAGGGAACAGCTGTGTCCTCAAGTTTGGTGACAATAAATGCAAGGCAGAATGGACTTGGTTCAGAAATTAAATGAGCAGTACCGTGATAAAATTTGAAGGGGATCCAAGTTAGAAGTGTTTCAAATAGATGCAAAGACAGGAAAGTAATAGAAAGGGTTACAACTGATCAGCAATGTAGACAACTATAATAAACTTCAACTTGGAAACATAAAAGAAAAAATATGATCTTGGATGATATTAGAAAAATAATTTAAAGCAAGATATTCTGTGGGGGGGAGAGATCTGGGTAAGGTCCAGAGTTTCTGTTTATGAGTTAATGAAGAGAGGGGTGGGAACAGCTTGTCTTCCAGCAGAGGCCCAAGAGACAAAGCATCTTGCCTTTCCTTCTTGCACCGTCACTTTTTTTGGTTGAGGCCCTTGAAAACTTTCTGTGTTTCAAGTGCTCTGTCACAGAATGAGGATTTCCTGTCGAGCACACATGCTCATAAGATGTTCTGCTGCTACAGTGGCATCCCCTAAACCACGAGCTGTCACATATTATTTGGGTGAGTGGTCTCGTTTCAGGGGATGCACTTGAGAAAGAACAAACTGAAAGGGATGTTAGAAATGGAGAGGAGGACTGAAGCAATAGAAGGTTTAGTGCATCTGCAGGGTATCTCATAAACTTGACTGTTCTGATCATGTTTGTATCTGCAGAGTTATAAAAGTGTTTTGAGGCAAGAAGAGGGGTGAGGCAAAGAATTCAGTGTCCCCAAAATCCCTGGGGAACTGCTTGGGTGGGTAGAGCCTTCTGACATACTTTAATTAGCTCCACCACAGTGGGATTCAGAGCTACTTTGGTCATATCTACATGTGCTGAGATGCATATCTGCCTTCAGATGCAGCCCTTCTCAAAACGTGACTTAGGAACTTAATCCCAGTGACTTGCAGGAAGAGTTGTCTGGTAGGCAACCCCTAAAGTGGAACTTAATATCCACATTCACTGAGGATGGTTTACATCTTTTGCAGAAATCAAGTGCCAAATTTTCAATGGGCTGTGGTCACTGTTGTGTTGAGAGAAGAGACAAAATATCTTTAGAAATCTGAACTGAAATGTTGAATACGGGATAGCCCTCCTCAAACCCCTCTTAGCTAAAAATGAGAGTACTCAATGGATCTCAATTCTGCTAAATGTAAGGAAACAGCATTGCAGGAGAGCTGAGTTGATGATTCTATGAGATGTTTCTTTGGTTCCATGTAAAAAGTACTTCCTTTCCACAGTCTGGATGTCTATCTGATTTCATGTCTTCTTCCCACAACTAAGTTGAGGGTAAGAGCAGGAAAGCATTTTTTCAAAGTGTAATAACAGCTTTTCAAGCAAAGCTAGCATCCTCAAGGTAAAAATAGTGCCCTAGTATGGTAAGCAAACATTCTCTTGATACATCTTGGTGGATCATTCCGATTGCAGTTTCCTCTTGACAGCTGCAGATCCCAGCAGAACTTTTATATGAATCCCCTAACCGAGGCACAGAAAGTGACTGTCACCATCATGCCATTATGAATTATGTCCAGAATCCCCAGACCATTGGAGTTTCCCACCTGAAACCAGTGCCTGGGCCTGGCCCAGGCCCTGTCCATCTCAGTCCCCTCACTGCAGACCTGCAAGGCCCCCATGGAGAATTCAGGGGCCAAGCCAGGATGAGGAGCTGCCCCCACTGTGGCTGCAGGGCAGTGGAGGAGGAGATGCTGCTGCTGCCTTGTGGGAGGCCCAGTGCTCGGGAGGCAGCTCTTGGGTCTGGGGCCCCTCCGAGGGGATGCTTGCTCTGCTTGGAGGAAAGTGCAGCTTTCACTGCCTCCCTCCCCGATTCCCCTCCTTCTCTCCCTCACTTTTTTTTCCCCTTCTCTGCCTGCTTCTCACAGCTGCTGCCTTGGGGACCCAGCTTTGGTGAGGGACAAGGCTGCCTTCCCCTACAAGGCTCAAGGGCGAGGGCAGCTGCCTCTGCAGGATGGAGAGGGGTGGCAGTGGGATGAGCACACTTATCCTTGGGGGATGAGCACACTTATCCTTGGGGGATGAGCCTGCCTTTCTGGTTTGGGGCTGATACGGCTTTGTGGGGCACTGCTGTGATGGAAATGGGAGTGCCACGTTTGAGTTACTCAGCAGTTAAGGGAGGTTTTAAAAATGGTTAACAAGGAGAGTTATTCCTAAGTTGTCCTTAGAGCAGTCCTTCATTGTGCATGCACACATGTAGCCATAGAGGCTTTTCTCACAGCCGTCATAGCTGGCCAAAAATTGTCCACAGGAGTGCAGAGACATATATATCCATGCACCCACCTCTCAGACCCCAAAGTGAACGGCAGATACCCATCCTGCTGTCACCCACGCTACTGCAGATCCTCTCTGCTTTTCTGCATTCTTCTGCACCAGCTTGGATCCAAACTGCTTAGAGTTGAGCCGCTTGTGCCCAAAGAAATGCTATAAAATGAAGGAGCAAGAGCAACTGGAAGCTCTTTTGCAGCTTCCCCCACTCCCGCATTTTTTTTCTTTCTTGCCGAGAGAATTGTTTGCGGGTGGAAGAGAGGGATGTTTAAATAGCTCTGCAGATCCATTTACTAAAGTCAATATGCAATTATGCAAAAGCCTGTGATAATACACCCCCTGATGCAGATAGCAGCGGTCGGAGCTGTCCTGGGGGGAACCGCTGGCAGCTGTAACTCTCGGGACGGGGGCTGCAGGGACCCCGACACGCTGCCCTGCCTCCCCAGCCCCTTGCAGCCCAGGCACAGGTCAGTGCCCGGCGCCGTCGGGCTGGCGGGGCTGGGGATCCCGGGAGCGTCCCGAGCCCCGTCCGGCACCGAGCTCCCGGGCACAGGGCTGCCCTTCTTATTTTCCTTCGTTTTTCTAATTTATAAAGCGTAATTGATTTGCAATTTGATTTGTAACCCGATTTTTCCTAGATGGTATCGTTTGCGGGAAGTCCCTCCGAGAGTTCCGCGCCTGCAGAAAGCTCCGGGTTCCCTCCCATCCCACCGGGCTGAGCAGCCCCAGATCCCCGCTCGGATGAATGTCCATCCTCTGCGATCGGCATCAGAGGCACGCCGAAATAATGGGCTGCGAATGGGCACATTAGCCGAGCTGCAGATGGGCTTAGGTAATAGGAATGGAGCAGTAGTGAAAATTAGTTTGGAGGGAAACACCAAATCGAAAAGCTCTGACAAAACTCCACTTTGCTCTAGTTCAGCCGAGGTACTGTCAGACACCAATATTCAATTCTATGCCGCTTCAAATTGAGGTTTTATTTTGTTACTCGCTAATTTGCCTCTTGTACACTGTTGCAAGTGCTTTTTTCGGTCTCATTTGAAAGGGTAAAATACTTCGTTCAACTTTTAGAAGAGTGGCCTTCGACTTCTTACACCAGGGACACACAATCATTTAATTTTTGCTTTATGTACACTGAGGAAAGTATCCGTAATACCTTCTTGATAAAAATAAAATAAAATAAAAACAAAAGGATCAGTCAGGTTGTTGTTTCCTTCAAACACAGCAATTTTAGGCGCAGAGACGAACTGGGAGCTGAATTTAGCCCAGCAGAAACAGGAAAAGTCTCCAGAATAAAAGAAAGTATCGAATATTTTAGGCTAATGTCACCCTCTGATGAACTCTGGCAAGTGGCTCTGAAGGCAAAGAGCTGTCGGGGCTGATGTGCCACAAGTGGCAGGAGGGTTTGCTTATACCTTCATTTAACCTATTAAAAGAAATCCCCACTATTGTTCGGCTACGTGGGTGTCTCCGTCTTTTTAGGCTACGTGCGGGCTTATGTGTGGACTGAAAACAGGCGCTTAGAGATCTTTGCTTTAAAACATTCCTTGGAGTTCACGTAGAGCACTAGATTTTTATCTGCGTGTCCAGTCGGCTGCTGACACTGTCTGTAAATACGACAAAGACTTTGCATTTCACAGCCCTTCTGCCGCTCTCGCCTCGTAAAAGTCAAGGGTTTATGTTAGAAGTTTGGGGTTTGGGATCTTTTTTTAAACAAAACCAAAGACTTTGCCCCCCTCTTTTTTTAATCTCTTCTTGTGCTTTGTATTTTTGAGCAGAGCAGTCCAGGCGCCACGAGAACGGAGAAGCAAGTGGGCAGGGAGAAGGGAGAGGGGAATTGCCCAGCTAGGCTTTATCTGCCTGGGAGCACCCTCTGCTCGGGCACGGGCAAAGGTTCGGAAACTTAAAACAGCAACGTCATCGCTTCCTCTAAACCGAGACTAACGCTGGGCCGGCGTAAACTCCCCTCCTGCTGCTCCACCAAGGACTGGCATCAAAGTGATTGCCTCCACTGCCCTCCGAGAGCATCATCGGCTGGGAGCTGCCCGGATTGGGATCTCCCTCTGCCCACAGGCTGCAGCAGCAGGCTGGTGGCGGAGAAGTTTTTAAACCGTTCGCAAATATTCCCCCCCCACCACTTTTTTTTCTTTTTTTAGCTAAAATTCCTCTTTCCTACATATTTAGCTAATGTGCAACTGCCTCGCACGGGTAAACTCAAACCATCTTTATCATATCATTGCTCCACGGTCTGCAGTCAGTAAAATCCTAAACACTTAAAAGCGGAGTTTTTGTACAATTATACAGGTGTAGCCTAAGAAAAAAAAAAGTGTCTCAACGACTTTTCTACGGCTTTTTCTGTCTCTGGTCGCTATTCTACTGAGCACTTGGGCGTCTCCGACCCCTCCAAATTGCCGAAAACTGGACTTTTCTCTCGCAGAAAATTTGGAAGCGTTTCTGGCTGTAGTTTCCCTGTCTCCCAGTAGACGGCACAACAGCTCAATCCTTGGGACGCAGAGCAGCCCAGTGGCTTTTTTTTTTTTTTCCTTTTCTAATTAAGCAGACACAGTTTTATCCAGCAATTTCTTTTATTGTAATTATTATTTAATTCAACGAGAAGTATAGGAATATCGACAGGAAAGAAAGAGGGTTTGGCATAGGCAGGGAGTACAGGAGTACCGTGGGGCGAATGGGCTAAAGGCAGGGATGGTCGCGAACCCCGGCGCGGAGCAGTGTTTCCAAATTAACCCAAATGAACTTGTAGAACCTAAACGGTATAAGAAAAAACCCTTCAACAACCCCAACACAATGGTGTTGCCGGCTCAGGGCTTAGTCTACGGATTTTAGGCTGAAATTTTCTATTTGTGGTGTGAAATAGGAAGGGCAAGGCTCAGATCGGCTCTGCGCTGCCTTACCCGGGCTACCCCGAGGTGCCACCGCAGGGGAAACCTGGCAGCCGTCGCAACTTTTGTCCCTGAAAGACTCCTTTTGTGTGCGGGTGCCTTCACTCCCGCCGCCGGCACTGCTGTCACCGTTGAAGTCTCGAAAATCCCGGCCAGTAACTCATCTCCCAGTTAATTTTATTTAAGAAGAAGGGGGGAAGAAATGATAGCGCTGTTTGGAAACTTTTAAGACAATCGTAAATTTTATTAGGAAATATTTTATTAAGTCCCCCATTTAGTTAATCAAACCCCTCCGTAACTTCTGCAAGCGTCAGGGCCGGCCGTAGGGGGAGCGGGCAGCCGCCGCTCCCGTTCCCCGGCCCCCGCGGCGCCCGGGGCCCGAGCTGTGCCGGCCGTGGGCGCGGGGCAGCCCCGGCTCACCTCGGGCTGACGCTCCGGACGGACCCGTCGCTCTTTTGTTTTCCGCATCAGGACCCAGTAAACAAACCCCCCAAATCCTGGCGCTGCGCTTCTTCTGCACTCTTAAACCCCTCGCTCTTAAACTCCTTTTATCATTATCCNGGGAAGCCAGCTAGAAACCATTTGATTGTTCCTAGGTATGACTAATTCTTTCCTTAAGCTGGGAAATTCAGCCTGATTAAAAGCCTCATTTATTATCCGATAAGCAAATGGACCCAGATTCAACCTTGTGGAGGACGCTTCCTTGCTCCCCAGACGCCTTTTTTTGCCTCAGCTCGGTGGATCCCTTCGCCAAAGGCCCGGCCGCGGTCTGGGGGTCCGCGCAGAAGCGCGCNAACCTGGCAGCCGTCGCAACTTTTGTCCCTGAAAGACTCCTTTTGTGTGCGGGTGCCTTCACTCCCGCCGCCGGCACTGCTGTCACCGTTGAAGTCTCGAAAATCCCGGCCAGTAACTCATCTCCCAGTTAATTTTATTTAAGAAGAAGGGGGGAAGAAATGATAGCGCTGTTTGGAAACTTTTAAGACAATCGTAAATTTTATTAGGAAATATTTTATTAAGTCCCCCATTTAGTTAATCAAACCCCTCCGTAACTTCTGCAAGCGTCAGGGCCGGCCGTAGGGGGAGCGGGCAGCCGCCGCTCCCGTTCCCCGGCCCCCGCGGCGCCCGGGGCCCGAGCTGTGCCGGCCGTGGGCGCGGGGCAGCCCCGGCTCACCTCGGGCTGACGCTCCGGACGGACCCGTCGCTCTTTTGTTTTCCGCATCAGGACCCAGTAAACAAACCCCCCAAATCCTGGCGCTGCGCTTCTTCTGCACTCTTAAACCCCTCGCTCTTAAACTCCTTTTATCATTATCCGCACCCCCCCCCCCACCCCGATCTGACCTTTAACAGGCTCTAAACAAGTGCGGGTTCCCCCCCACTCCCTGTCCTTCTTTCAGCCGTTCCATCAGGCTCTGACTTTTCGGGTATCTCCTCACGTATCGTTCCCCCCCTTCCTTATCTGAAGCATTCCTGGATTATCTCCCGGCCGCCTTTCCAATGCTTTCTTCTGCGGTTTCTTATTTGTTTCGCTCTTCTGGTTGTTCCTATTTCAGTTTCCANCCACCAGACCCCCTCGCTCTTTCCTTATTGTTTTTCCCCTACCCGTATTTCCCCCCGCCCCTCACCCTTTCCGCCAGGCTATGGACAAGTTTAAATAGATTCCCGCAAAACAGCAAGTTTTTGGAGGGGAAAAAAACCCCAAACCAACAACAACCAAAACCCCCCAAAAAAACCCCAAGCAGAGCTGCTTTCCTAAAAAGGCGTCTGGGTGAGATGCTGCGTGGGTCCCGCTGCAGCGCAGCGCATCCGCCGCGGCAGGAGTTTACCGGGATAGCGCGGATTTGGCCGTTTACTTTTTCCCATTTAATAGATGATTAA